>JAOTQW010000018.1:3059283-3072530 GCA_026260075.1 Sisor rabdophorus
TCTTTCCTTCTTCTTCTCTCCAGTATCTGTTAAACCAAGTCTACCTTTTAATGCCCAGCCTTAAATAGTCCCTCGAAAGACACATTATGACATTAGGCGCTGTTTAATGATTAGAAAGACTCGATCGAGGAACAGGTGTGTGTTATTAAAGCGCGTCAGGAGATCGGCCGTGTGTGAAAGTTTCTAGAACATCCAACGTGGCGTGGTCTATAGGTGTTAAGGGTTTTTTTCAGGTGGCCATTTATTCAATTTATCTCAATGATAATTAACCAAGTTGTATCCAATCGAATGCTGTTAACGACGTATTTGCCCCGCCTTCGAAGGTACAATAGCAGTTCGAGTCGCTTGTGCGTCACTCCTACATTCTGCTGATGTTATTTATTTAATTATTTATTTAATCTTTTTTAGGGGGTCGGTAGATGACTTTATCCAGTGCGAATTTATCTATTTTGATTTTTGGTCCAACTGTGCTGTTGAGGATGAAGGGCCGTAATCAGGGGCCAGCGGTTCTTAAGTCCAACACCGTAACCATAAACACCATCTACCTCCTTCTTAACTCTTGACCATTATACCAGTTTGTGGACCTTTGAAAAAAGTGTTGCTATAACATTTGAAGCACCTGATTGCTTGTATAGGCTCTGCCTTGAGAATTTCCCTCTATTGAGGTTGGGGTAAAATAACTTGTATGTCCTACATTGAGTTTTAACCCACTCCACCGTCATGAACAGCTCAGAGATGAACAGACTGCACTCCAGAACAGTCCTTGACATCGCTGTCATATCTCACTTATCGCACTGAACATCGTTGAGGCTGGAAAACGATAGAGAATTTGTTCCAATCCGATATTTTGGGGGGTATTGTTACACCGTTACACCTGCCGCGAGGATGCAGTGTGTTGCTATGTGAGGTCTCTCCAAGTGGTGAAAAGGAAGGACAGTAAAGCCATCACTGACCATATATTTTTAATGGTTCCTAAATTTCAAGCAATGGTTGGGTAAATATGCAGATATTTTGCTAGATATTTAGTTAGTCTCCTACAAGCCATAGTGCAGATGTACTCGCTTTTTTGATGTATTTCTGTAGCTCTATAGCTTTGTTTGGTCTAGTTTGCATCTTTCAGCCCACAAAAAAATGAATGGCAATGAAACATTGCTAAAGTACACATGGACTCGGCAAAGGACCACCTAGCTGGTTTTGGGCAGTTGTTAATGTCCCCAACCGGTGTGCTTTTACCATGCAGATACTACCTTATGGAATTTGATTATCAAAATGTGTGGTAGCCCAATTTTGCTGTTCAGCATACTCTCATTTCTTGATTGTCAAATCTACTGTGCCTGTAAAAACCTATGTGCTTAAGTTCAATTTCTTTTTTTTTTTTTTTTATTCTTCAGGGCCAGGTCAGACTCACCCAGCCATGCATCCTGCCTCAAACTATTACACTGGCATTCCTCAGCATGGCTACTCACCTGTGCCGCCTCAAAACGCCCCTCCTGGAAAAGCTCCACCAACTAACACCAGCTACAATACCAACTACTATCCCAACAGCCACCCTCAGCCCGGTGCACCACCGGTAACGGGCTCAGCTTTTTACTCCACTCCACCAGCCCAGCTGCCTGCCAGTTCCAATCCTGCTGCCTCTGTATCACCCCAGTACCCACCGAATTCCTACCAGCACCAATATGCCATGTCTGCGAATTACTACGGACAAAATTACAGCACCGCTGGTCTGGGGCAGCAGAATCCTCTGTCGGCATCGAGTAGCGTTAACGCCGGGCCTTCACTTTACCCTATTGTGTCCTATCCATCAGCCCATGGGAGCAGCCAGTATGGAACACTGCGGTCGAGCCAGGCTCCAGCTGGAGCACCACCTACCCAGAGTGCTTTGCGAACTCAGCAGCAGTATTCTCAGGGCAACGGGGCTACACCCACACCACCAGCTCAGCAAGGCTTCGGGACCCCACCCCCTTCACAAACTGCTGCCATTAATGGCCAATCAAATGCAGGTATGTGAAATTTGCCATCAGATCTTTCAACAACAAAAAAAAACTTGCTTGCATGAGTACTAAACCGCTTAAGAATGCCGAAACAGTCGTGTGCTGTAGTGACTGCAGTCTTTTCCGATTTTACTTCTTTCTTCTGGTCCTTTTTCCTCTCAACCACCAAGTAGTTTTGGTGCTTTGACTAAATGATTAACTATAATTGTCATTATCTATGACTGCTGTTTTCTTTCACACCAGTGCCACAAATTCTAATTAGACTCAGCTCTGGACTTTGTCTTGGCTATTGCAGAACATTTGTCTTTTTATCACTGGACTCGCTGGAAGTGAAAGCTCCTCCCCTTCAGGTTAAGCTTTGTTTTTGAGCAGACTAAAACAGATTAAATTGTAATGTATCCGTTGTCTGCATCCTTAAATTTTACCACCTGTATCTACCACCACCGCATTAGTGCATTAGTACAGCCTGCTTGGTTCGTGCAGAGCTTAGAACTTGCCTCTTAAAAATATATTAGTCTTATCTGGGTCAGTCTTGAGCATTTCTTTCAACCCTTTTCCTACACGGTACACTGTTATTTTTGCCTTGTAAATGGTTGTCCGGTTG
Organism: Sisor rabdophorus; assembly: GCA_026260075.1. Classification (NCBI taxonomy): domain Eukaryota; kingdom Metazoa; phylum Chordata; class Actinopteri; order Siluriformes; family Sisoridae; genus Sisor; species Sisor rabdophorus. The sequence goes on from JAOTQW010000018.1 coordinate 3,061,882, forward strand.
TCTTTGCTCTTATATCAATTTTGTACACACTATAACTTCTTTAGATTGACTTTTCTCCTTTCTCCGGTTTCCGCTTAGTCTCTGGTTAAGTGTTGTCTGCTAATTAGATGATGGATGCAGCTTACATTTCCCCACTATTGATTTTAAACCGCTACTAACACTAACATCCTTAAAATGCTAGCAAGCGCCGTAAGGTAAAGTGAAGGTAGTGGAACATCCACAATAAAAACAACAAATCTTGTCAAATAATCAGAAAACCTTGAAATTGTATTTTTTTAATGAATGCTTGAGATGCCTGCACGTTGTTATAAAAGCTTAACTGATAAACCTGTTAGATTCCTGTAGCCAGATAACAAATAGCACTTTCGGCATCCTTCTGACCCAGGCCTGCAGCACTACCATCAACCTGCTCCACCTCCAGTAGGCCATCGTTACGGCACAGAGGGCGGTGACGGACACCACCTGCCGACAGGCACCCCGTCCACATCCACCACGTCCTCCCCAGGACGGCAGTCAGGTAAAAAAAATCTTGACGTCGTCATTTTTTCTGCACCTTTAGTACCATCGAGGGCTTCAGTGCTGCATGCCTTAGGCTACCAATCGTAAAGGGTTGGTTTCCCAAATTTCTACAGTTTTTGTTTAAAAAAAAAAGTAGTAACACTAACAAGTATTACTAACACCTCCTCTGCACGCGTTAGGGAAATCTTTCTCTCAAGAAACTCTTATTACACATTAAAATAGTTATAAATGTATAATAAGGTTATGTACCTGTTACTTTGAGAATTGGAAGAATTGTTGTATAAGTGCAGCTGTGGAGCCTGGATCACAGTGTTGGCTGTTCTCATGAATATCGATATGCTTCCAAGTATTACTTTGTCTTGAAAATTCAGTACTCGAAAATTGCAGCACTGAAGCTCGCTTCACTCGTAGATGCCTTAGTTTTTGGCCTGTGTCTTTATTTAAGTTTATTCATCTTATGTTAGCTGTTGCCCAGTGCAGCCCGTCTGTCTGCTTGTCAAGAAGCCATCACTGCTCATCTCTTTGTTCGTCATCGGGTCATATTTAATAAAAGAAAAACCATGTGAGCACCTCAGCGCTTCAGAGTCGCGTTAGCTCCCTTCGCCTCGGGCCTGTTCTTTAAGCGCTTGCTTCAGATACATCCTCATGTCTCGCTTCTTGGTCCCGCCTTTCTCGTCCCTGCCTTCCTCATCCTCCTCTGGTTTGGACTTGAGCCATAGTTTAAATGTAGAGGGCCTCGTTTTTGTTGTTAGTTTTGTTCAGTTACAGCAGTGGTTTTGAAAACCCGCCTCTGGATTGATTTGATAATTTTCCACAAATCGTCACACCAGTGAGGGTCAAATTCCCAAACCATTGCTGCAGAGTTTGCACAACCCCCCAAACACCATCGGGATGTACTAGAACTTTAAATGAAAACGCATACCCGCAGATACACTCCAAATGAAAAGCCTATTCCAGAAAAGTGGCGCTCTCAATAAACAGCAACCAAGGCATAAATCATCATGAATGTATAGATATGACGGTCACAGGTGGACAATCTTTCGGCTGTGGGGTGTAGTGTGCCGATTGAAGTTACATGGAGTCAGAAAGTAGTGCATATTGCGTTTTAAAATATCCTTCACATTTATTACTAGTACATTTCATTACACCAAAATCTTTGCATTCGCAAAGATTTAAAACTTGTTTAAGTTGCAATGCACTATAAAAAAGCCACCGCATGTACAATATATAAAAATGCTTATCTATAGAACAGGAAGTAGGAATGTGTTATTGCTAGGGGTGCAAAAAAAAGGAAAATACATTTGTTTTTATTACAAGAAAACCTACATCAGATAACTTGCACGTGTTGGATTTTATGGCCCCCATAGTTTTAGCAAAGTTTGAATTTATTACCTGATTACCTAATTTATCTGATAAATTTTCACTTCCCAGTCATAAAGTGTAACGTTTGTAAAACAACCTAAAAACAAACCTGAACTTCAGTTGAGCTTCTGCAGTTACTTGATCTTTGGCTTCATCTGTGGTTATATTGCGTCTCTAACTTCAACTCTTGTGTAAATCTCGTAAAGGGCTTTGCATTTCCCACTCGGCGATTAATCTTCCTGATAGATTCGCTTATCGCTTTAGTTCTGAAGCTAAAATGCTCTAATACATGCAATTTGATGCGGGAAAACTTTTCAATACATTCCCCTGTCATGTGAACACGACTGATCCATGTAGTTATGAATTTTTCTAAAAAGGAAATATCCAACAGAAAAATTGGCTTTTATTCAGCGAGCTTTAATATAAAAATATAAATTCCGCAAGTTTAAACAAGTTAATCAACGGGCCAAACTGTGGGTCTATTGCACCACTAGTTATCGCTATGGTAAAGGTATTACAATCGGCACACGCAAATATAAACAATCCCTTAAAACCTCCAGAAGTGGGTTTGAAAACCGCTGGTTGTATGTGTAGTAAGTACTTATATACGTGTGCATCATGCTATCACAGAATAACTTTCAATCAGTGTTCCACCCCATCTTAGTTCTCTTTTGTTCTTTCTGGATTTTTTCTCTTCATCTTGCCTTCCTCTTTGTTCCCTTTGGTTGGTCTGTTATTTTTTGGCATTATTATCTCAAAATCTTTTTGGGCATTTTCTCTCTTTCTTTAGCTTGTTCTTGCTGATTTTTTTTTTTGCTTGTTACCTTTTTTTCTTGAAACTCTTGAATCTTTTAAATCCTTATTCTTCTCTTATTCTCTTGCATTGCTGTTGGTTCTTTTGTCTCTCTCTCTCTCTCACACACACACACACACACACATACACTTTAGTCCATACTATCTCTTTCATTCTTCCAGTCTCTTTCACTTTCTCTCCTTCCCTCCCTGTCTTTCTGATGATTGGCTGTGCTGTATTTCAGGGCTGCTGATTGGTGGATATGGGGAAAATAGAGCCGCTAGTTCCTCCACAGGGTTGCCAGGTGATCACTCCTCATCCAGTTCGGACCACGAGGATGAGGATGAGGAGGATGAGGAAGCAGGTCGGCTTTCGCTTTTCTTTCTCATCCTGCCCATGTCGTCCCGCCGCCTTTATTTTCCATTTGCTCTGCCAGAGAAAACCCCCACCCTGACCCCTCTGTCCGAGCACAATTTTTTACCCGGGATCTCTCACCACACACCACCTCGCTTTGCACACATGGAACAGAAGCACTACTCTATAATGTGTCATAGTCACAGACGGTGTCTGTTTACTACTGTTAATATACACATAAGAAAAATAAGCTATGTGGTTTAACATTTTTTGGGTACCAGTGTGCGTTAAAAAAAGTGTCGAGAGGTCAACTGATTTAAAAAGTATCTCTGCATGGGTGTGTGTGTGTGTGTTTTGCTTTCGGGAGGTGAAAGGACACTTGTTTAAACATTGCGTGTGCGCGGCGCGTGTGAGTCAATCAAATTGCCGGGGTCTCTTTTTCATCAGTGATGTTCTGCTACAAAGCTTGAGAGTTTAGTTTTTGATAAATTTTTAAGGTATGCATTACTTTTGGTTTTAAGGAATGCTTTTAATAGCTATTCCCCCCAAGATTTTTGTTTATATTAACATATTTAAAGTACATTACATTCACCTTATATTATATGGTGGACATTGCTATAATTTTTAAGTTATAATCTGATATTTATTAAGAGAGCTTTTTCAGGCTTCAGTGTCATTAATGACAGATTCAACAGAAAAAGGGTGAAAACTGCAGACTGGATATATTTATCTGGCGTGTCTTGAAGCTGTGTGTCTGTGTGTTTTCTCTTACTGCTCACTTTTTTAAGTAAAGGTACACAGATTCATCCTGGAGTCTTAAATTTGTGTCATCTTTCCCATTAACACACACGAATCCAATAAGATCCTTTATACTATCTGAGCGTATTAGTCTGTTATTCTTTAACAGCTCTGGTCTCTTATTTTTTGTTTGCAATAATGAGGTTTCACAATGACTGGAATTTAATAGTCAAAATAGAGACCTATCGATCAGTACTGGACTGGTTTGATATTGCTATCAGACTAACTTTCATTACTAATGTCGATTAAAGAAAAGACCTTATCTGCGCCCTTGGAAGATCTTAGAGAAACTCAGCACATTATCACACTATGAACATGTGAAAATTGATTTGACCATTTCCAACAAAAACCTTGCAACTCGCACGCAGCAGATACATGCTTACATCCTGAGATGAAAAATTATCAATGGCTTGATGGTATGTTCTTAAACTTTGCCCAAAATCTTCTCATTGCTAGGTGCAGACAGCTCTTCTACCACCACAGGAAGTGCATCTCCTGTTCCCAACTGCTATGAGTCCCTGGAAGGAGGAAGTTACCCAGGTACACTTTGTCTCCTAGAATAAAAAGTCCTTATAGTGGTCTGTAGGTTGTTTTTTTGTTTTTTTAAATTTTTCTTTTGTTTGTTTTTCAATCTCTTACACCCTGGTTATTTCAGGCATGCCTGTTGGACTGTCTTCCCCTCTTCCTGCTGCTCCTAGTGAACCTGTCAAACAAGCCCCACCCTTTGGATACAACTATCCAACGCTGCAGCCGGGTTACCAACAAAGCACTGCCCCTCGACCAGAGCCCGTTGCTTCACAGGGTGCATACCACCAACCTGGATTTCAGCCATATTCACAGGTAACTAAAAGCAACTGTAGTGTCGAGCAAAACTGGGCATAACTGTAATGTGTACTGTAAAGGTAGAGGTCTGTGTCTATATGTGTGTGTGTATGTGTAGCCCTTCCCCAGTCTGAATCAGCTCTCTACAGCACTTGGTGGTTTAAGTGGCGTTCCAGAGTTGGAGGTGGAGGCTCTGCGTCCTGTTAACCTTCTGCAGGAGAGAAACATGCTTCCACCAACACCCCTCATTCCACCCGAACCTAAACTCAGCAGTGACCTGCGCAAGGTCAACTGCAGTCCCGAGTAAGTTCACACACAATTTTGTGCACTATTTAAACCTACGTGTGTAAATAAATAATTATGTAAGTACTGCAGACATATTCTTATATATGTATTCCAACACAGTCCTAACCAATGCCAAAATCAGCTTCAATACTTTAATGGAAAAATGTGTGGCGTAGCAGAATTGTACATCTTGAACATTATGTAGCTCTAGAATAACATACCAACCCAAATCTGCATAATTTAGTGACATTGTGAATAATGCATAATTTTGTGACATTGTGCATTTGGTTCTTTTGAACAAGCCTCACATCAAATCTAACAGATTCGAAAAAGGTTTCTATTCTGCAAATCATGCCAAACTCAGCATGACAGGTTTTCTTTTTCTGCTCTTCTTCCCCACAGTACATTTCGCTGCACTCTGACCTGCATTCCTCAGACCCAGGCAATGCTGAATAAAGCTCGTTTGCCACTCGGACTTCTGCTGCATCCTTTCAGAGATCTGACGGTACAGTCAACCTGCTTTGATTTTTTTGTTAGATAAAATGAGGTTTTTTATAAATATTATTTTCTGTTTGAAAATGTTTAAAGGTATTGGGGGCAGTGGGTTCAGGATTTAGGTGAAATAGTTGGTGTTGGCATCGTTGTGGGAAGGCATCATGGGTGGGGTAGGTGACTACAGTGAAGTGTTAGTACAGTGGTTAAGATTTTTACATGTTAATCAGAAGTTCGGGGGTTTAATTTCCTGCACAGCCATGTTGCCTCTGCTGTGCCCCTAAGCAATGCCCCTTAACCTCTAATTGTTTAGTATTCTAAATATATAAATGTAATGTAAATAAGAGCCGTTGCCAAATACTGTAAATGTAAAGTGTACAATATGGAATTAAGGGTAGACATGTAGGACATGAAGTCTAAAAGGCAGTAGTGGGTTTAAATGGGGAAGCTGGGTATAGCCAATAAGTGCCTCAACTCTTTCTATTATTTCTTCATATATATATATATATTTTTTTTAAAGGTGTAAAACAATACAAATGGTTTTTTTTTCTTTTCCTCACTGCAGCAGTTACCAGTTATCACCTCCAACACTATCGTTCGCTGCCGTTCGTGTCGGACGTACATCAACCCGTTTGTGTCCTTTCTGGATCAGCGCCGATGGAAGTGCAACCTTTGCTATCGTGTGAATGATGGTACTAAAGTTGAACTGTAGTAAAGTGTAGTGAACAGAGGGATAAACACATCGGACACCAAAGCAACAGCGAGATTGTCAAATGTGTGGTATGTTTTGTCCCCTTCTCTGTCTTAGTTCCTGATGAGTTCATGTATAACCCAGTCACACGTACCATGGGGGAACCACACAAGAGGCCAGAAGTGCAAAACGCCACCGTCGAGTTTATCGCCTCTTCGGATTACATGGTGGGTCGGTGGGTGGTTGTGTGTGCGCGCCAGACTTGTTCTTTTTTTTTTTTTTTTTTTTTAGATAAACATCTTTTTTGTAATCAAGAGGTTACAAAATGTTTGTAGAAGTTTTGTAGGTGTATACATTGCAGTTGCATAATCGCACTCTTTCTCTAGCTGCGACCTCCACAACCCGCTGTGTATTTGTTTGTATTGGACGTCTCCCATAATGCAGTGGAGACAGGCTACCTGAGCGTGCTGTGTCAGTCGCTACTGGACAATTTAGAGAAGTGAGACGCCTTATTGAACATGACATTTACATTAAACCAAGTTTTTAAAATAAAATATTTCAATAGCCTTAAATGTTTGGTTGTATCGCACTTAATCTTAACAAGGTTTGTTCCCTTCTTCTTCCTTTACAGGCTGCCTGGAGATTCTCGTACACGCATTGGATTCTTGACATTTGACAGTACAATTCACTTTTACAACTTGCAGGAGGGGCTCTCGCAGCCACAGATGCTGGTCGTGTCTGATATTGACGGTAAGAATGTGAACTTTATACCTAGAGATTCAAGGCGACTAGTTAAGGAGTCTTTATAGCAATTTTTGAACGCTTTCTGCAGATGTGTTTACTCCAACGCCCGACAATCTGCTGGTGAATCTGAAAGAGAGCCAGGAGGTACAAGTTTCTACCCCCCCCCCCTTTTTTTTTTTAGTTTAGCATAAAAGCCACCCGTTTGTTGTAGCTTGTGACGGTTTCTTTTAGCCTGCTCTGACATATGCATTTGCTCTATGTGTGTAGCTGGTAAAAGACTTGTTGAACGCTCTGCCTAAAATGTTCACACACACCCGGGAGACCCACAGTGCCCTGGGGCCAGCGCTGCAAGCAGCGTTTAAATTGATGACGCCCACAGGGGGGCGTGTGTCGGTGTTTCAGACACAATTACCCACCATCGGTGTCGGATTGCTACAATCACGAGAGGATCCCAACCAGAGGTCCAGCACCAAGGTAACCAAAGACTGTTCTTTAATCTAAGACTGTATTAAAAGCCCACATAATATTCATATAAATTTAGTTGCATGTAAGATGTCTATAAAAATATAATCTTATGTAATGTGTAAAGGGTGTGCAGCACTTGGGTCCTGCTACTGATTTTTACAAGAAGTTGGCTCTGGACTGTTCGGGGCAGCAGATCGGAGTGGACCTGTTCCTTTTAAGCTCTCAGTATGCAGATCTGGCTTCATTAGGTATCTATTTATGCGTGCATATAATAAAAATAAATTAATTTGTATAAATTTAATTCATGTTTCTCTTTTTTGTCTCTTTTTTTCTTTAAGCCTGCATGTCAAAGTTTTCAGCCGGGAGCATTTTTTACTACCCATCCTTCCACCACATCCATACCCCGGCTCTGAGGGCAAAACTGCAGAAGGACCTGCAACGCTATCTTACCAGAAAGATTGGCTTTGAGGCTGTGATGAGGATCAGGTGCACAAAAGGTACCTTAAATTTCAGCCCATACATCAGAGCAGATCTGACTGGTCACAGATCATGCGTATAAGAAGCCGTTTCACCCATTAGATTTGCATTGCTACAGCTGAAATCCTGCTGTTAATCGCAAACTCCTTGCCTTACCCTAGATGTGTGGTTTTTGTTTATTGGCCAGAATTTTTAAAGAAAACAAGAACTGAAAAATACATGGCAACATTTATATTCTTTAATCTCGTTAAGACAGTATCCATTTATCAATCCTGCTATACTAGTGTCGAATTAATAAGCGTGGAATGTTCTGGAGATCAAATATTGTTCATTTACTGAAGTTATTGCAACTCGAATCAGACATTTCTAAATGGTTACTTCTGTTACTGTTACTATTTACAACTACAGCTTTGTCTTTTACTGTTACTGTAGACTTTTTTTCATTTCCTCCTTATAATGGTTTCCTCCTTATAAGAACTACCTTTTTTTTTTTTTTTTTTTTTTATTTGTACTGCTCTCTGAATTTACTTGTTTAAATATTTTTATATAACAAGTCCAATTTTCTGACCTGTTTTTGAAACATAATTTAAAAAGCAAAACTGCTGGCCAATCACACGTAAGTTCCAATTACTGGGCGATGCTAAATAGACAGTAATGTCGATGCAGGTTTCGCGAAGGCGGCACTCATACACACGCTATTGCCTTATTAAGTGGAACATTCCGAAACCTGTCAATTTGGATGACTTTAAAATAAGTCATTTCTTTAAGCAACAAAAATTGAAACTTATAGAATGTTTTTGTCACATTGTCCTCTTGCATGTGAAAACATCAGAGGAACTAATATTTCTCAATTTCCACACCCTCTAAACATTTACCAAAATCTGTGCTGTGCTGTACCTTAACACCTGACTACAAATCAGAGGTTTAAGTTCACTGGTTCAAAATTCAGTCTAAATGTCTCCAGCTGATAAGAAAAATAGAAAAAAAGCCACTGCTTCTGTCTTACTGTTTATCTCTCATCTCTAACTGGCCTACAGGAATGTCTATCCACACGTTCCACGGCAACTTCTTTGTGCGCTCCACCGATCTGCTCTCTCTGGCTAACGTAAACCCTGACTCAGGCTTCGCTGTCCAAGTGTCTATAGATGAAAACTTGGCTGATACACCACTAGCCTGCTTCCAGGCTGCCCTTCTCTACACATCCAGCAAAGGTATACTTAGGAATTTTTTCAATGCAGATGTTTATTACTCAAATGTTACATGACATCAACAGGCTTTCGTAATAGATCAGGCTGTTCTTTTTTATATTTATATATATATATATATATAGATGCATGCTTTGGTGTATATAACTTGCTCTGTGTTTGGCCAATGTTGTTAATGTAACCATTATAATAACAGTTACATTAACAGGATTTGGAAAACACAGAGACAGTTATATACACCAAAGCGTATCACTTATATCATTTGAACATTGGAGACTTGTAGTGTCAACTATAGTTTGGTGTATAGTTTCATTATAGTGTTTACTGAACTGTGGTCTTGTGTGTGATTGACAGGCAAGCGGAGAATTAGAGTTCATACACTGTGTCTGCCCGTGGTGAACCAGCTCAGCGATGTATTTGCAGGAGCTGATGTTCAAGCGATCAGCTGCCTTCTTGCTAACATGGGTACACGGACACACCATGTTTTAATTAATAACTTGCTAAGGTCATTTTGTGTGTGTGTATATAATATAATATAAAATATAATATCTTTGTCTATGCAGCTGTAGACCGTTCGCTCTCCTGCAGCATTTCGGATGCCCGGGACGCCCTGGTGAATGCAGTTGTGGATTCATTAGACTCTTATCGTTCCAATATCTCCAATGTGCAGCAAACTGGTGTCATTGCCCCCTCCTGTCTGCGTCTTTTCCCGCTGTACACGCTCGCTCTTCTTAAACAGGTTCACTCATATGCACTAATGATACAATTTTAATAATTGCTATTTCTTACAACATGCGATATAACATACTCATTTTTCGTGCAAACAGAAAGCGCTGCGGACGGGGACAAGCACACGACTGGATGAGCGCGTGTTTGCGATGTGCGAGTTTAAAAGTCAGCCGCTTAAACAGATCATGAGGATGATCCACCCTGACCTGTACCGCATTGATAACCTCACCGAACAGGTAATGCATAGTGGACACGCATAAATATACAACACTCATGAGCGAAAGGCTCATGAGTGATTAAGATATTGGCACAATATAATAAATATAGTTAAATATATAATGTCTGCTTCAGTGGTTGAATCCATAACATTGTTTGCGCGCATGTGAACTGTAGGGGGCGCTGCAACTGAACGAGAAAGTTATTCCACAGCCCGCACTGCTTCAGCTCTCGGCTGAGAAGCTCACCAGAGAAGGAGCCTTCATCCTGGACTGTGGCAGTGTAAGTGCAACTCAATTCCACTTAATTATCTAGTCACACATCAAATTGTTCTATGCACAGTATGGCCACAACAGTCCATTGTAACCTATTTCTCTGCCTACCTCCATATCCAGTCTTTTGAATGACTAGACACTTTATAGTATACTAAACACACAAAAAAAGATTCTATTTATTTATTTATTTGGGTCTTTTTATTGAACAAAGAGGGCCGTAAGTAAACAGGAAATTCTGACTAAACAACTCAATCAACACCGCACTACCCTGTAGACCCGCACACGGTATAAATTCCTACCTGTCTGTAACAAACTTTTTTTTTTTTTGTAAAATTCTTATTTGTGTAGGTAACAGGAGAAGCTTTTAACACTGAAACTATTAAAAGTAAATGAAATAGTTATTTTATTAGTTTTATGCCAGA
>JAOTQW010000018.1:3130809-3145331 GCA_026260075.1 Sisor rabdophorus
CAAGAACTTTATAATTCTAAAACTAAACTGAAGGAAAATGCACTCCCTCATGAATTCTATAGGTCTTGAACTTGAACTGCTGCACACAAAACAAATAAAAAAAAATGCAACAAAAAAATCCAATTCAGACGCAGGATGCTAAGAGTATGCGCCAAAAAACAAATTCCTATGCAGCAAAAGAGGGCATAGTGTTGAGGCTCATATGCAAACAAGTTTACGAGTAACATTATGAAAAGCAGAGCCAAAAATAAATAATTAAATAAAATTCCCTCACCCCAAAAATCAGACTGCTGATTAGCCATTAAGAAAAATACACTTTGTCTCAAAAAGTCTTGCTATAGTTAAAACACTGTTTTGGCATTTTTAGAGTATGTGTATGTAAGTTCGGCCACATGCCCTGAGCCCAGCTGCGGTTGTGTGAGAGCCACTTAGCTGCAGAGCTACGATCCAGATTAAAAAGCTGCTCCTGCTCTTGACTGACGGCGGTGTAACGAATGCTTAGTTTGGGGTTCGGGATCAGTGCTGCGGACAGCAGGCGGCTACCAGCTGCCAGATACTCACTCTCCATTGCCACCTCATGGCCAGAATGCCTAAAAAAATAAAAACACCAAACACACACACAGACCTCTTAACACATATTCAGACAAAGACTTTACACATAAAATGGACAAAATAGTGCTATATTATTTTAATCTATTAGTCAAAAGCCATAAATGTTAAAAATTCAACATTAAAATTAATACGGTAGTTGCACTGAATTATACTGACTATATAATTAAACATTTAACCTTGATTATTTGAACCTTTTTAAATTACATATCACAACCCCAAAATTATTATAAGTACTCAAACATGGCCTGTTTAATAAATAGAAAAGAAAAGTTTAATTATTTATATCGTCAGTTTAGAAATGTTATTGAAAAAACTTAACTTAAGTCACAGCAAGGCTAAATGTCAATAGCTCTGTCTATCGCTCATAATGATAACTTTAACCAATAACCATCATTTAACTGCTACAGATCTACACATATGGCCAGATTTGGCCCATATGGCCCAACTTATTTAACCGTAATGAAATAAGCTGGAATACACTGAATACTTCAACTAAAATGTAATAAGGACCTTCTAAATCCAAAAGAGTTTAAATAGACAACCATCACATCAACTTTTCCTGTCATGTTTCATATTTAACAATTGGTAGTATGGCTCTTTGCATGAGCTTCATAAAAGCCTAGAAAGGGAGACAGCAGCATCCTCCCGGGGGTGGGAGTTCTGAGGCTCTATCAGCTAATAGGGATTTGGGTTGTCTGATGCCCAATTAGCTGATTACAAGCTTGTATACTGACTCATTGACTTAATGATTCATTTTATTACCACACAGTCCTATGGTGTACGAACATTATATAAACATTTAAAAAGAATTTTAACAGGGTATTTTTTTCTAATTTAGAATGAATTAGTTTGGGAGGGTTTCCGGTGTCTTTTCCAATGACTTTTTTTTACATTCTACATTTACAGTAGGAGTGACCGGTGATCATTTTTAAATATTACCAAAACTCTTAATCGAGTTTGCAATTGCTTTGAACAGTTTATAGGGAAATAGGAAAGAGAAAGGCAAAAAGCAGTAGTGATCAGTTCCTACCGTTTGAGTGTGATGAGCAGTGGTTGGGAGGCGTTGCTGGGATTTTGAAGGCCTATACAGTTTATGGTAATGAACATCTCAAAAGCCAAAGTCATCTCAATCTCAGTGAGACAACAGGGCAGAGCCAATTTGTCTATCTCACACACAACCTCAGTGTAATAAGCAGCAGAACGGGCATCTGATACACAGAAAGAGAAGTCCGTATCAAAGCTAAAACTGATTACTAGCCCACATCCGCATACATACACAAATCCTGTAGCTAAATTTCAATAAAGAGAATTTCAGTTTGTGACTCACGTTTGAACAGGGTTCTGGCACGAGTCCAGCTGTTCTGTTTGCCAAGTTTGTGAAAAAGTTGCTGAAGTTCCATCGGGTTCACTTGGATTTTGTGAGTCAGCATGAAGTCAAGTGTGTCTGCACCGACCGGCAAAACATGATTTATCACACACTTTCGAAGGTGCCCGTTAAACATGGTACTGTACTCACCAGCCTGAACCCCATCTAATCAGGAAACAAAACATAAAAAAAACAATCAGAGAAGCACACGCTACAGTCCCCTTAAAATTAGTACATATCAATACTTATTTATTTATTTATTTTCAAACGCCATACCAGCACCCAATCTATATTTATGCCGCCTTTACACCCGTACCCAAAACCATAGTGCCCGCTGTTAACCCCAACACGCACAGGAAGAACATGCAAACTCAGCACAGAAAGACCCCTGCCTGGAAATCCAAGCCGGGACCTTCTCTCTGTGAAGCAACAGTGTTAGCCACTAAGCCACCATGCCACTTCTAGTGAACATCATAACTTTCATAACATAAGGAAAACATACTTAGGCAGTGTAACACATATTTGGACACATATTTGTTTTATCTGGTTATTGTATACTGACAAAGGTCACTACTTTTATTAGCACATAAATGAGTTCATGTGCAATCACAAAACTAATAAAAATACTAAGTTGGAAAGTAAGGTTTAAAAAAAGTGACAAAAAGACTGCAAACAAGGCTATGAGAAATAACTTAGAAAAACATGTAAATAATTTGGTAAAGAAACAATGGAGCGAGTGTATCATGACTAACCGACTGGCTGTTTAAGCCCGGGCAAGTTAGTGAGGACCTCCAGTGTGTCCCTGTATGAGGTCTTCTCAGAGAGCAGAGTCAATAATCTCCTGCGGTTCTGTATGTCCGCCTGATCACATGGCCATGCGAGGGAGCTCACAAACCATTCATTAGCTACAAATCACACAAACAAACAAACACACAAAAGCAGCATCAGCCGAGATGACCACTGAGCTACCACCTGATATTTATTCCAAATGTTTTGTAAATAGGGAAAAATATCAGTTGCATTGGATGGATTCAGGGATTGTGGATGATGCATTGTTTAACATGAGCTGCAGCCCAAAACCATTAGAGATGTAAGTCTAAAATTGTCTAGTTTTCTGTCTTTTTTGCCACTAGATGGCAGCAGTAAATAGCTCATTCCAGACCTATATATATATGGAAATAAATGAAAAATACCTTAATAAAAAGTTGGGAAGATATAACAAACCCCGGTTCAAAATACTAGAACTTTAAATACAAAAGCCTGAGCTAGCATTTAAAACAATATGAAATATCAGTAAATAACATTTAAACATCCAACCCATCTGACCCACATACACGCTGTTACCTTTGAGCATGTTTAGCGCTCCCTCTATGCTGCCACTGTTAAGGAAGAACTCGGTTGCAGTGGTGACTATCTGACAACGAGATGCTCCATATTCACAGGTGAAAAGTCCTTTGAGTAAAACAAATTCTAGCTGCAACCTAGTCATCACACGCAACAGCTTCAAACCCTGTACAGACCAACCGAAAACGAGCAACCTCCAGTTACACGAACAGAAAACACAAAAAAACACTTTTTGAGGGTTTTACACACCTTGGTCCAGTCTTGGTTTCTGTGATAGTTAAACATAAGTGAGACTCCTACTCGTCCCAGAAAGCTTTTAATCATCTCATTAGCTGACCCGTCCTGACAAACTAGACATAACACACACACACAATTGTTTGGCAATTTCAGTGTTAGGGATAGGATTACCATGATTATCGATAACTGATAGCTTATTTTGTCATAATTAATTAAATTGATCAAAAAATTTTTACTAAGACCTCAAAAGGTCAATTTTTAAATAAATCTGCTGCAAAATACAAAAAGTGTTCTCAAGATCAAGAAGACCCATCCTGTAGATAGAAGGGTTTAACGCCTGGGATTATTATTATAATTTATAGTAACATCATGATAGTCTGCTAAAAAAACATGTTGGGATAATAGAAAAATTATTTTTACCCCTCATTTTTCACCCCTTCGATACTTAATACATATGGTAAGGTGAGAGAACATCTTATTAAATAGGTACATCTTCCTTGCCAGAGGAAGTGAGGACATGAAGCTCTGCAGCCAGGCAACAGATCGTATTTTGTCAGTTGGACAACGGATTGGATATTGAGTGTACCAGACTCGGAGAACAATGCGTAGGGGAGAATCAGTTTGTCTTTGGTTTCTTTCAGCAGGGCCATGACGACACAGCAGCAGAATCTCACGAGCTCTCCAGCACTGTGACAACCACTTAACACGGTGCAGAACACGCGGGCTAGAGCAGGCCAATCTTCTTGCTGCTTACAAAGCTGCCCGCACACGCACCCACACACACACCCACAAAATAATATTATGTAAAAAGGAAATTAAGAATGTTTATTTGCTTTTAGGACATGGTAAATGTAGCTTTTTTTACAAAACTGAATTTTATGTTTATTGAATAATCTGGTTGTTGTAATTAATCAACATCAAAATATTTAACATCCATTTTATTTATTATAAGTTCTAAATCATTTAGTTAGTCTAATTTATGTATTAATAAATATCAGAATGTATAATGTCTAAAGGTGTTATACCTTCAAATAAGCTCGGTTAAAAAAGGAAATATAAATAATTCTATTTTTAAAATCAGATATTCGATTCCTAATTTTTACAATTACTGATACTGCTTACTATCAAAAAATGTTTCCACAAGAGTGGACACATTATTTCTAGTATTTATACATACATACATAACCTTTTAAACTGATTTACGTTTATGTTAATATTTAATAAATAGTCATAAAGATGCCCTTTACCAAAGCAACTAACATTTATCTCTTCTAACTAAACTAACCAAAGAGCAATTGGAAATTAAGGGCCTTTATCAGGGGCCCAACAGTGGCTGTTTGGTGGTGCTAGAAATTAAATCCTCATCTTTTCATTAGCAGACCAACAACTTATTTAATAAGCCAACCCTTCCCCCTAACTGTTTTATAATTTTTAGGTTTTTGCAGTATTGTGACGTATCGTATTGTAAGGCCCTTACCAATACACAGCCTTATTTTAACAAAACAACGAAATAAAGCAACAAATAAACATAAAGGTGGCATGCTTCAGAGAGTAAATGTGTGAATTGTGTATTTCACCTCAACTCTGACTACAGCCTGGGCCAGCGCCGACAACTCGGTAGTGTGTGGGTTAGTGGCCAGCGCCCTATTTAGATAGAGAGAAGGCGTTTGCACAGGGTGGTGTGTTAGAATCAGACAACATTTACCTTATTTGTACTTAACCTGGTAACATTTTTATTAGAATAATTTTATACGTCATTGGTCCTGTGACCAACTGCAAGGCTCTGGTATGTGGATAAGACCAACCTGCATTTTACTGTGCAGAAAATGTCCATTTGATGTTTGGGAACTAGTAAAGACTCAAGATGAAGCTGCATCATTTCACACTGCTCAACACTGAAGATCTGGCCTGCTTCTACAATCTACAAACAAACGCACAAACACCAGGACGAAACTTATTTCCTTTTTCCGGATTTTTATCCTTTTTTGCAATCCAAAAAATAATAACTATGTGGAAGTCGTGTGCAAGTCACCTTTGACGTCAAATAGATGAGCTCTGGGACAAAATTTAAAATTCCTCTCTCTCGAACATACTCATAAAGTGCAATCACAAACTCAGGAGGGGGCTGCACAGGCATGAACACACTCAATAAAGCAACGGTAAACAGGTAATAGGCGTGAAAAGACATCATACACTACTTACATTAAAAAACATGGCTGCTTCATTTGGAATTAAGTCCCATTACTACCTACGTTAAAGTGCTCACGGTTGTACACACCGTTCTTTTGTGTATGTGAAGAGTGTTGATGACAGACACCAGGTCCTTAAGCAGTGCCAGGCTAAGCAGAGATGAAAGCAATTGCTTGACAATGTTCTCACTGAACCTTGCACCGGGAGAATTGGTCTTATAAAAAGCGAGAAATATCTCCACTGGAGACGAGAGAGAAGCCAGAAATGCGTTACGTGTTGTGTGTAACGTCGAATCGGGCATTAGGCTCTTTCCTTGTGCTCTGGTCTTACCGGCTCGCTGGACTATAGGAGGACTTCCAAAAAGGCAGAATTTCATCACAATATCCATGCAAAACTGCAGCAGAAAAAAGGCTTTATTTTTAGACCTCAATTAATGCAACATTCAATCTTGTTTATTTTATTTTTTTCTCCCTTCCACACAAACCTTTTCGTCATCTTCCCTAGGCACATGAAGGAACCAGCATGAGCTTCTTAGGCATGTGTGATGTTCGCTGAAGTAATACCAACAATACTGGTAAAGCATACAAAATACTGGATTTAGATTTGGAGACTCCTGAACAAGTAATCATCAAGTAGGCATCGATTTTTTCATCTGTAGACTGGTCACTCACAGAAGGCGGCAGAGGTCTTACAATGTTGATGTCTTTCCTTGCTGTCGTATGAACTGCACAAATAGGGACATAAAGCATTGCTTACTGTAATGACTGGTGCTAAAACAAGAAATCTTGGATTAAATGTCGGTTATTCAATATTTTCAATATTTCATGGAAAACCAGTTTGATTTACTCAATCGGGTTCTGGATGCATGTTTGTAATAATCACCAGTCCTCGATACATTTCAATAAACCCACCATTATTGTGCACATTGTCATCTCTCCAGGTCCATCCTGAATTTACGCTGTTGACATGCAGAGTAGTTCTTTCATTATTATAGTGGTTATTATTACAATCTGGAACCATCTGCAAGAAAACAATCGGTACAAACAAATATACCATCTAAGAGCAACTCTCTGGGTCAGAAACTATGGGATGAACAGTGTAGATGTTGTGCATGTACAGCAACTGACCTGTTCTTGCGTGACTACTGGGTCAAGCAAATGCAACTTTGTACCTAAAGAAGCCTGGCTTTTGGAACTCTGAGCCAGATCATTTTCCTGCCCTGTGACAACACAAATCATTTCTCTAATCAAATAAATAGCTGCAGACTAGAAGTTATTGACTCTTGCAAATCATAAAGCTTCTACCGCAATTGCAGTCATCAATAAAAAACTCAGGTGTGCTGGATTCCAATATTACAAGACTAAAACCCAAGTGCACTGAAGGTTAATTTAAACAAATGAATCAGACTTAGGGACCACAAACCTCTACATAAACCATGGAAAGAATCCACAGGAACATCGTCATCGGGCTGGACATCTTTCCTGTGTCGTTATAAGATATAAAATCATGTTTAATTTAAACATTGAGTATGTGGGTGAGAAGTTGACTAGCTGCTTTTACTGAATATCCTGCTGCAAGTTTACTGCTTTTTCGTTCCTTTTTGTAGGCAATGTAATGTAATGGCTAAGTAACTAGGTCAGAAAATAAGCAAACTAAATTCTGTAGTGTTTTCAAAATATGCACTGGTTAGTACATAGCTAGTGGCCCATGGGTTTACAGGTCCTATTTACGCATGTGACAAGCAAAGCAAAGATAAGCTAGGAAAACCGAGGTCCTTACATTTCTGTGTGTTAATCTAACAGCAACCATTTAGACCAGTTAAAATGTAAAAAAAAAAATTAATTGCTACCACATACCTTTTAGAGTCTAAACCCCAGACAATTCGGTTGGTTTGTTTTTTTAAAGATTCCTGGTCCGTCTGCATTGAAGTATTCATTTCATTTTTAAGTGTGGCTGGATTAGATTTTGAAACAGTCCATTCTGGTGTCCCCTCAACAATGGCCCCGAAAAGATCTGGGTCATCTTGAATGACATCAAGTACAATAGCATCTTCTTTATAAGCTCGCATAACATCCAGGTCATCACCAGTAACCACTAAGCCTTCTAGGGTGGGAACAAGTGAAGGACATTTGTTAGCCTGCCCATCCTCAGACATCTCGTCTTGGAGCAGCAAACAAGCTGTAGCATCGTCATTGTGTCTTTCAGCATGAGATTTGCTACTGGTATCTTTATCACTACAGGAAAGGGAATCTGGACTACTGCCTCCGGTGCAGGTTGTGGAGAAAGTGTTTTGGGCTGTAGTTTTGTTGTGATTTCTTTTCTCAGTATCGGTACCAGATTTTGGCTCCTGTTTATTTTGCAACATCACAGAGAGAGGGTTCTTTAGTTTTACACTAAAAGGAACCAATGCAATGGAAGTCGGTGGCTCCTCTTCTGAATGTTCATGTAAAGCACTGTGTTGGAGGTCTGGAAGGGGATCTGAAAGATTAGGAGTTTTAGCCTCTGTATCACTCTCGTTATAATCAAGACACTTACTAAAAAAGGAAGCGCGAGTCTTATCGATATAGGAATTAACATTAACAGACGTGGCAACCATAGCACCTATCGGCTTGGTGTCAATCACCATCCGTTTGTTACCATTTGTGATTTCTGGGTGACCGATGTCAAAAGCCTGAAAATCATTTTTTGTTACAGAAGTAGGCGAGTTCTGTTGAAACACATTGCAAGGATGTGTGTCGTCTTTTACTTCACTATTATCTGATGGCCAGGCTTTTTCTGGAATTTTCTGGCTTTCTGATTGAGCTTCTGATGCATCTACAAAATCTGAAGAGCCCAGCACTATCTCAGTGCGTCTTGTGGATTGTGCGTGCCCTTGGTTATTTGGATTTACAACAACTCTTTCACATGGGTCAAATTCTTCAAGACTCTTTTCCACGTTTTTCCCAGCTGTGCATTGAGTACTTGTTTCAACAGCTAACCGCATGTTATCGGTCACACATTTTGTAACTCGTAAACCTTCTGTGCTCGCAAACCAACGCAGTCCAGTACTGATCACGGACTTTAACTCAGAAGGAGGACCATTTCTGGGAAAGGGCCAAGATCTGTAAGTGCGGGCGCAGGACAAGCGGGGCCTTACCATATAAGCAGTAGTTCTTTGACAGGAAAAACACTCGGGTAAGTTAACACCCTCATCTGAACTTGCATTTAATCTTTTTTCCACCAGGCAATTGTTGTTCTTGTCTGCCTCAGTAACCGTACAGTTGTCAGCTGTATTCACAGGTTGTGAGCACTGGGAACAATCAAAACCGGTGCAGGCATGAACACTGCTTAGAACCAAAGAAGGCACAGGGGAGACCGAGGCAGTTTTATCCTTCTCGACATTAGAGGCCGTGATTAAACCTTCTGACCGATCAAACCCATCAACACATGGCTTAACCTCATCAAGTTTTAGGGGTAAACACGACGTCTTTTCAACAGGGGATAGTCTAATTCTCCCACAGGCTGTCATTTCCAAAGCCTGTTTATCCCAAGACTCGGAACACCTCGCAATATCTTCTGCTACGTCCGAAATGCGTTCACCAACAGAAAATCCCAAAACTTGATTACCTGATGAAAGAGAAGCACAGCTATTGCTTGGAGTATTTACCTCACAAGATTGGTTGCCAATCCACTTCCCACAGTGTCCAGCGCATTTAGAATCAAAGCCCAACAGTGATCTGTATTCTTTGCTGAAGCAGTTTCCTTTTTTGTGCTTCCCCTTTTGAAGCAGTACCGTGGGTAAAATGCACGAAAAATTGCGCGAGGTAATGTCAAGCACGCGAGCTACATCGCAGAGTTTCACCCTGAGTTGCCTTCTGAACCAGATTAACACCCTGGATGTCATCTTACCCCTTGCTACAGGATGAACCACGGGCTGTTTTAGCCTTTTTGGTTGGCTCACGTGCCTGGAGGCATGTGTTAGTTTGGTACAGGCAGGAGGGGTATACTTAACCTCACCACACAAGGCACAGCATGAGTTTTTAACAGGTCGCTTGACTTGTCTCCCTGAACAAAGTGTTGAGATTGAACCAAAAGATTTCTTCAGCCCAGCTTTCCTATTAAAATCTGAAATAAGAGACAGACAGTCATCGAGGAATGGATTTTATGCAAACATACTATAAAATCTATAACATCTACCAGAGTCGTTCAAAAATATGCAATAATACAAAAAAATATATATTTTGCTATTAGGGAAAAGATTTGTGTTAAAGTACCTTATGGAGGAAAACCACTCAGTGTCATAGTTGCTATTAAGGTTAGTGTACAATGCGCTGAAGTTAAGCCTGACACAACCAAGTGGCTTTATTATTTCATTTAAAGTCGCATAAATTCTGACAACCTTTCACACTGTGGTGGCACTGCGAAACATCTGACCTATGTGGAATTTAACAAGACAAATCGGAAAAAAATCTGAATTTAAAAACTCCGTTCAAAACGTCATGAAAAAAAACCTGATCTTTTTTTTTTTTTTGATCTGGACCACATTTGCATGCTTCGTTTTCACAAATCTGCTGCCCAGCATATATTCCAGGACTATATAGCCTGCTTCAAAATAGAAGAGTAAGTTTTGTTCTAAAAATGTCCTAAAAAATGGTAAATCAGCTCATTTATCACTTTACAGTTTTTTGCGGATAGAGTTGATGCAAGAATTTTGGTAGGTTGAAAACTTAGAGTCAGGATAAAATGGAAAAATAAATACAGACTTCCACATCATGCAGTATAGGTAAGACAGATTCTGCTTTAAAGAACCTTTTGTGTGAGACGTTTGTGGGAAACCTACAACAGATAAATCAATACAGAACAACAAATAACTATAAATAAAGGTTTAAGACAGGGTATACCTTTTAATTCAAAGATCTATTTTATTAAATAATTTAACACATAAAAAGTTAAGTAACATAGGCTGTCCCGATTATGATTCTGGGGTGGTGAATAACTGACATAAATAATTGCCATTTTGGGGCTTTAGCGATTAATTGTTTTAGTTTACACATTTAAATAAATGTAACAAAGTAATTTATTTTGTAAATAATAAATAATTATTGTACGATTGGGTGTGGCAAAGTGGTGTAGTGGTTAGTACGGTCACCTCACAGCAAGAAGGTCTCGGGTTCGATTCCAGGGCAAGGGGTCTTTCTGTGCACAGTTTGCATGTTCTACCCAGTCATGTGTTGGTTTACTCCGGGTACTCTGGTTTATTCCCACAATCCAAAAACATGTACATTAGGTTGATTTGTGAATAAATTGTCTATAGGAGTGAGACTGTGTCTCTGTGCGTGTGTGCGGTTGTTTGTTTAGGTTTGTCCAGCATGTAGTTGGACATGGTAAAAAAATCAGATCAGTTAATGCAAGTCATCACATGCCGTCAACTCAGGTGGACACCAACAGCAAAATATAATAACCTAAAACAAATGTGTTTTGATATTTATTCATTTTGCTCAGAACTCAAATCAGAGGCAGTTTTAACAGTGCAAGATTGACTATCACACAAAAGGGCCTTGCTCAGAGGCCCAGCCATCTTCTAATCAGCGGTCCAACACCTGCAATATCACTTTCATAAGCGCAGTGCCAAAATGTTAAACATATATGCAGAAATCAAGGTACCAAACTAGTAAAGTAAAATGTTGCTTTTAGTATGTGTAGGTGGAAATTTAATTTTAAATTGGACCACATGGCACTTCCCCCAACAAAAAACATTTCGCAAAGGGGTCTTTCTGTGCAGAGTTTGCATGTTCTCTCTGTGCTTGCATAGGTTTACTCCAGGTTCTCTGGTTTCCTCCCCGAGCCCAAAAACATGCACATTAGGTTGATTGGTAATTCTAAATTATGCATAGGAGTAATAGTGAGTGTGTGTGGTTGTGGCCTTGTATAATGTGTAAATACACCTCTGCCCTTACCTCTTTTTGTTCAAATGACACAAGTTGCCCCCCACAGTTGACTCTAAATTGGCCATAGGAGTAAGTCTAAGTGTGTGTGGTTGTTCGTGTCCCCGCGATGGACTGGCGATCCCATTGGGATGGGCTCCAGCAGACCCGTGTTAGAGAATAAGCAGGTGTAGAAAATGAATGAATGAATTAATGCATGCATCTTGCGCTAAAAATCACACAAGGTATAGAATTGTTCTTACTTGGTGTAATTGTGCCAGCATGTCCATTTGCGTCCACGGCAGTCTCCAGGTTGATTTTTTCCGTTTTAATCCGGATTCCATCCTGATTAGCTCCTGACCTTCCTGGAGACCCCATGCACAAGTTGCACGTCTGGAGTCGGCCGTGTTTGTTTACACAACGTGACACGGTGCACGGTGGGGCCTCTGCCTGCTTTGCAGACTTCTCCCTGCCGCAAAAACGAACCGCAAGATGTAGATGGCAGCGAATTTGTTTGCGCCCAAGGATGCGCGCCGACTCTTGCTGATGCGCGTTTTGCATGTCACCTACAGGATCGGTAAATTCCGATGACCTGGAAAGGCGCCGTCGTTTCGGCACGGAGTCTTGCTTGAGTTTGAACGCATCGCGGTTCAGTTTTATGCGGGGAAAACCGTTTGATGGCTGCATTTGTTTATCAGACTTGTATACAAACTATAGCTCGCGCACTAAACCCTCACCTAACCAACCAAACTAACTCAACACCAAACTTTGTAAACGAGCCCTTTTTAAAATTATTAACTTACAAATAGGAAAACAAAACAACACGGATAACTATTTAACTATCTGCTCACTTCATGCAGGTCACTCGAAAGTTAGCATTCCTAACGTGGTGTGATTCAGCTTTGCTAGTTTAATTACCGAGTCGTGTTCCTACGCGGTTGTACTATACATTTAGGCCGTATTGTCTTTCAACGTTTTCATCTCAGAATATTTGTAAACAAAACAAAACATTCCTATATAGCGTTCATGATCAATAACTGACTCGCAAGACATTTTTTTTCATTACCCGAAAACAATTCGACCAAGTAAATCAGTTTAAAATAGTGCGTCTCCCTTAATCTCACTGCGCATGCGCAATGGGTTACATCTCGATTGGTTGCGGTTAAACGGTGCGCTTAGAATATAAACATTAAGAGTGAAAATCAAGCAGCAGGATTTTTTTATAGTTTATATTATTATTATCGATAACATTATAATCAAAATCTAAAACGCAAACGCAGCTTAAGTATGCAATATTTTTTAATCAACTGCTTCAATATCATAGACTTGTCAAATATTTAAATTTTCTACTTGCTAATCAATGACAAACATTTTAAGGCGGCATAAAGATCCCTGTTATTGACTTGCCGTCTTACTTATCATTCGTTCATTCATCTTCTATACCCGCTTATATTTCTGAACTCGGGGTCACAGGGGTCAGCTGGAGCCTATCCCAGCGCACATTCGGCAAAGGGCAGGGAGGTACACCCTGGACAGGTCGCCAGTCCATCACAGGGCCACACAACCACACGCAGTCACCAATCAACCTAATGCACATGTTTTTGAACTGTGGGAGGAAACCAGAGTACCTGGAGGGAACCAATGCAAGTGCGGGGAGAACATGCAAAATTTGAACAGAAATTCAAAACCAGGACCTTGTTGTTGTGAGGCAACCGTGCTAACCACTTCGCCACCACACCGCCCGCTTAATTATCATATTATCTAAATGTAGTTTGGATCTTTAGAGGAGAAGTAGCACAAATGTTTAGGCCTAACTTTGAACTTCACTTTGATTAAAAGTTTATTATGAGACCAAATAATTCCTATTTTATCTTAATTTTAAGTTGTACAGACATTCTTACATTTACATCATTTGGCAGATGCTCTTATCCAGAGCAACATACAACTGAGCAATTGGGGGTTAAGGCCTTGCTCAAGAACCCACAGTGGTGGCTTGGTGGTGCTGGGAATCGAACTCTGGTCTTTCTGGTATCAGTCCAACACCTTAACCACTAGGCTACCCCTCTCTTTTTCTTAGGTAGAAAAAATAATTTTCTTTCCTTTTATTTTTTTAAGCATGCAGAAAACATTTACTAAAAAAATGGCTATCCGTTAACTGGTAATTAAAAGAACTTGTTATAGCATACATTAATAGTTCTGAGTAACTATCTATGCACCTACATAGAAATACTGCTTTTTTTTGGACACATGAGGTCAGTATTCCTTCATGTTAGACTTTATTTTCTTATGGATCTACAAATAGTATCCAAGAGCTTCCGAAATGTCTGCTCATCTGTTGTCCATTTTCATTATAGCATCACATAAACATTATGCCATCTTTATATTACAGTTCAGTCTGTACATTCTGCTGCATTATCCCTGTATAATGTACTTATTGTTTATTCATAAGCTTACACTAGTTTATCTAATTTTCATCTTTATTTATTCATCTTCTAACCCGCTAAATCTCTAGTTTAGGTTCACTGTAGTCTGCTGGGGCCTATCCAAGCACACATAGGGTGAGAGGCAAGGGTACAGCCTGGACAGTTCGCCAGTCCATCTCATTCACATTCAAACATTTTAAACTGTTGAGTTGTGACTCCACCAATTAAAATTCCCTGCATCTCAATTAAACATGGCTAATCATAAAATTTTATGCCTGATAGTTTACACTTTTCTCTATTTAACAGTTTATTTTCTTTTTACTGGAAATAAAGTAGAAATAATGTGACTCGATCAAAATCTCATCAGAATCTAAGTTTCATAATAGGTTCAAGGTGTTTATTCATGATTAACTTTCTCTATCTTTTTCTGCATTTCTGCATCAGTTA
>JAOTQW010000018.1:3150642-3172636 GCA_026260075.1 Sisor rabdophorus
AGAGAGAGAGAGAGAGAGAGAGAGAGAGAGAGAGAGAAGAAATTGATCAAGAAGATAGAAAGTAACCGAAAGAGGAAAAAGGAGAGAGATAAAAAGAAAAATGATTGAGGTAAAAGAAGCAACAAAAAGTCGATTTCCTGACAATTCCTGTTTTTTACATTTCTATTTAAAATTTACTCAAGCCACCATTAAACAACATCCAGAAAAAATTAAAATTTTTTGGCTTATTGAAATGTAAAACTTTTTTTTCATTAGTTTATGATTGTATTTTAAGTGAACTGAATACTTTGATTTGTCCACAGAAATAAGATTCATTTATACTAATCAAAAGAGCATGTGAGCGAGAGAGAAAAGAGAGAGGGAGAAGGGGACGAGGGAGGGGGCAAAGGGTGCTTTTCATTATCTTTCCCGTATGTGATGAAGTTCCTCTGGTCATGCATCTTATTAGTAAACTCCAGTGCAAGCGTAACCCAGGGCAATGTCACAGATCAGCTTAATGCAAACCAGTAAGACTGTCCAGCTCTAAAGGACTGCTATACGCTCTCAGTAATGAGGACGCATCTAACTGTTGTACTTAAAATTAGCTTCAATTTGCACTATGGCACACACACAGAAACACACATATACACACACACAAACAAGTGTGCTGTCCTGTGCTTCGCCGCTGCAGGTACGTCGAAGAGACACAGCACAAGTGCACAAATACAGTAACTTTTTATAGTTAAAAAATGTGAGACGTGTGTTTTACCTTTTGTGTAGGTAAAAAGGGTAGGACATTAAACTCCAGCAAATTCCCAAATGGTTAGCACGTCCGCCTCACGGCAAGAAGGGTTTGATTCCCGGGTCTTTCTGTGCGGAGTTTGCATGTTCTCCCTGCACTTGCGTGTGTTTCCTCCGGGTACTCTGGTTTCTTCCCACAGTCTAAAAACATGCATTGGGTTAATTGGTGATTGTAAATTGCCCATGAGTGTGAGTGCGTGTGGTTGTGTGTGTGTAGCTCTGCATTAGGCTACCGATCTATCCAGGGTGTACCCCTGCCTCTCGCCCTATGTGGTCGCTGGGATAGGCCCCAGCAGACCCCCGTGACCCCGAGCTCAGAAACAACCGGTATAGAAGATGAATAAATCCCAAATGTAATGTAAATTTCCAAATGTTTAAACTGTAGATTTAAATTAATAAACACAAAACACGTTTTCATTAAAGATGCTACAAAAAATAATTAGATTAAAGAATTTTTAATTATTTTTCATGGAAATCCACTTATAGTCTTTTTCAGGTGCCAAAATGCAGCATACCATAGTAACAATGTGTCTCTGTCTCCGCCTCAGTTGTCTGTCTGCGTCCTGTCAAATTACGAGATGTTTAATCACACGCCACATCACGCTTATGAATTCTTTCTATTTGTTTTTGTCAGCAGAAGGCTTTCATTACCTCCACTAATAGTTTGCTGAACTCCAGCATGATTGAAAGCTGTTACAACAGTTCAACATCCCGTGTTAAGCCTTTAGGCTGTTTCCGAAAAACACTGTAACACCGACAGGCCCGGACTGGAACCTGAACAGCTGGGTGCGCGCCTGAGACCAGGTTATTAGCTTACGGCTTCGGAGCCGTCTAATTGCAAATCTTCGCAGGGCGTTATTCCTCTTTGTTCAATCTCCTTTGAGTGTGCTAGCATAATAGCGGCTGAACACGAACTACGAGGCGCTTTAGAAAAAAATGCCATCGCAACGGCCCACAACAGTAAACATTAGGTTGCATCACATGCACCGGCATGGCCCAGGGCTTATGAGAGAAACGCTGTGGTTATGAGTTATAAACGTCCATGGGACTGTTCTGAGCATGTGAGTGCAGTACACTTTGAAGGTGAAGTGTGGGCCAAGAACAGAGGAGTAAGAGAAGATTTTTTAAAAATCCAGCAAGCAATAATCGCCTAATAGGCCCCAAAACACACGTGTGTATCTGTGCGAACAACAGTGCTAGTGTGGGAAGTGCGATTTTCACACACAGCTATAATTTGCACTGAAACCGTGTTGCACTGGGTAACTAGTCTTCCATCTGCTGCATTAGTATAACACCTAAAGGCTTTTTCAGCAGCGCACACCAACACATACACACCGAAACATGAGCCTGAACCAGGCTGTTGTCTATGCGTACTGAAAAGAACATTCTGCACCATCATTCCGGAAATTCTCTATCAGTAAACACTTTGGCTATTTTATTTAAAAATACTTTAATTCCAGTCTATTCAAGTATTGACAATGACTTTTCTTTCGAATAAAAAACAAAATAACAAACAGATTAGATGGAAATATAAAAAAAATTCAAAAGATATTAGAAAACAAATGGGTACTTTTGATCAGACCTTTTTGTGTATTTATTAGAGTTGGTTTATTTTTGGTTATTATTTTAGAAAACGAAAAACAAATCTATATCTTATGCTTAAGTAAAGGTTTTCTTAAAAATGTTGTTTTATAAGACATATAGTCAGAAGAACTATAATTACTTATTAATTAATTAATTAATTACCTATTACTTCATATAATTACTTATATTCTCTGTACAAAGCAGATGTACAGAGCCAAATAAAATTTGGTTAAAGGTCTCCTAAAGGCTTTGGCCAGCCCTGCACTAATGTACAACCTTTACCAAAGTAAAACAAGTGACACACTGTGTGTAGCTAGCATAAACTTGTGTTTGTATACAAAGGAAAGGTGCAGTGATACCAAAAAACATATTAATATGATCATATGTCTGGAATAACAACATTTCGCTCGGGTATAAAACTCTCTAAAACAGTCTCAGTGCAGACTAGATCAATCAGTACAGACTAGTGTTAATGTGCAGAGAGAGACCCTGCATTTAGCATGTAGGATCAAATGGGCTAGTTAATGCACAACTTTTGATTTGAAAGAGAAAGAAAAGAGTTTGCATCTCTACCGATGCATCCAGGCATATGGAACGAAGCAATTCATAAAAAGAAGATTTTAGAAGTGTGTAAAATGAATCAGAGAGAGAACATCTGGAACAGATGTGCATCTGTCACATCAGTTGGAGAGAAAAAAAAACTTTTTAGTTCCATGCATGTCTTTCCTTCTGTCAATAAAAGTCTGATTTACCGCCAGACGAAGTTTAAAAAGAATTATTTATCCACCACAGCAAACATTTGGTTTAAAACTGACTTTTAAACCAATGTCTGATAACTCAAACGTCATTTTATTTTATCTCTAAGGGTCTGTTCGTCGAAACTCGATGGGGAACAACAAGGCGAGCGCTTTGAGCGCCAACCACCGGATAAAAGATCGCGATTACCTGGGCTGGATGGACTTCGGTCGCCGGAGTGCTGAGGAATACGATTACTCCTCATGAGGGACCACGGCTTACGTCTCACTTTCCTAAATAAAGAATATATTTATTACTATTCTCCTTCCTCTTACAATGACGCTCATAATGTATTTGATGTACATGTTTGTAAATTGACAATGCAATATACACTAATGCCAAATATTTTCCAAAGAGTTTTTTGTTTGTTTTGCTTTTGTGGTCTTGTAAATGACTAGAAAAAAATAGGCTAGTCTAGATGACAAAGCTGTTGATTTGTTTCCAATAAACCAGGATAGAATTTGACTTTTGCCTCAAACATTGCAGCCTCCAATAGTCAAAATCATTTACTACATTATCAGCAGGAGCTAGTGCTTGTGGAAAAGCAGTTAACCGCAAAAATGCATGGGAAAAGGGTCTGGGGAACCTTACAAGTGTATAAGTGCTTTTTATATAAACATGCATCATGACAGCGGAAATTAAGTTCACCGCATTAAACCCAACAGTCAAGATAACACGGGGTGACAGAAATCACCAGGATGAAATGTTACTATTGTTTGAAATAATTATCTGATCACTTACAAGTTAAGGTTATACGATGGTTATAGTTAGATCCATTTTTAAACCACTGATACCAAAAATGTTCTTTGTACTGGTGGAGAAAAGTCTGTAATATAGCTAATAATTCTGTTGAATGTTGAGGAAAAACAAAACAAGTTCTTTCAACAACTTTTATCTTTTATCGTAAAGTCTGGTCACACCCATTTCCTCAGAAACCCAACCTAATTCCATTGTGACTTTATAGTGTTTTACGACAAAAAGTGAGAAAATTTCAATTTGACCCAAAGTTAGGTAATAAGCAGGTATAAAAGATAAACGAATGAACTTATGATTTTAACCTCAGGGCAGCACGGTGCCTTAGTGGTTACCACTGTTATCCTACAGCAACAAGGCCCGGGTTCGATTCTCAGGTTTGGCTTATGTGGAGTTTGCATGGTTGCTCTGGCCTTGCATAGGTTTACTTTGGTACTCCAGTTTCCTCCCACAGTAGAAAAACATGTAGGTTAGGTTGATTGGTAATTCTAAATCGGCCACAAATTGTCAGTGTGAATCTGTGTGTGGGCCTCTAATTGACTGGAGACCTGTCTGGGGTGTACCCTACTGAACTTTCACCTTTTCAAAGATGGCTGGGATAGGCTCCAGCAGACTCCCTGAACCCCAAATTAAGGAACATAACAGTACATAAGATGAATAAATGAATAATTGATTGAACCCCAATAGCTTGAAATGTGTTGCTTGCTTTATATCTGTTTATATCTGAAACAATAAAAATCTTCTACGAACAAACTTAAATATTGTTTTATTTGTTTGTCTGGCTTGTCTAATGAGAATAATGTCGTAAAAAAGGGTGTGATTTAAGTTATAACCACTATCACAGGTGCTGTTATAAATGATAAATGCATTCCAATTCGGTCAGGCTTGAAAACAAATCGACAGAAATGTAACATAATGTAACATCGTTACTAATGTAACGATACTGACGATAACTGTGGAACGCCTGTATTTCTCTTCAATCCAAATCCAACTCCAAATGCTCTTTGCAGAAATAACAGTTCAGCAGTGAGATCGCACAAATCGCAACCTGTACCGGCGTCAGACTCATCCCAATGTGTTACAATGAAAAACCTGCACCATGGAGAAAACGTGCGAAGGAGCTGGAATATCATGGAGCCGATCAATTGGCGAAAATGACTACCCAGAGGAGCGGCTCGATCTCGTAAAGTGAGAAATAGTGAGTGTGTGCTATTGGTGCAATTATTATAGCCATGAATCACACGCCTCACATTTACAGTGGCTTTTTTTTTTATAATTAACCCCCTAAACCCCCACCGCACACACAGTCTCACACACACAAAGACAAAGAGTGGGTGCGAGCCCTCCTTCCAGCAAATTGAGGATATTTTCAAAGGTCGGAACTGCGTTACCTTTAACCTCTGTCGACCTTTAATAACAGAAGCTGATACCAACTTATGATGCAAAATGAACAAATGTTAATCTCATCACTGTCCCTGTTCATAAATCAGCCCATGCGTTATACAAAACCATGACAACATGTAACACCAAATTATCTTCTTATTACACCAGGCTTTTTGACATTTGACTGGCATTTGTAATTACCTGCCTTTGTGCATCGCCCGCAGGTAGTGAATCGTTCAGAGGAATGTGGTTCTCAGGAAAGATAATATTAATGCTTTCCTTTAAAAAGGATTCGGTTAAAGTGTGTATATGTGCTGGGATGAGTAAAAAAGAAACACAGCATAGTTTTGTAAGGACTTTATGGGGACTTGGTCCATATCAGTTCAATAGGGACTAAATTGTTATTTTGAATAACGATAAAATAAATAAGTTATTTTGTAAGTATTACCTGAAATCAAAATAAAGAAGGGGAAACTTAATGCTTGTAATAATGTTTACTGTTAAAAGCATCATTTGCTCATATTTTCCTTTTCTCTTTTCTCTAATCTGCACATGTTTAGACAGAACCAAAAATGAATTAAAAGTTTCAGCCCAACTTTGTGGAATCATGCCAGCTCGAGTGCATTTAACAAATACTGTAATGATTTCCAAGTCTCTAATTACGACAATAACACAATCATATCATTTGTTAAGGGAATTATTGCATTCAATGTGGAAAGAATGCAAAATTTCACTAGGAAGACGCTTAAAGGCCACTTGATAGATAGTATCATGTCATAGTATTCATGCATACAAAACCTTCTGTGTAGGTCGTTACTATGGAAAAAGTAATAATATACAGTAAATAATACTACATAATAATACAATATACAGTAAATATAAACCATATAGCTGAAACTACAGACCAGTCAGGTTTGAGATGATGAATAGCTCCAATAATAAAGGACTTATGTACATTTTCTTCCCTACAGATTTTCTCCCCACATAGTAAACAATGCCAGTGGGTGGATTGGCTACGTGTGAAATGACTATAAAAACAAGGCCCGATAAATTTGCTCCCCATGGCACCAACCTGCGATTGCATGGATGAAACGTACAGCTTTGCTATATTTAAACATGAAATACGTAGGTTAGATCTTGAATATTTTTAACAGATGGATGAATCGATTGTTTTGTCACAACAGCTGCGAGAAAACATCAAAATGCAACATAAAATATAACCAGGGGACGTGGTAGCCCAGTGGTTGGTCTAATACCTGGAGAATTGGGATTCGATTTCCAGCACCACCAAGTTGCCACTGCTGGGCTTCTGAGCAAGGCCTTTAATCCCCTATTGCTCAGCTGTATATACGAAATAAATGCAAGTCGCTCTAAGGGCGTCTGCGTCTGCGACTCAAACTTTTGCGTCAAGAGCGCAAAGGGAAATTAATGTGAAGGTGTCTGCATATGGGGCGAGTCATGAAGTCTGATTAACAGGTGAATTAAGAAAGCAATCAGGTAAATCAAAGGGTGTTGAATTTCCGCCTTTATTTATCAGTTCGAGCATGAAAACCTATTGACTTTGTAAGTATATTAGAAGCCTTTCGTACCTTGGACAAACATTTACAGCATTTGGAAGCCCAGGAATAATAGATTGGTGGTCCACGGATGATTCCTTTATACTATAACAAGTATAATTTGAATACGTTTCATTTAGATTGTAATTGGAGGTCGTAGTTGTAATAGCAGTCAGAGCTGCTAGTCTAGAAATGTAATCAACATCTACTCATCTACCACTCATCAGAAACCTATAAACATTATTAGAGTCAGTTAAATCCACCTAGTATTTGTCTTTCTCCTGCTTAGCAACTGGATTATTTGATTAAAAAATGTAATAAATTTTCATTCGAAATGCCTTCTGGGTACTTTCTGCTCTTCAAAACAAGTTTAATAGATACATCTGTACATCCGAATCATGTCGCTATACAGACTACGCCTTTGAGCTTTGGGCTTTTTTTTGAAGTATTGGAACTAGTAGTGGAGGTAAACACTTCAAATACTGCATGCCACTACACACACACACACACATAACAGCTTGGACAAGTAATTACTTCTGGTTTTCAATATTAATCTCACTGACGCATCTGAAATTTCAGAGGGGGGAAAAGGTGGTTTGTGATGTTCTGCTGTTTTGATATGAATTATGTCCTGCACTGGATAGGATGAAGATGGACTTAAAGTGGAGTCATACCACTAAAGACCACCCCTGTGGCCACCCCTAATATGATTTTTTTTCAAGGGGTCATATTTATTTGAAAGCGGCGTAGTGCTCAGTAGATTGCATCACAGAAAGAAGGTCCCTTGTTCGATTTCTGGGCAAGGATTCTTTCTGTGCAGTGTTTGCATGTTCTCCCCTCACTTGCATTGGTTTACTCTGGACACTTTGGTTTCCTCCCACAGTCCAAAAACATCAACATTATGTTGACTGGTGATTCTAAATTGCCCATAGGAGTGAATGTGAGTCTGTGTGGTTGTTAGACTATGTGTGGCCCTGCAATGGACTGGCCTATGTGCGCTGGGATAGGCTCCAGCAAATCCCGTAACCCAGATATAGGCGATAAGCGGGTATAGAAGTTGAATGAATGAATGAATGAATGAATGAATGAATAATAATTTTATATTATTTGCACCTTTATTACTTGTTTTTATATAGCAATTAATAGCTGATTGAAACAATATTGCTACAATAACCAGAAATATAATAATTATCTTTTAATTACAGGAATTTCTACGTTCTTTTTTTTTTAACGCGACTTACTTGGTATCTAATACTCTTACTCCCCCTTGTGGACAATTTGCAACATGACAGGTCCCCTGAGTGAGAGAAACTAAATATACATCTGTTATATCCACTGGTGCTTTATAGTTACTTACTGTAAATGCTATTTACAGATTTATTTAGTTATTTTATACTAAACGCTTCAAATAGGATTATTAGCACCATGGTATTAGCAGCCACCTAGCATAACACGGTAAGCATGTTTTACGGTTGAAAACAAAAAAACATATACACCTATAAATAAACAATATAATTATTCCTTTATCATTTTGACCTTAAAGTAATTCAAGGTCAAATAAAACTTTTAGCCGTGTAATATTTAAAATGTTTATTCGCTTTAAATTAAAAAAGTAATCAACTGCACTGCTAATTAAACGACAAATTTTATCAAGTATTTCCTGTCATGCGATAACCGAAAATGTTTAAAATATCACAATTTTTAAACAAAATAAATCTTTGAACTTAAATAAAAAATATTACTGTGTTTGATTACAAATACCTGTTAGTTAAAACAGTTTATTAGTTTTTCTTTATTTGCTAGTGGAATTTTATGATTATCGGCCTGTTTGACGTACATTCATTTATTCATTCATTCATTCATTCATAAATGTTACACCCAAGCTCGGGGTCACGGGGGTCTGCTGGAGCCTATCCCAGTGCACATAGAGCGAGAGGCAGGGGTACATCCTCGACAGGTCACAGGGCCACACATAGACAATCAACCACACTCACTCCTATGGGCAATTTAAGGTCACCAATCAAATCAATGTACATGTTTTGGAACTGTGGGAGGAAACCAAAGTACCCATAGGAAAGCCATGTAAGCGCAGGGAAAACATGCAAACTCCACACAGAAAGACCCAGAAATCGAAACCATGAGCTTCTTGCTGTAAGGCGATTGTGCCAACCACTACGCCACCCACGTCACCCACACATGGACGAACAACCACAAACACACACATTTCTATGGGAAATTTAGAACCGACAATTAACTAAATATACATCTT
The DNA here is from genome assembly GCA_026260075.1 of Sisor rabdophorus. NCBI lineage: Eukaryota > Metazoa > Chordata > Actinopteri > Siluriformes > Sisoridae > Sisor > Sisor rabdophorus. Next base: position 3,159,763 of record JAOTQW010000018.1, read on the forward strand.
TTTGGACTGTTGAAGGTAACCAGAGTGTCTGGGGTAAACCCACACAAGCAGGGAAAACATGCAAACTCTGCACAGAAAAATCGAACCCACAACCTTTTTTGCTATGAGGTGACCATGCTAACCGTTATTTTTTGTTATATAACTTGGGCGGCGTTTCTGGGTGGTTCCTTCTGACACTTCAGCTTCCTCCCACAGTCCAAAAGCATGTACATTAGGTTGATTGGTGATTCTAAATTGCTCATAGTAGTGAGAGACTGACTGGTGACCTGTCCAGTATGTACCCCCCCCCCCTCCTATGCCTGCTGGGATAGGCTCAAGCAGTCATCAGTATTTTCAAGTGCATAAGCGATAAATCACCATGGCTTCACTATGGCATCAGTGCAGCTTCCTTACGTTCAGTTCTACAAGAAGAACCTAAATGTCATTGATTCAAACAATAATAACATTTTGTAATTTATTTAATTCAAAGTTTTTACATCCACCGACTCGTGGCCATTAATGATTTTGTTAGCCTCTAATTATTAAGCTTAACTGGGGGTCGGCAATTCTATCCCTGGGCATCATAGATCAAATATTGCTATATTACTCACCGTTTTTCAACATTATATGGACATAAGTGGTTGCCACACCCATGAATTCGGCACAGAAAAGGATGTTTATAAATGCTGTAGCGTTAAAATTTTATCTAACATGAATGGGCCAAAACAAAATGACAATGCCCCAGTGCACAAAGCACAACCTTTGGGATGAATTGAAAAGATTTCTCTCATTTAATGTTCGTTTCTACATGACCTATGATGGAGGAGAAGTGTGGAAGCTATACTTTGTGTTTATACACTAGATTATGAAATATACAGGCAGAGAGAGAGAAGGAATTTAAGCATTTTGGTGTCATCTATTTAAGACTAGTCTGCTTGGGAAGCTTCGAGGCTAAGATCAGCTCATCTTCTTGAGGTCCAGGGCCCTTCATAGCCATGCTCGCTCCAACCACAGCTGGGTAGCTTCGATTGCGTCTTAAACCTTCATTTAGAGGTGTAAAAGGAGAGCCTGTCCTCCTCAAACCACCTAGAGGAGCCAGCATAGGGCGTGGTCCAGAGATCCTATTGGCTCCTGGACTTGCCAGCCCCAGCCTCTTTAGCTTATCCACTAGGTTCAGGTTGTACACGCTGACATCTGTTTGGCTCTCACAGTCCTTCGCCTGGGCCCCCTCTGCCACGTCTTTCAGAATGGACCGTGCTGGCTTGGAGGCTAGAAAGTTCTCATAGGAAGGGCTTTTGAAGGAAAAATCTGCAGGGTTGTTCGGATCAACTGTGTGAGGGCTCGGAGTGTGACGTGCAGGGGAGTTTGGTGGAGTGGAGGGTTTCTGAGAGTCCGGAGGGGACGATGGGGGATGGATGGACGTGGATAAAAGGACACCCTCACTGGCCCTGTCCCAGCTTCGAGGCTGATATACGGCAGCAGAGATCCCACGTTCTTGTAGAAGGCGCACTAACCCCAGTGATGTGCTGAATGTCTTGGTAGAATCACGCAAGTTTGTGAAGGACTGGGACTGGGATAGGCTTAAGCGACGTGGTGTGCAGGGGGTGGCCGCGGGGGTGGAACGAAGGCTGGATGAGATTGGGCACGAGGTAGGGGCAGGGTTTAGACTAGAGAGAGAGAGAGAGAGAGAGAGAGGATAAATATGAATATAAGTACTGGCAGTTTGTTATCAGTGGTCTGGAGTTTATAGTTGTAAATTTGTTAAATTAGTAAATGAATGTGTATTTGTTTACAATAGGGTGCATCCAGTAAGAAAGTGTCGAGGGTCTGACCTGGGAGTGACTCTGGTGACCTCATCTGATGGGTGGAGGATCTTGCAGGTAGTAAACGTGTAAGTGGAACTGGTGTGGGCCATGCACTTACCCGGGTAGTAAACTGCAAAACAGGTAACACCAGAGAAAAAAAGGCAGGAACCTGTTAAACATTTTTAAATCTCGCTATTCATTCATCTTCTATACCCACTTATTCCCTAATTTGGGGTCACAGGGGTCTCTTGGAGCAAGAGGCAGGGGGTACACCCTGGACAGGTTGCCAATCCATCGCAGGGCCACATACAGACAACCACACGCACTCACACTCACTCCTATGGGTGATTGAGTCACCAATCAACCTAATGTTGTCTTTTTGGACTGCGGAATCACTAATCCACCTAATGTTTTTGGACTGTGGGAGGAAACCGAAATACCCAGAGGAAAAACCCATGCAAGCGCAGGGAGAACATGCAAACTCGGCACAGAAAGACCCTGTGCTAACCCACTACACCACCGCACCGCCAATTCTTGCTATTAAAATGATTAATAAATTCTCATGTCCCCGGCACTTTGGGGGCCCGCAGTCATCTGTTGTATTAGAAGTTTGCTTTGAAACAGGTGTGTTAGGGGTCCCAACTTCATATTCTTTCATGAGGGCTCAAAATCACGAATAAAGCCTTTGTGCAGTGATCTTACCTGAGAACTCCGCAGAGGCATGGCCAGTGCTGAGGCAGGGTGACGGAGAGGCAGAAGAAGCATGGCCAAGACCGGGATTGGCCATAGTGGTGGTGGGAAGGTTCTGGAAGTACTGTTCTCCTGGCTCGTCCTCCTCATAGTCACTGTAGTGATAAACCTCCTCAAGGTCGAGTTCCAGGGGACGGAAACCCTTGGGGACAACGCCAGGACGGGCGTCCAGAATCCCGCCTAGATTAGGCTGAGCTAGCTGCTGCCAGTGCTGCAAGGTTGCAGAGCCTGACAAAGTAAAAATGTTTGCAGATTTCATTGTGAATTGTAAATCAACATTTTTCCATTAGATATTCAGTTCATTTATTGCCTGGAGTTTATAACCTTCTATTGGTTTGACGATCTGAAGCTTGTCGGGCAGGTACGGTCGGCTCACCCACATGCCAAGTGACATGATACTTTCTCCCGACACGAGGCCATGAAGCGGAGCATCGTAGTGCCCCCTTTCACGTGCCTCCTCAAAGTAACGGCGCTCACTCAGGCAGTTCTGCCTACGTAGAGAAAGCCGTCGCAACGCCAGCTTCAGGTCATCAGAACTGGAACGTTTCTCAGGCCTGCCACAACCGAAGAAAAAAAATCCCACAAGAAATGTGCAGCTTGTAAACATTTGTTTGTTTGCGTTTCTATTCAAGGCATGCATGTGCGTCTCGGCTTCACCCACTTGGTATCCGTTGACTCCGCCTCCAGGAGCATACTCTGTTCACGGTTATCAAGGGAAGAAATGTTGTCGGTGTTGCTGTCAGAGAGGGTGGAATTTTGAAACGAGTGCGTCTGATTAGACCCTGGGATATTAGTAAAAGGTGGAACTGGCGAGCGTCGCCTGACTGATTGGTTTACGTTTTTAACCGTCTCAAACACGCGTTTATGCTGCACCCTGAAAACATGAACGTAAAATTTATTAGCCAAATTAATATCAATGTTTCAACTAAACTCAAATCTGTGGACAAAAGTAAGGCTTTGTACTTTTGCTCATCGTGTTCTGGCTGCTCGTGACTCAATTCCATCCTCATAGTGCCCTCGATTTCAGCAGCCAAAGAGTCCTGGCATATAAGAACACACACACACACACACATTGTCCTACTTTTTTCATAAGCACCATTTAATGTCTGTATTTGGTGCCAGATTCCCATATAATACTAAAGATGTATGAGTGAATGAATGTTTATCATTATTTGTACCATAGGAAACAGTCCTAGTTCAAGGGGATGGTAACGGCGCATTGTTCCAGCAGTCACGCTCCTGTTCCTCAGGTTCTTCAGCTCTTCTTGAGCCTCATGCAGCATCTCGATACACTCCAAATACTTTTCCGCCAGCTCTTGAAGCTAAGTCAACAAGTAAAAAATATTGAAATATATAATATAAATATTGAAATCTTGTAAAATAATCAAATGTGTGAACTCAGAGATTTGCTGTACCTCGATCGTGAGTTGCCTCTGGGCGTCTTTAGCTGCCACCAGATGCTGGGAGAGCTCCTCATTCTCCAAAGCATACTGTAAAACACCCCACACACAGAAAAGCAGGTAAGCAAATGCTGTTTTACAGTTTTATATAATCTTTTTCCGATTCATGCTCACCGTTTTGGCCTTTTTTTGCAGGTCCACAATCTGCGAGAGCAAGTACGTGATTTCCTCCTGCTGGCGAGCCGCGTCCTCCGTCTTCCTAGACAACTCCTCGGCTATGGTGGAGATCTGCAGACTGGACTGTCCTGAAAAATAAATACAGTGTTAGTTTGCATACATAGAGTAGTGCCACCGAACTAAAATGTTAAGCACATGATTCCTATGTCCTATTCATACTTCTATATAAGAAGACAAGAGTTTTACACAATCTTATATGTGATACTAGGGGTCCACCAATTTACAGAGTTTGCTAATTTATCGACAGATAGGTGATATCGGTTATCGGTAAAAATCTGCGCAGATAGCAGCTGATAAGCCAAAACCAGCATATGTATGGCCAAGGTGGCCTCCAGAGGTGTAAAAAACTGACAGCACAGCATTTCAACTGATTTCAAATGCTGTGTATTTTTTGTTTGTGTTCAGGTGCAAGAGAAAGTTTGATACAGTAAGTCAAGCTCATTGCGTGCTTAGATACGTTTTGGGAATTAAGGTAGGTAACTAGCGTCAAAGACAACTGATTTTCACGTAGGATTATAGGAAATCTTTTGAAATCCAGGTCATAAACTTACTGAGTTCCTTTACACAGTCGTTTACCAGCTGCTGCTCTTTCTCCTCAAAGGTCTCTGTCTCCGACTTCAAATTTCTCGCCTTATCAGAGAACATTCCACACACACACACACACACACTATTTAATTTTGTTGGATTGTCAATCTAAAAATCTGTTCACAGTCGCAACAACAAAACACTTTTAAATATCATATAATCATACCTCTGATCGGAGAGACAAGTTCTCCTCCTCCAGGTCTCGGAGTTTCATCTGAAGCACGTCCACACTGGAGCCGGCTGTAAACGAGAGCGCCGCCCCACCACGTCGACCTCTGACCCCACAAAATCACAACACCACACAACATGACACGAGTGGCTACCATATTACCTTGTATTTTTAATTATTAAAAACAGACTAACGATGGAGACATGGCATCTTCCTCGCTTTCCTCGGCTGCGTTGGTGTAGAATTGCAAAAGCTCGTCTTTCAGATTCAGCTCATGATGCAGCTGAGCCACCTGTGAACAAGAGAGAGAGAAAAGAGAGAGAGAGAGAAAGTGCTGCATCTCGTACAACACCGATACGCATAGGAAAGGTTGTGGGTGTTTTATTTTATACATAAAACTATCAGATCACACCCATCTTACCTCCTCTCTTATGTTCCCAACTTGTTCGTCTAGGTACTCATTCTGCTCGGATAAACTCCGATTCTTCTTCAGCAGGGACTGGCCAATCCGAGCGGCCAGTTCCAAGTCCCTTTCTTTCTACACAGACAGACAGAAATTGTGCACCTGATTCGGCAGAAAATATTCAAACATCTTTAAAACTCTCGCAGCCAGAAATAATATTTTAACAAACCGAATCAGTGACAAATCTCCCTAAATTGAAGGATGGCATAAAATGATTTTTTTGGAGTTGATTCCACCAGAGCATCAGGTAAAAGAACCATTTTATGACGTTTGGATTTAATGTCTGGATTATTTGGAACTTCATCTGTGGTCTGTTATGTTACAAGGAATATAATTAGTTAATTATTGTGTTATTCATGGGATCTGCTCAGTGTTGCCAGACTGGGTTGCTAGGTTGGAGAGGGTTCCTGTCCAGGATTGTCCGATTGGACGGTTCCCACCCAGTGTTGCCAGACTGGACGGCTTCCCACAAAATTTCCCAGATCTGACAGGTTTCCAGCATAGTGTTGAAAGCAGGTTGCGCAGGTTCCTGCATGTTTTTTGACAGATTAGACGGGGTTACAGCACAGCGTTACATTATTTAACGGGTTTCCACACCTTGTTGCCATATTGGACGGTTTCTCACACAGTATTGCCATACTGGAGAGGTGCACATTGTTGGAAGATTAGACAGTTCCTTTTCAGTGTTGCCAGATTGTATACGTTTCTGCACAGTATAGCCAGATTGGACAGGTTCTGCACATGGTTGGAAGATTGGACAGGTTCATTTTCAGTGTTGCCAGATTGGATACGTTCCTGCACAGTATAGCCAGATTGGACGGGTTCTGCACCTGGTTGGAAGATTGGACGGGTTCATTTTCAGTGTTGCCAGATTGGATACATTCCTGCACAGTATTGCCAGATTGGACAGGTTATCGCACAGTGATGCCTAACTGCACGGGTTATACACATAGTTGGCAGATTGGAAGAGTTCATTTTCAGGGTTGTCAAATTGGATACAATCCTGCTCCGTGTTGCCAGATTTTACAGGTTTTTGCTTACTTGGGCAAAGTCAGGCCGGAAATAAATGCATCCGGCTGGGTAATAATATTTGGACCGCTTCATAATACAAAACGTTACATTTTTACATATAAAATTGATAATCAGTTAAAATCTATTATATTGTGCATCCCTACCTTGGATAATCATTAATATATTTAAATGTAGTCTAAGAATAGGGTTAGAATTGTATCGGATTGTTTCTCTTTTGGCCTGTATGAAAATATAGCAGAGTTTTGTACAGCTCACCTCTTCCAGAAGTCTGGTGACAGCGTCGATGTCATTGTAGGTCTTAGTCATCTGGCCCACTCGTTCAGCGCATAGCACTATGGGTTAGAAGGACAGAAACTGGCAGAAACTGGAGTCATCAGTTAGCTCTTAAGCTTTTTTTGTGTTGTTATTTGAAGATCAGCACCTGGCTGTGAACTATTCCCTGTGTGTCCTGAAGCGATCCTCTTAGCGCCAACAACGCAGCATGATTACCCCAGCAACCGCTGCCATGCCAACGGTACTCTGCTCTTACAGTCTGCTGTTTTGGTCACATGCACATACTTACACATGCAGAAGAGCTTTATATCCTACACACAAACTTCCCTTGCTGAAGCATCCTCCCACACTTCTCTCTCTCTCTCTTTTCCTTCTCTACCATCAAGCAAGATTGTCATATGTGATATGTGTACCACAAGCACATGATACACAACACCGCCATAGTGATATTTTTAAATCCCTTGGTCAACTCAAGGGTAAAGATGAGCTCAGGTGAGTCATGTGCACTTACAGAAGTAGTTCAGGGTCTCCTCGATCTGCTCGGCTGTGAGGTCGATGTGTGTATCCGGAGAGATGAGAGGAGTGTGCAGCCAATCGTCGTGCTCATAGCCGTACAAGCTGTCAGCTCTCAGCTTGTACACCGGAAGCTTCTCCTCCAACAGGCTGATAATTTCCACCTCGGGGAGCTCGGTGCTGTTACACACATCTAAACACAGATGCCAGAGAATAAGCTTGACCAACCTATTTCTTTAACAGAACTGCTTAAGGTTCCCACCATCTGGTGGTTAGTCACGGAACTACAGCGCTACAAATATGCAATATTTGTCATTAATATTCTGTCTGGTAGAGTTGAGGTAGAGTTAATGTATAAAAAACTATTAATATTTTTTAAAAAACACTCTATAGCGAAAATGTCACAAAACCCGCCAGCAGAGGGCGATAGTGTTTCGCTAGAGGAAAAAAAAAAGCTTTTTTATTATCCATTCATTCATTCATTTTTTAATACCCGATTATTTCTGCACTCAGGGTTACGGGGTCTGCTGGAGTGTATACCAGCGCACATAGGGCAACAGGCAGGGGTAAATCCTGGACAGGTCACCAGTCCATCGCAGGGCCACACATAGACGAACATCCGCTCACTCACATTTACTCCAATGAGCAGAAAGTGCCCCGTGCCCAGGAATTAATATATATTCAATATATAAAAATATATAATTTCTTTATGCGCATACGCTAAAATATCACACAAACCCACCGGCAGCCAGCAGAGGGCGACAGTGTTTCGCTAGAGAAAAAAACGATAGCTTTTTTGGAAAAAATGTGAAGATTACTGAAGATGAAAATAAAAGTCATGACAAAATAATAAAAAAACTAATACACCAGAAGATGGCTGTTCTAATGATAAACACGTATGTTATTTGTATTATTATTATTATTGCTATTTAGCAACAAATAAATCAATAAAAAAGATAGAGATGGTTCTCATCTGTCTATTCTGTTGTTTTATCCCTAATATGGACTCTGCTTGGCATAACCAACAAAAATATACCAAAATCTTTTTTTTAAACCTGTCAAGAATTTGGACAGAATTTAATCCAAGCTCTTAAACCATATGGCTCGGCTTCGGTAATCGCCTTCATAACTTAATTTGAATAAAACCTTTTACACTGATTACAGTAATTCATAACACGATGTAAAATATCTAAAATGGCACATGAGCTTGAGCAGTTTGTCAGATGAAGCTCAGTGGGAGTATGTTTCTGCCAGATCAGGTTCAAGCTGCCTTGATAATATTTATTCATAAATGCTCTTTAAAGGAAAAAGCACAGAATTATAATAATAATATCACTCTACTTTACTAACCGGTTAGGGTCTCTGCGTCCCGATAGGCAGAGTGTGGCAACAGAGGTGCGGGTTCATTGGTTCCGTCGCCTACATACTGCTCCTCCTGTATGGCCCCAAGAGTAAGTGGTGTGTGAGAGCCTGTTCTCAAACGGTCAGACCCCAATTCGTCCAGCTTGACAACTTCTCAGCAGGGACCTAAAACAGCTGCCATGGGGCGTCTGACCTTCTGGCACAGAGAGATAATTTACTCGCTGGATGGTGATGCGAAGAACATTTCCTATAAAATGAGTCGAAGCTGTTATTATGACGGGGAGGGTAAAAGAGGTGGTAACACAGGTTAAAGTGTTGGACTGCTAACTGGAAGACTGGCGATTCCCAGTAACTTGGGGTCACGGGGGTCTGCTGGAATCTATCCCAGCGCACATAGGGTGAAAAGCAGGGGTGCAAAAAAAACATTCATTTATTCATCTTCTATACCCACTTATTCACTAAGAGTCACAGGGGTCTGCTGGAGCCTATCTTAGCGCACATAGGGTGAAAGGCAGGGGTACAATAAACATTCATTCATTCACCTTCTATATCCACTTATTCACTAGGAGTCACAGGGTCTGCTGGAGTCTATCTTAGCGTACATAGGGCAAAAGGCAGCAGTGCAATAAACATTCATTCATTCATCTTCTATACCTACGTATTTCCCTAACTCGGGGTCACGTGGGGTCTGCTGGAGTCTATCCCAGCACACATAGGGCGAAAGGCAGGGGTGCAATAAACATTCATTCATTCATCTCCTATACCCACTTATTCACTAAGAGTCAAGGGGGTCTGCTGGTGTCTATCTTAGCGCACATAGGGCGAAAGGCAGGGGTGCAATAAACAATCATTCATTCATTTATCTTCTATACCCGCTTATTCCCAAACTCGGGGTCACGGGGGTCTGCCGGAGTCCCTGGACAGGTCGCCAGGCCATCGCAGGGACACACAGACAAACAACCACATAAACTCACTCCCGCCTATGTGCAATCGAGAATCACCAATCAGCCTATATGCACATGTTTTTGGACTGTGGGAGGAAACTAGAGAACCAGGAGTAAACTCAGGCTCGAGCAGTAAGCTCAAGCATGTGTTTTATGGGGGCTGTCCATTTAAACACTGGAATAACTAGAAACAGTAGTCAATGTTTAATATAATAACAAAACATGAATTTACATATACGTATTAAAAAAAACAGCAAACATAAACTCATAATCTATGTATGTACTGCTTCTCTTCCGGTAGGAGTGCAACGTCACGACGTCGGCACTATATAGGCGTGTCTCTGACGTCATGACGTCGTCGCAAGGATGCTGCGGCTCACCTTTTATAAACAAACCGATTTCTGTCCAAAAAAACGCGTCCATTCAAAGCACAAAACTATAAATAAAACATCACCTAAACAAACACGATCCTTCGCTATTTTTAAACCTGTATTTTCGGTTAGAAATACATTTCGGTCACTTACGACAAGGGGCAGCTTTGACCAAGGTGATGTCCAGCTTCCTTTTAGACACAAATACAGGAAAGGATTTAGGGCGAAATGTTCTTAATCCTGGGATGTGATGATAGACAAATGATTAGGTCAGATATAAAAGGTTACTGAAACTGAGCGCTCAGATTTCACGGAACAATTCGGAGACAAAGAGATATTTCCGGTATTCCACCCCATAAAATAGGCTACCCACTTATCCTATCCAGTTCTTTGCACGTCCTCGTTCTATCATTCATTCATTCATCCATCCATTCATCCATCTATCACTCTTTCCTCATTTCTCTTCGTTCAACTCTGAAGGACGCAGCATCGGCCGCAGCAGCTGCACCGCGCGTGACGTCACGTTCGACGTCACGCTTTTGTCAGTGCATATACTGCAGCAAACGTGTTTATGTATTTCTTTAGGATATGTGCATAATTGCCTATAATTTATTTGTTTCTATCTCACTTATGCCAACCAAGTGAGGAAGGTTTTTGTGTATGACCAAATCATACTCCTGTGTAAGACACCTTCAGGATGTAATATTCATGTTTGGGATACTTTAATGATGTCAACATCAGCCAAAAATCACTACTAAGAAGACCTGACGTCACAGTACAGTATACTTTTGAACAAGAATCATAGACGTCCGAATATGATTATCAGAACAACTAATTCTTGATTTTAGATATAGGAAAAGACAATCAAGAGAAGAGACAAAGAAGAGACAAAAGAAGACACAATCACTCAAAAGACTTCACTATCATTACATATCTGGTGGTCTTTTGGTGGACAAATTAACTCTTACGTACTTTACCGCACGTGGTCTGGATTCATAAGACAGCTTGGACAAATGATCATAACACAATGTTGAAATTCAAGAAAAAAAATACAATAATATACATGCAATAATAAAATGAATTACACAATACGTAGTGATTTGCACGTTCGCCTCACAACAAGAAGGTCGTGGGTTCGATTCCCGGATCTTTCTTTGCCGACTTTGCATAGGTTTACTCCGGGTAATTGGTTAATTGGTGAAAACACCTGCTTAAAATGCTAATGACGCGCTAGTATGTTAAACCGCCACCAGAGGGCAGCAGTGCACAAAAAATTGCGGCTTTATTCACTTTTTTCCGCCGAAATGGCACAATAAATCATAGGTGTCTATATCCACATTAGGACGAGAATCTACTGCAGTGCTTCATGGGTAGCCGGGGTTAGGAGACACATAAGCTGAGGAATGGAGGAAATGTAATGAAACTGGGGGTCTTGGGCCTTTGCTCAGGAGCCCAACGAAGACAGCTCGGTGGTGCTACTCAGTCACTTAGCTACCCTTTCCCTGCCAAGAAAATCTAGTAGTATAAAAAGGTCATATTTGACACAGTAACTTTAACCATTGTCAGAAATGGTGTTCCGAGAAACAAAGCCTTGGTTCCGTTAGGGCCACATCAATATGGTGTGCCTCAATATAATTTTAATTGTTACTTTAATTATTAAATAATAATGTTCATCTTTTTATCTGACAGTCACAGTATATTTATGTGTAGGTGTGTATGCGTGTAAAGAGGAAGGCGGGGATGTCGCCTGACATAAAAGAGTCTCAGGTCTGAACAAGTCTTTATCTCACCTGTGTGACTTTAAAAGGATGGAGGAGAGGAGGGTGATTTAGAGACCGAACGAGAGCGCTGTCAAAGTAAACGGGAGACAAAGACACAGACATGTCCAGACTCATCAAACTATCACACCCTGTCCTTTCTTCTTCTTCTTCTTCTTCTTTTTAAATAAAGGGTCTTTCCTTTAAGCGCACTTCTATCTCACTACTTTTTGGACTGTTCTGTACCTTTTGTTGAGATAACAGACAATTTAATCCGTCAATCTCCTGTCCAAACAACACTGCATGGGGGGAAAGGACTGACTGAATGACGACTGCAGTGTGGGTGAAAAGGATGTGTGTTTGGGTTCAACCCTTATAAAGTACACCTGTCCTGACTGATCCGTCATCAGGGGTTCATTGTTTGTCAGATAAAAAAGCTTTTGGTCAACTAGAAGTAAAATTACATGTGTGTGTCTATGTGTGTTTGTGCTTTAGCTCATTTAATTATTTGCTTCCAAACTGGGTCCTAAACATATCACATGGGCATGATGGGTATGTTTTTTCATATTCACACACACATTTAAGGCCGCAGCCTGAAAAAAAGACTTTATTGCCCATTTATTACACAAATTCGAAATATTCTAAAGGGTGTTTATACTTTTATATATTTGCCCCCTCTACTCTTCTCCGTGATCATCACAATGCTGCTGCATTGCTACTCGAAAGGCTATACCGCTAAACAATTTCTATGGAAATCAGATTTCTCCCTATTTAATCTGCGTGCATGAATCCCAGGCACAATTTAAAATGTGTGTGTGTGTGTGTGTGTGTCTCTGTTTACTTATCCATGTCATTTCATCGCTTGTTTATTTTATTCATCTATGACCTTCATTTACTGACAGTAAAAGTAGGAAAATACATAAAACCACACACACAGTCGTGTGTACTATCTTTGCGAGGAATTTCTATAAAATCCACTACTGCTAAAAGGATCAAACGGTAGAAGAAGTAATTAAAAAATAATTTGGTGTGTCACTAAATATAATTATCAAATTAGAGTTTTGAAAAACGGGTCATTACCAACAGACTGCAGTGCACTTTCACCCTGATTAAACCTGAAACGGCTGTTAGAGTGTGTGTGTGTGTATGTGCGTGTACATGGTCCCAGTCCTTTCAATGTTCATTATTATTGACTGTCCAATGTGTGTGTGTGTGTGTGTGTGTGTGTGTGTGT
>JAOTQW010000018.1:3199668-3210771 GCA_026260075.1 Sisor rabdophorus
TTGTCTGTATGTGGCCCTGCGATGGACTGGTGACCTGTCCAGGGTGTACCCCTGCTTCTTACCCTATGTGCGCTGGAATAGGCTTCGAATTAGGGAATAAGCGGGTATAGAAGATGAATGAATGAAAGATGAATAAACAGCAGCTTGTTATGATGTTACTTGATGACTCCTCTGTAGTTTCCCTCAGCATCCGGCTGCTCTGTTTCGGCGTAAAATATAAGGTCATTCGGCATCGGTTTTTCCTCCGGGTTGTTGCTGGCAAACTGCACTAACGTAACCTCAAACTCGATCTTCTTATTCTCTCCTGAATCTCTGTCTTTAGCCTTTTCAGAAATAATACCAATGTGAATATAATTAATGCAACACCATATATCATATAGCTACAAGTAGAGCAGACAAACGTAATTTAATGTACATAATACAAACTTTATGAACATTCTTAATCTTTTCTCATCTTCTATACCGGCTTATTCCCTAATCGGGGTCACAGGGGTCTGCCGGAGCCTATCCGAGCACACGTAGGACAAAAGGCAGAAAGGATACACGATGGACAGGTTGCCAGTCTATTGCAGAGCCACACAGAGACAAACAACCACACACACTCACTTCTATGGGCAATTTACAGTCAGCAATCAACCTAATGTACATGTTTTTAGACTGTGGGAGGAAAAACGGAGAACCTGGAGTGAACCAACGCAAGCGCAGGGAAAACATGAAAACTCAGAAATGACGTGGGTTTACTCTGGATATTCTGGTTTTCTCCTGTAGTTAAAAAACATGTACATCAGGTTGATTGGTGACTCTAAATTGTTCATAGAAGTGCGGTTGTTCATCTATGTGTGGCCCTGCGATGGACTGGAGACCTGACAAGGGTGTACCTCTGCCTTTCTCACTAGGTGTGCTGGATAAGGCTCCAGCAGACCTCACTGACCCCGGATTGGTATTTAAGAGTATTTAGGTATTTTAGAGAAAAAAAAGAAGATACTAACATAAACCCGGGCCACACTTTTGTCCTGCTCGATGCTTTCAGAAATGAGAACTGGAAAATAAAACACTTCTTTTGATGAACGCTTCCAAAAACATAATATAAAAGATGAGAATGACACAGAACTGCATTATTTATCACATTAATCATTATTATAACAAAAAAATTGAAATAAAGTTAATTAAGGATGTTAAACTTTCTACAACAGTACAATGTAGCATGTATAGTTTCCATCCTTTTTTCAAATTAACACAAATTTTGACTTTTGATTTACATGTTTTATGTTTTACCAAAAAAGTCTTGGACTGGGATGAACTCAGGTTCGTTGTCGTTTACGTCTACAATATCAATGAGGACAACACCTAAAAGAGATGCATCACAAATAAAAAAAATTAAGATTTGTGTGGAAATTTTTTTTACACAAATACCAATAGGTCTTTACCAAAATGGTCTTCAGCCATTTTGAAAATCTTTGCGAGGTAGCCCCACCCGATTTTGAGGACATAACCAAATCTTCAAACCTCTGATTTGGATTGCAATTACACTGTATCTGCGCTAATTTTATTAGATTTAGTTTTGATTGTGTTGCGGTAAAACAAATTGGCTGCATTTGTAAATTTGTAAATATAATATGCCATAAAAAACAAAAACAAATCTGGTGAATAACTGCTTGCTGCTTCTTTTAACAAAAGAATTCATCCCAAGCCTATGGTAGAATTTTATTAAATAAACTCCTGGATTTGAAGTCACATTCAAAATTAAGTGGAACAACACTCTACAGGCTGGTCCAACTTTAATGTAATGTTCTTAAGACAAGTCAAAATGAGGCTTAGTGTGTAGTGTGCAATATGTGTAGTGTGTGTGTGTGGCCTCCATGTGCCTGTATGACCTCCCTGGGGATCTCCTCCCAGACCTGGATTAAAGCATCCGCCAATTCCTGGACAATCTGTCCATGGGGAGTTGGTGGATGGAGCGAGACTGATGTCCCAGATGTGCTCAATTGGATTCAGGTCTGGGGAACTGGCGGGCCAGTCCATAGGATCAATGCCTTCATCTTGCAGTAACTGCTGACAAACTTCAGCCACATGGGGTCTAGCACTGTCTTACATTAGGAGGAACCCAGGGGCAACCACACTGGCATATGGTCTCACAAAAGGTCTGAGGATCTCATCTCGGCCTTATAAAGAAATGCCACCCCACACCGGTGGGACTGGAAGGGACCCAATAGTGACCGCTTTAAACTCACCTTCAGTGCTGTTACTGCCCTTCTGTGTGTAGAGGTCCACTACTCGAGCAGTCATTTTCACCTGGGTGCACAGCTCATAATCGATCGTCACTCCCTCTGCTGTTACCACGATCCCGTCGTGCTCAAGAACGAACCATTGCTCGTCACATGGCGCCCAAGTAAAGTTGCAGTGGCATGAAGAGGAGACAAACTCGTAGACCAGCAAGTGGTGCGTGTCCAGGTCGGTCCCAACGATCCTCCCAACCTCTGTCCCTCCCGACGTGTTCTCCTCCACCTTGAACGTTATCCCGTTAGGGAAATTTGGTGGCGTGTCATTTACATCTTCCACCACTATGTGCACAGTACACATAGCATCATTCCCGCCCAAATCGGTGGCCTCAATCGTGAGCGTATACTTCTTGTTTTCACTCTCATAATCCAGTGCTACATCTGGATCCACCATGAGCCTTCCTCTGTAGTCGGTGCCGTCAGGCTCGGACACACACAGGAAGGTGCCTCCGCTGCCAGTTTTAAGGCGAAATGATATGCGGTTGTTGTACTCGGTTTGGTCAGCATCAGTTGCATACACAAAACCCACAAAGATGCCTGCGGGCGAAATTACCAGCTGTTAGATGCCAGTTTTATCAACAACAAATTAATAGAGGGTGGCTGACATTTTAGATAAAATATGACTGTTAGCAGAAGTACATTCCAAACAATTCATTTAGTGTAGCTAGCTATCTTATGTTAGGATTTTACGCTTACAGAGTTTAACCGCTAACCGCTAATTCACCAAGTACAGATGCGATTGTGCGATTATACTATGAATGCTAAGCACTTTTGCTATGCTGATCGACTACCTACTATTTAAACATCACTATTATATCATATATGGGGATTAACAAACTGCACTGTTTATAATGTTAACAATAATTTGTGTTTACACAAATAAAATAACTTACCTGTTTCGCTTTCGTTCACGGAAAAGGTGTATTCAGATTTCAGGAACACAGGTGAGTTGTCATTTTCATCCTAAAATAAAATATGTGACATGGACTTAAGCATGGGTAAAACTCCATGATGATAAACAGATAATATAAAACTAAATGTTGTATAATTAGATAAAATTTTCAAAACACAGTTAGTGCTGTAGTTATACGTTTTGCTGGGGTAAGTTGCCTCTTTGCTAACATAAAGTTAAATTAGTATTGATTTCAGTGATTTAGGTCATATGGCTAGGCAGCAATTTCAAATCCAGCTAGTCTATTAAAATGTAAAGAAATTGTACCAAGGCGTAATTTAATTTTTTAAGGTAAGAAACTTGATTTTATTCGTTAGCGTTAGGGTTTCCAGATTAGCATTAGGCTAACCTTAATTTTCTGATATTATTCAGAAATCAAACAGCAAACATTTAGAAATGAACAAAAAACACCCTGTGATAAAATGGAGACCTTCCCAGGATGTACCCTTCCTGCCTTTCGTCCGTCAGAGAGCTGGGATAGACTAAATGAGGGACCATGTGGGTATAGATATGAATGATTGAACAAATGAACTACCAATATTACTTAGTCATAATGTGATTAAATACATCAATACAGACGGGTGCATAGCACAATGTTCTTTTTTATATGCACTTACACTATACAAGCACTTTAAGCTCTATATAATTATACTAACAAACTTAGTTTTCCGTGTCCAGTTGACATTTTTATTTTTTGAATGCGACAACATTGATTGGCCCTATACGCGAGCTGGGGAGGGGCTTTACTATAAAAATGGGCCCATCAAAGGTTTGTCACTGATTCCAAATACTCTGTATCGGACTAAAGCATGTTTCGGGAGGATTAGAATTATCTACAGAATGAGATCTACTTAGTATAACTGCTGGATATTTGGGGCTTCCTGGGCAGTGGGGGTTTCTCTAATATGGAACCTGGTCACTCACATCGACGTTGATGATGAAGTTGACCCAGGATGACAGGGATGGGATGCCCTTGTCTGTAGCTGTTAAGTTGAGCGTGATCACTCCATTTAGAGTGACATCGATGGCTTCGCGGTCCAGAGGTCCTCTGCTCGTTATTGTGCCGGTATTTTCATCGATAGTGAAGTTGCTACTGTATTTCCCAGGTGCAATGTCATACTCAATGGCGCTGTTGGGAGACCCGGGTTCGTCGTTATCTCGAGCCTGAAAGAAAAAGGTATCAAGGCTGTTTAAGACACCAGATGGAAAAAATAACAAAAAAGACCAAAGACCAAACCCAAACTAAGACTAAACCAAAACAGATATTTTTACCAAAACAAAACGCATGCTAATACTAAGCCTACACAGTTACTAAGCCTTAACTCTTAAAAACCTTTATTCAGATTATTTATTTTTTTCTCTTACCTCGACTTGAGACGACAGCACTTTGTTCTCAAGAATAAAAACCTCATATGGATTCCGTAAAAACTGTGGTATCTGATCATTAATGTCCTCAATGATGAACTCCAGCACGGTGGCACCCACGTTTCCTCCAGAATCTCGCACCTGCAACGTGGCAAAGTAGGAGTTCCTGCGCTCACGGTCCAGATCTTGTCCGTTTTTTACATAAAGGGTTCCATTAGTTAAGTAGACATCGAATAAAGGCAGTCTGGAAGGTAAAAAAGTTCTAAGTTAATATTGCTTCCACTAGGTAAACTGGCATGTATTGAAATGAAAATAAAAATTCATAACTGTTTCCATTTTGCTTTTTAGCCTATTATGGTTTACAGGAACTTCTCGTTACATTTGAGACTAATTTGTGTTATAGAACCAATACACTGCATCCAAGCTACAGTGTCTGAGATGTTTACAGTACGTACATGCTTTCAGGTAGCAGTTCATAGGTGAGGAGGTCCTTGTCCAGTTCGTCCTCGTCTGTTGCCTAAAGATCACAAAAAAATAAAAAAAGGTAAGTAAAGATGGATCTAAGTGATCCAGAATGAACAAATTACAACCAACCCCTAGCCTACATTTATAATATTTAAAACTTAGAAAAGGCAGCCCGGTGGCTTACTGGTTAACAGTCTCGCCTCACAACAAGAAGGTCCTGGGTTCTAATGGCTTAAATTTGGTTTTGCATGTTCTCCCCATGCTTGCATGGGTTTCCTCTGGGTACTCCGGTTTCCTCCCACAGTCCAAAAACATGTACATTAGGTTAATTGGTGACTCTAAATTGCCTAAAGGAGTGAATGTGACTGTGTGTGGTTGTTTGTCTACGTGTGGCCCTGTGATGGCCTGGCAACGGGTTCAGGGTGTAGCCATGCTTCTTGCCCAATGTTGGAGCCTATCCCAGCAGACCTCATGGTTAGGGAATAAGCAGGTATAAAAGATGAATGAATAAAAACTTAGAAAAAAAAGAAACTAATAAACTAACAAACTGATGCCAAACCCAGAATAAGGCAAAACTTACACCCAGGGGTGCAGCCAGGGTCGTTTTTGGGTAAGTTAGGATGATTTTAAGGGCTCACACACTCCCCAAAGATCTGTTTTATTAATTATGTGGGAGGGTGCATTTTTGCCTTTATTAATAAGGATGGGAGGTAAGATGGGGGAGATGGAGAGAGGTGGGACCGGAAGGGACCGGAGACAGGAATTGAAGCCCTAGTATCAACAGTACTAGCTGTAATGTGATAATAATTATTTCATAAGGCCCAAAATTTGCCTCCTGCAAACTGCCTTACTAAAACTGCCTACTAAAGCCAAATTCATACTAAACCCAAACTGATACAAAGCCCTAACTGAAACTAAGCCCAAATTTACTTTGGGCTAAATAAAACCGCAACACAAACTGACATAAAACCCAGAAGACTGACTTAAACCAAACCAAATTACTCCAGACACATACCGTTATGGTTTCCAAGATGGTGCCATTTTCACAGTGCTCTAAAGCCATTATAATGTAAACGTCTTTTGCAAATTTTGGGATGTTATCGTTAATGTCGTTGACTTTAATGGTTACTGTAGCTGTAGATACAAATTCGGGTTTTCCTGCATCTGTGGCCACCACCTACAAAAACCAAAGTATCTGATTGGAATTGGAAAATTGTCTCGCTTCTCAGAAAAGCTTGATCAACAGGTACATTACTAATAATGTATTATGCTGCGCTAATCCACTGCACTCATTCACACTCGCACCTGAACCATCATGGTTTGCTTTTCCTCATAGTTGATAGCAACTGGATCTTTAACCAGGATCAGTACCGCTTGGTCCATCATGGCATTTGTGGGTGATACAGAAAAGGCATCCTTATCTGTTCCCTCAAGACGGAGGAAGAAACGGCTGTTTTCATCCTGAAAGCAATAAATAAGGATTTGTTTTTAGACTTGAATTTTAAGGATCACTTGGAAATCCTCCAGTATGATTAAAAAATAATTTTTATCTTACCACGTCTGCATCTTTGACCCTCATATTTAATCCTGCAATGGACAAACCGGCAGACGCGTGTTCGTCCACTTCGCCACTGAAGTCACTAGTCTCTGCGCACTCTGTCCCAATGCAGTTGTAAAACAACGGTGGTTGGTCGTTTATATCATCCACCTGGATATTAAGTGTCGATATGGTGTTCGCGTGAACGCCGTTTACATCCAAATTAGCTTCAGTGGCCTAAAAAGAAATACCGAGGATTCTGGAACTCTTGGAATTGCGATAAAAAACATTTACAAAAATAGCATTTGTAAAAAGTTAAATTAGTTATAGGACTCTTTACATGAAAAGCATACATGTCTGATACTATGCCTTTTATGTGTGTCGAGCAGTAAATTTGGTAGCTGGGCCTTCAGTGTGGACTTACAGGACTGAATGTCACCACTATTACGTCACAATGATAGAAACTATCAATACCATACAAACACACAATATAACACGTTGTCGAATTATTAGAAAGAGAGAGAGAGAGAAAAACATTTCACGTATTGAGGGTAAAAACTATTTTTTATTAAAGCAATAAACTCTGTTAAGACTTTAAACCGCTACACTACAATCCCATCTGGACATCATGCATCATCTAGAGCAGTTAAAAATCAATATTCATCTAATAACAAATACATTTTTATAAAATTTATAATACATTTAAAGGCTGTATGTCAGTGTTAACGCTCGTCCGCACTGGTCTGGAACTAGTAAATAAAATCTTTCCTGGGCTTAGAAAAGCTACTTATCTTCGAGGTTAGCTAAACTCTCCTCACAATGTATAACTTTTCTGTAAAAGTGTATTTTTTAATCTTTATTACAAGTCATTTTTGTGGGGGTGTGGAATACTAATTCAACTGTACACTGGCTGTAGCATTCCTTATTTTTAAGGAAAAAGTCATTAACTAATTAACAATCTACCACTTCTAATATGGTTTAAGTTACATGGGCCAGCAGAACTGATTCTGAAGGCTTTGGTAAATTACATTAACATGGCCAAACGTGGTAACTAAAATCTGATTGAACAAAAATCTAAATTACACGAACTTGAAGCAGTGCAGCCGAGAGAAATGAATATTAGAATTTAGGTTGTAAATGTAGGTCAGATTTTGACAGTGACTAGATTTAAAGCACTCTGTCAACCCTAAACCAACAGTTAGCGTTTGTAGTTCTTTTTTACAGTAGGTACTGATGGTTACCTTCACACTGAGTTGCACAATTGCACTGGTGTTCAGTAAGGCCTCTCGGTCAATGTCGCTCATAACTGTAACAACACCTGTATCCGGTTGGATTTGGAACAGACCGGCCACGTTGCTTTCTGTAATACAAACCCTAAAATTATTTTTGTTTCTTTTTTTTTTAGATTTTTTCTATTACTTTTAGTGATGTTACATTTCACAATGTTCCAAAACTGTACACACAGTTTGCATGTTTTCGAGTCTAAATTTTGTTTTTCTAATTACCTTCGATGTTGTAATTGATGATGTCATTAATACCCGTGTCTGGATCTCTGGCCACAACTTTAAACACAGACTTCCCCTGAAAACAGAAAACATTGCATTCTCTGATTCCAGGTACCAAAAGGTTTAAAGACATTAATTTATTTATCTTCTTATTCCCGAACTCGAGGTCACGGGGGTCTGCTGGAGCCCTGGACAGGTCGCAATCCATTGCAGGGCCACACACACACACACTCACATTTACTCTATGGCCAATTTAGTTAATGCACATGTTTTTGGACTGTGGGAGAAAACCCATGCAAGTGCGGGGAAAACATGCAAACTCCGCACAGAAAGACCCCGTGCCTGGGATTCTAACCTTCTTGTTGAGAGGAGACCGTGCTAACCACTACTCCACCGCTTCGCCCGGTTTAAAACGTAATGATGTAATGATGAAATGATACAATTTTAAATGGTTTTATCTTTTTTGGGCCCTTGAATAAATAATAAAAGAAACCTATGCAAGCTTTGACATGTGGTTAAAGATAATTCTTATTAAAATATTAAATAATAAAATGAATGCTGCTACCTACCACGTCTGAATGCTCTTCTATACGAACTGTGTTTGGAAGATTTATGAACATAGGGTTGAGGTCTGGTACATCAACTACTGTAATGAAAGCAGTGGCACCTGACCACTGAACGAAGTTGGGATCGTCGTAAAGTGGTCCACCGCCGTCCTGAAAAGATTAACAAATCTCTAGATGAAGGTGAAATTTTATTTTTATTGTAAGATGTGGTTTCTCAAAAAATTTCCTCCTTGAATGAAGATGGACTCACCGTCGCGTTGATGTGAAGCTGATAAAAAGTGCTCTTCTCTGTAAAATTGAGTGCTTCGTTTAGCACGACGTCTCCTTTTTTCGAGATCGAGAACACGCTGAGTCCTTCAACCGGGGTGGCCTAACAAACAAAAAAGAATTATAAAAAACATTGTAATCAGAGTCGTTATGATGAATTGTTTGGGTTATTTGGTTTGTTTGTTTGGTTTTTAGGATAACCCTTTAAAAATATACATAAATGGTCTAAATGGGATTAAATTCGTGGTCGACTCTATAAATGGAACCCAGTGAGGATTCTAGCAAAGCTTATGGCTAAAGACTGAATAATACCTGATCGATTTTGTATGAAACCGTTCCGGCTGGCCCATCATCAGGATCGACCGCTGTCACTTGCAACACCGTGGTGCCTATAGTGGTATTCTGGTTTTTCGCACATGAAGAGAAAAATATCTTTACATTTAAGCCTTTTTGTCAAATTGTGTGGTTTTATAAGCTATTGCAACTTATTTTATACACACCTCTGTTACATGTCTGTTGTAAGGCCCGTTTACAAACACTGGTTTGTTGTCATTTGCGTCTGTCACCAATATATTAATGTATTTTTCTGTCTGAAAGCCAAAAGATGAAACTTTACATAGCACCACTTAAACAACAAGCTGAGGCTGATTTCCACATTTCATGATTAGAACCTACCGGGTCGAGGATCCCATCGCTGACAATAGCTAGTACTGCAAAGAAGAAGTTGGTCTAAGGGAAGCAAAAAACATCATACGGTTAAACGTCGCCCTCTAACTGTACCAAATAAACCCTTAAATTATTTTTATTTTTAAAGACAAAAGCACCTCTCGGTCAAGGGGGTTTTTGATGTAGACGTCACCGGTATTTGCGTTTACAGAAAAGTAATCGTTGTCCTTGGTGATTTCATAAGTCAAAGTGTCATTGTCTGGATCGTATGCCTCGATTTTAAACGCAAACTCTCCTGTAGAGGAAAATAATTGTTATTAATCTAGATTGTTATAGAGTGGGGGCAAGAGGGCATACAAAAGGTACATCAACCTTTTTTGGTGTTTAGAGAAGAAGTCATTACATTGATACAGTGATGGAACTTTAGGTAAAATCCCAGCGCACATAGGCCGAGAGGCAGGGGGTACACCCTGTACAGGTCGACAATCCATCAGAGGGCCACATACAGACAACCACACGCAGTCACCAATCAACTCAATGCACATGTTTTTGGACTGTGGGAGGAAACCGGAGGACCCGGAAGAAACCCACACAAGTGCAGGGAGAACATGCAAAATCCGCACAGAAAGACACCCGGGATTTGAATCCAGGACCTTCATATTGTGAGGCAACCGTGCTAACCACTACGCCACCGCGCCGCCAAGCTGTTTTCATAAAGTCTATGAAAGTGTTCTTTAAATTTACATAAAAATGTGTCGGGAGAACAGACTTCTGCTGGAGGTCTGCTGGGGTCTGCTGGAGCCTATCCCAGCGCACATAGGGCAAGAGGCAGGGGTACACCCTGGACAGGCCACTAGTCAACAAATAGACGAACAACCACACACACTCACACTCACTTCTAATGGACAATTTAAAATCAACAATTAACCGCTTGTAAATGTTTTTGGACTGTGGGAGGAAACCCACGCAAGTGGAGAACATACAAACTCTGCACAGAAAGATCCCTTGCTCGGGAATCGAACCCGGGACCCCCAGTAAAAGTACCATTCCAAAATGATTATAATTTTTTTTTATCTAGTCAAGTACTGTGCTGAAAGTATTTGTAATTAGTTACTCTACCTTCACGTCGATCCTCTCTCAGCTCCACTAAAGACGTTTCAATGACCGGAACATTCTGACTCAAGCCTGCAGGAAAAACGCACCACCCACACACACACACACACACATGTTTGTTTTTGCATTGCTGAAGTAATTAAAGGTTAAAGGTCGTTGTCACATATCCTCTACAGCACAGTAAAAAAACTTTTTTCCATATCTCATTTTGAAAAATTAGGATTAAAGCTGGAGGTCAGATATAAAACGGTGCCCCTGAAGCAGAAAGGGTTAAGATTATTACTTAGAGACCCAACAGTGTCAGACTGCTGTCCGTGGTGCTCAATCGGTCATCTATCGGGAAGGGGTGGCCTAGTGGTTAAGGTGTTGGACTAATACCAGAAAGACC
>JAOTQW010000018.1:3222684-3238982 GCA_026260075.1 Sisor rabdophorus
AAATGGTTCTTAATGCTATAATTTTCATTCCATTTGAATCATATTGTTTGTAGCATTTAACACAACTAGGTATAGTGTATTATTATACACGCGTGTCTGTATACTGAAATTTTTAAGATTTGTACTTTTTTTAAATGAAAGTTGCTAGTTCTGCTTTACCGAGTAGTGCAATCATATTTTTTTTAATCGTTGTGGCTGATTTTCAGAGGGTTGTTCACTAATAAATGTATGATGTATACCAGTACTACGCAGAATAAGTAATCCCTGCTTTAACAGATCTTGCACAATACAGTTGTTTACCATTACAGTATCTGTCTGCAGCTTTCTTACCCACTTACACACACACACAAGCTCAAGGACATCTTTTGAATTTCCACACTTGCTGTTGTGGCTTCCTTAGAAATACTACTAAGAAGATTAAGCAGACAGTCACACTCGCCGTTTCTCATGAAGCCTTTCTTTATAGCATTCTTAAAAAAAAAAAATCCACAGCATTTTTTCTTCACAGTATCACTGCTTTTGCCTGCTTATAAATTATCCCAGAATTATTTTTAATTCAAACTCACAAACCCAGAAAAATATCAAAAATCAACACTGTTTCAAGGTTAGCGGCGGCTGCGCTGGAACGTTTTCAGAGGCAAACAACGAAGACGGTTTTAAAAGGTTTAATTTAGAATAGGAAAATTACATCTTTTATATGAGCAGCTCTTCCGAATGAAAGACAGGAAATGTTTATGATCGACCAGAGACACACTATGGACATACTATAACCTACATGGCCAAAGAGATATGCAGTGGCTCCACCCTTCCTGTAAATTAAAACGTTATGAGTCACAACCTCTCATGTGACTGTTGTGTGTTAGCTGCTCATTAATGATTTGCATTAAAAAAAAAAACAAAAAAAAAACTTTCTGGCTATATTCACACTTGTTTTTAAATATCTAGGTCATATTTACAAGGCTGTTCACCGTCCACGGACATAAAATGTATGTGAGGAGGGTGATGTGGATCCTTAATTTAAATCAATGGGAGCTTCAGTGATCCATTGCACAGATCGGCCGTCTTACAGACAGAACACTGAACGGCCGACTGAAGTCACGAGTCAGGAAGCTTTTGTAAATTTTGGCCTGAACGTCAATCGTCTGTGAGGTCCTGCACGAAGAGCACCTCGGAGCGGCTCAGCCCGGCCTCCTTTAGCGTCGGAGGGTTCGGTCGCTCCTCCGTCGGCAAACAGGGCAGCACGCGGCGTGGGAAGCTTGTCACAATCTGGAATTTCTCGGGTGTCTCTTTTAAGGAAAATAAGAAGTCGTGGATGACCTAAATGTGTGGAAAGAAAAAATTTTTTTAAAAACTTTTCATTTGGCGAATACATCATTATTAGCACACACAGTACGCAGAGTGCAGCCGGATATGATGTTCCTGTATGTTCCTACCACCAGAGACTGGGAAAAGAGGAAGCGCCGCTTTACACGCGTGTCATTAGGCAGCTTGAACATGATTTCCAGGCAGTCTGGGTCGTCCTGTGGGGGTTCGGGGGGAAGACATTCAGACTTGCGCTCTTTTTCAGCAGCGAGTGTCTGAGAACACGCACAGAAAGACAACAACAGAGTTTAACAGGTGATCTAGGCTTTAAAATTCCCAACGATTTTAAAACATCATTGGCTTTAGTATATTTTCTTCTTAAACCAACATACCCCCCCCACCCCCACCCGTTGAAAACCACTGGTGTAAACCACATCATTACCGCTCTGACCAGGTGATGACTGCCAAGTGTGTAAATATTAATTCAGTGTTAATAGTCTGTTTTGCGTAAAAGTCTGTGATGAGTAGAATCTCTTGTAAGCTTCTTTTAAAACATGCAAAATTTTATAAACTGAATCGTTTTCATAAATGATTCCTTTTTTTTATTGCTGTGGGTCTTCGAATCATCTCAATGCCTTGTCAATTCAGTTCCTTACCCTCTCTCTCCTCTCCTTGGCTAGAAGGGTCTGCCGTACCGCCTCTTCCCTCTGCCGTTTTTGCTCCTGCTCCTCCTTTTTTTTCCGATCCTTCTCTTGATCAGCAAGCAGGGAGGCCAGGTAGGCCTCGTCCTGCTGCTGCCGGAGCACCTGTGTCTGATTCCGCTCCTCCCTGTGGCAAACATTACAAGTCCTGCTCTAAAGCTTTTCTCTTAAGAGAAGCCCTGTCTAACCATAATGAACAAATCAGCCTGCTACCTTTCGAGTCTTTCGGAGGTCAGGTAAGTCTGATTGGCCTCCATTATGAAGTTCAGCTGGTGGATGAGATCTTCTGGCTGGATCAGACCCTCCAGCCTGCCCACCACAGTCATTTTGCGATCCTTCAGCATGATCATGGCCAGGAAGGGGTAGGTGTTCTCTCGTAAAGCCTGAGACACTAATACACAAATAGTTCAAGATGGTAGTTAAAAATCGACCATCTACACAAACTTCCTATTGAGAGGAGGAAAAAGCTGTAGTTACCCCTGTATCCTTCAGGCCTGCTGCTGGAGCACGCCCAGAAGAGCATCCGGGTGTTAATGAAAGTCAGCACCGCTTCGCTGCATAATGTGTTTCTAAGAAAGACAAAAAGGCACAAACTCACATATGAGGGCCTGGATAAAGTCGTACTGGATAATAATTGTTATATAGTGAATTAAAACCTGCAGAATTCATCCGTGTCCTGGTGGTCATCCCCATGAAGGTAAACTAACAAGTAGCGAAGTTCTCGTTTGGCATCGTTCAGAGCCTGAAAAAAAACCAAACATTTATTGGCATTTTTTTTAAACGCGTGTCATTTCTATAGTATAAATATACAGATCCGGTTAGTGTACCTGACTGTAAGTTCCTTGGTAGAAAACGGGATGCGACCTTCCATATTTTCCTTCAAAACTATGAATGAAAGACACAACGTCTCCGACAGGATCTGTGACTCTGCCTCGTGGATCCGGTCGGACGAATCTCAGGGCAAACCTGAATACAGAGAAGCTAGAACAGTTCACAACATACACGTTTTTATTAACTACGCATGCAGTCATCCCACGATGCATTGCAAAACACAGTACGGTGTGCTTAGATAATTTGTCTTCTAATGATTAATTAATTGATTGATTGAAGTGAATTTACAGTTTTAAAATGATCAGTCACTAAAAGAAATTATAATTTGTAATAAGATTCCCTGAATAAAACGAGAGAGCGAGCGCAACAGCATAGCTATTTTTCCTCTTATGATTTCAGGTTCATGATACCAAATATTTTAAACGATTCAAACTTGTGCTTATTTATAGATTTTTTTTCCCCCTATAATTACGTTTCATGCAGTTTGTGTGTTTGCTCATTGTATTGATGTGTGTTTACCTGAATATGTCCATGAGTGTGTAATAAGTAAACCTGAATGGGAGCATTATCAAATAATAACCCCAACCTATTAAACCCTGAAAAAGACAAAAAAAAGGGAAGAAGAATGTGAATATTATTTATATTTGATAAAAATCCATGAGAATGTGTAACATTCTAATAAGGAGTGAATGACGAGCTCTCACTCTGGGCTGGGGTCTTGAAACGATATAGCTATACACTCTGTGGTCTCCTGTGTTGACCTGTAAGGGTCTGCTGGGGGGAGGGTTAAACACACTTGGAACTCCTTCCTGCTCATTCAGTCGATCTTGTACTGCGGCCTGAAGACAAACGTGAAATAAAATCAGCACTATTTTTTTTTTTACAACCCCTACACATAGATGATTCAACAGTTTATGTGCTCAAGTAAATAAGCGTGTTAACTTCTGCTCTGGTTATTGCGGACGAATCCGAAATGCATTTCCATTCGGGTTAGGGTTTTACCATGGTTATTGTGTCAAAGCTGCTTAACATAAGTTGAAAAAGTCTGTTCGAAAAAAACAAAACAAACACCCCTCCTCTGGGAATCTTTCTAGTAGGATTAGATAGTATTAATACTGAGGTTTTAGATCATGCATTTGTGTTTTTTAAATTTAGGCCGTGATGTAAAAATACAGGAAGCGGTGATGCAACTCGAATGATAATGATGGATCGTGAACAAAGTAGATAGATGCATCACTGGTTCAAGCCCTTGGAAGCTATTGATTGACGTTGTGTTTATCATCATATTCCTCACCTCGATGTTCCAGTTGTGTTGTTCTAACGTGCGCCGGCATTGGTCCATTGACTCCAGTCCCGTTAGATCCTGTAACAATCAAAGACAAAAATCTTTTATTAATATTATTTATTTATTCATTCATTCTTTCTTTCGTCTTCTATACCCACTTAATCCTGAACTCAGGGTCACGGGCGAGAGGTAGGGGTACACCCTGGACAGAAAGACCCAGGAATCGAACCCAAGACTTTCTTACTGTGAGACAAACATTCTAACCACTATTTATAATGAATATTTATCGTACCCCAACCATTAAACTGTAGCTAAAAAACTCATGAATTACCATTTTTATTGATAAAAATTTATTTTTATACGAGACCCAATTGTGTACCCAATTTTTTCATGTATTCAATTCACAGGAAGGTTGTGAGTTTGAATCCTCTCAGCTGTCAAGAGTCAAAACCACAACTACATCCGGGGTAATAAGATATCCAAACTATATCCGGTCAGACAAAAGCCGTTTAGGACTTATAACAATTATAACTAATTCGATACGGATATAATTGTGGAAAATAAACGATTCGTCGATAACAATCCGTTTGGAACTGAGGAACGAGCCGACCTACTAGAGTAGCTAGTTAAAAAAAAGTTAATCGCAACTGACAGCTGGTAACCAGGTTAGTTTTGTTTCATTAGAATAACTGGTTGCACTTCTGTGTTTATCCTCTGGCTGTTTAGGTTTTTTTCAAACCCCAAAACGAAACTAAGCTGACTGGACTAAAATGCTGAGTTGGGTAACCTAGCTACAGTGACGGACAACATTTTGCTAATTTTAACTCTCTGTTTTGCATCTCTTTTTGTGCGCCATAATTTGCTAAACCATTCAAAAAATAAACGTTAATTAAAAATGCTTTAGAACCAAACCGAAAAAAGGAACCAGGGGGCTACCTGAAACTGGAGGAGTTTCTCAGTTTGCGCCTGAGATAATTCTTGCTCCTCTGGCGCCGCCATCTTAACTCGCCAAACCTTTTCGAACACAACGTTATGACGTTTTTGTAAAAATGACGTTTAAGCCGAAGCGACGTCTTGTGATACGTCACGCCGTAGCCTCGCGCCTGCCACCTACTGTAGCGGAAGAGAGAAATAACAGTTCTCCAAATTGCGACGGAATCGACAAGAAAATTGTGAGGTAGTAATATAACATCACGAATACTAAGAGAAAAAATAGTAACGGGATGTTGCATAATAATCACCTGTAGTGACACAGTCCTGATACCTGTTATCTTAAAAATGTGGCTTGAT
The DNA here is from genome assembly GCA_026260075.1 of Sisor rabdophorus. Classification (NCBI taxonomy): domain Eukaryota; kingdom Metazoa; phylum Chordata; class Actinopteri; order Siluriformes; family Sisoridae; genus Sisor; species Sisor rabdophorus. Next base: position 3,228,094 of record JAOTQW010000018.1, read on the forward strand.
AATGTTTATTTATGAATGAAAACATCAGCATTGTGGTATTAATGAGACAGATGTTTTCAGATGTATTTATTAACTGCCAGGCCGGTGGTTCTTAACCTTTTGGAAATGAATCACCCCCCACCCCATCCATCCATCCATCCATCAATCCATCCATGTAACTAAATAAGTCAGGGCGTACCCCCCTGCCTCTCGCCCCTTGTACGCTGGGATAGGCTCCAGCAGACCCCCGAGACCCCAGAAAGTTCGGGAATAAGAGGGTATAGAAGATTAATGAATGAATGAATGAATGAATGAACAGCGCCAGTCTGAGGTCATCCTCCACCTGATCGGTCATCAGCCAATCCAATCGAAGGCAGAAAGCCAGCGCTGTGGAGAGTCAGCAGCTGTAGATAACAACCAGAGCGACTTGCTTATGAGCCTACAGTGGCTTTGTGGTGCTGGGAATCGAACCCCAGTCTTTCTGGTATCAGAGCAAATGGCGAATACTTGTAAAAGCGCTCAAGAATTATTATTATGATTATTATTCTATATATTTTTATATATTCTTTTCACATTTATTAATTTATCTATTTACGTATTTATCAAATGTATTACTTTTATTCTAGACGTATAAAAATATATTTTTTTCATGTTTATGCAAACCATAATTGAAAAGTGAAAAATTAAACAAATACCAAATTCCCCCCAATTTTAAAAGGCCAATTTTACGCATGCGCAGTGCAGGCGGGTCAATCCATCATGGCGGTGGCGTCGAGTTCGATTGAACAAACTTCAGCGGTTAAAAGGGCGCCTCCGGTAGTCGCACCTTTTGACCTGTCGGACCCGCCGGTGATTGAAGGCTTTAATCCTTTACCTCGTCACAGGGAAGAAAACTTTAAGGACAAGTTTATACGGAAAACCAAAGAAAACCCGTTTGTTCCTATCGGTGAGTTATGTGCTGGGAGGAAGTCGGGCTAAAATCTTATTAATGAACGAATGAACCGGCTGAATGAATAAATCGGTTCACTGTAATTTTTTTTATTTAGTTTCACTCCGATGTCAGGTTTTGTCCAAAAGTTAAAATGGTTATGTCCTTGTGGTGCCGTTTCACTTTGACCTCTGAGTTTTGTAATAGCGGGACCGGAAATAAACAAACACGGCATTTATGTTGTCTGTTGTTCATTATGTGTTAGATTTGTTCAAATGTAATCATTTTAATGAGTCACAATTGTATTTACTTTGATTTAAAGTTAATATCCCGAACACGGAATTGCTTATATAAGGATTTAGAATAGGATATATAACAAAAATGAATCAACCGTTTCATTACAACACATTCGATTATTCTGAACTCCATTGAATCCACAGCGATTTAGGAAAGTGTGAGATTCGGTTATAGTCATTATTATTACAACTATATGCAGCTTCATCGGTTGTTTCCTCCTATTTTTTTTTATATCACATGATATCTGACACTCATTCCACAAAAAAAATATAGTGTGGAGCTGGAAAATTAAATGAATCTTTACTGTGGTCAAAACCTGGAAGCTGTGGAATATGTTTGTTCCTTAAACCGTGTTTTTGTGAGCAGCCAAAATAAACCAAAACTGGAAATAACTGGATGATGAGCACAACTAGGTTTTCTCCCCTGAAATGTATTTTGGATGAATTTGGATCGCGGTCTTTGAGGCCCCTTTCTCTCATTGTGATCTGCCTTAATGGTTGTTTATTTTATAGCTGATTTTGTTTGGTTCCCATTCTTCAGGTTGTCTGGGCACAGCCGGGGCGTTGATCTACGGCCTCCGAGCCTTCAAACAGGGAAAGACTCGCCAGTCCCAGCTACTCATGCGCACTCGCATATTTGCCCAAGGATTCACCGTTGTGGCGATGATGGTGGGCGTCGCCATGGCGGTGCTTAAACCCAGGCAGTAAAGTTGTCCTCGTGACCCATGTGAGCAACCGCTGTTGACTGACTTATTTAAAAAAAAAAAATATTACAAGGTGTTATTTTTTGAACCCTTGTCAGGTGAAACCCTGCTCTGGTTAGGAATGTTTTTTCTGATACCGTGTGCCTGTGTAGAATATAGAACGGGGGATATCAAACATCGGTTAATGAAATGGCCCAAAATAAAACGTTTAATAGATTTAGTCGGATCTATCATGCTATGAAAATGTGAGCCAAGTCAGATAAGGCGATGTATCCAATCGGCTCAAATGATTCCTTGGAGCGATTCAACAGCAGGCCAGACCTGCACTCAAATATCCGCTTAGTGATTTGAACAGAATTTCAACCGAAGCACCCTGCCCCCTGGAAAATAAATGTTGAGACGCTGTGTCTTTGACCCTGTTTGTCCTTTAAAATAATTTTACATCCACTCTTTAAACACCTTGACAGGTTAAATAGGAGAAACCCTTATACTTATCCTATGGTTTTTGTATTATTTTTGAAAGACCAGATATTTGTGTTAGTAAAAGCTTGTAACCATGGAGACGTGTTTCTCCCTAATGTGAATGCAGTGGATGTTGCTCAGAGATGTGAATGCTACTCGTTTTGAATACATTTATTTTAAGATCATTAAAAGCACAGAACAATTTCCCCCTCCTTTTTTTTGTTTAATTGACTTGTACATTTGCAGACTGAATAAACACACACAGTTATAATTCACCTAAACCTTGACTGCGTCCCATCTCTAGCTTTCCCGAACGTCAAATAAACCAAGTTATGTTTTCCTACATCCCAAGTACAAGAAAACTGTCCTGATTATATATTTATTTTATTTGTAGCAGACATAAACATACAGTCTTTGGCAGGCAGTAGAAAATTTAATCTGTGGAACAGCTGGACCGCTGGGGGAAAAAAGCAGACGGGTGGTGGTGGTGGTGGATGTGTGTGTATCTAGCATTATAAACACTTTAACACACGCTTAACCTACTTATAGCCAAACCGATGTTAGATACAAGACGTAAAGAAGAGAAAGCCTGCTACAGCTTAAATATAATATTTTGCACTCAAGCATAAATGTATAAATGAGTCTTTAGGGTAAATACTTCAATGAACAAACAACCTACTGTAATTTAACCGGTAAATCTTCGTTAGCGCCCCGAAATATTTCGGATGTGGGATGTGTGAGTAAACTATTTCTGAGTAAAAATAAGCAAAAGTGATCTCAATAACAGTATGAAGACATGGAAATTAAGGCTACCATTATTTCTGATCTAATCTTACTATGTGTTAGCACACAGTCAGTTTATCCGCAATACTTTTTCCAATTATCCCGTTTGGCTCGATTAAAGCTGGTGTTCCAGATCGTTCACTCCCATTTCTGGCTCACTGATTAATTTCTTCCCAGTAAACGCTGGTCGACTCGCCTGTGTCCATGTAGTTAAATATATGAAGCATATTTGAATATTCGATCATGATTGGTCTATAATTATCAGTTCAATTGAGATTACAGTCCTTTGCTATATTATTTTTTTACTTTTTATTTTGGTTTTAAGATTAAGGTAGAGGTTTTCAGGTAAACAATAACAATTAATATCCAGCAAACTTTAATCAGTAAAAAATATGCCAGTGAGCCAAAAGAGTCAATATTTGAGTCAAATAAATCCCACTAATTAATCTGTAAATCTAAAGTCTAAAACAGCAGGTTTGGCGTAGAGGACAGAACGGTGTCTTTCCAAGAACCATGTTTTAAAGAATTAAGAGCTGTAAAATAGTAAACAGTAAAAATAGTGAAAAACCAATAACTTTTTTGTAGTTTCCTTTTCATGAATAAAGCGGCTTACTGTTTTTTTTTAATATACCCAGTATATGAGTATATGAGGAGTATTTTTAATTTTTATTTGCTCTGAGAATCGTGCTCCTTAGCAACCTGAATGAAGTGCATTCGTCCTTTTTTTCTCATTTAAAAAAACAATATGTAACAGAAGAAAATTTACCTTACAACCTATAGAAAAGACGGAATAAACCCCAAACGTCTAGTATCTGTGCTAAAATAAAGTGCGAGATGGACAGAAGGCAAGACGTGAGAGGGCGCGTGAGACTAGGCTTCAGCGAGCCAGCGGCGTCTGTTTCAGGGAGATGAGAACCGAGCGCATGCGGGATACGTCCTTTGTCTGGCGGCTGGTCTTGGGGTTGAAGTCGCAGAGCCGGGCCACTTTGTCCCACTCGGTGCCAGGGCTGTTGTCTTCACAATCCTTCAGGAAGGCGTCTTCAGACGCTCTTAACGTAGAAACAAAAGTATTAGGACAGATATCAAAAGGGCTTTTAAGGCAACACAGGACACATGCCATGCACTAGAAATAGGTGTTGATTGGAGGATAATATTTACTACAACAAACATGCAGTTTGACCACAAATGTTGCAATTATTTTATATATATTCAGCAAAAAGACCTCATGTAAATAATAATAATTTATTTTTAGACTAGCCAGCTCATTTGTTTTTTTCTTTTTTTTTTAAATTCTGGTACTGTGTAAAGCAGCGAGTTACTGGGCGTGTACTCGACTTGGCATAAAACTGAGTGATGAGGTCATTTTGCTGATTCAGGCTGGAGAACGTGTCTGGAGACATACACAAAGCCTATCACATCAGAGTTGGGCTGTTTGTAGAAAGCCTTATCTGCGATCCTAAAGCGCAAGCAGTCAAGGGAGAAAAGAGAGACAAACGCACATAAAAAGAAGGGAGGGAAAGAGAGAGTGTCAATATTAAACCAGCCACTGTACACACAAAGGAAAGTGGAGAATAGATCGACTGTGAGAAACGTTAATGTACAAATGTTAATGCGCAGCTGGTTGACAATAAGCTCATTGTTTGCTGAATTATTGTGTAAATTAGGGGACGGGTAAAGGAAAAATAAAAATTAATACCTAAACATAACCTAGATTTAGATTTCTATTAAGCTAGTTAGTGTAAAAAGAACCGTTAGTTTGGGTAGATAACAAAACAAGCTATATTTTATGCCCAAAACTGAGACATTTTTGTTGACATGCTGAAAAAATTATTTCCTCCAAAGAAGAATAAAAATTTATATATATATATATATATATATATACACACACACACACACACACAACTCCATTGTTTGTCTTTCCCACCAGTCCACCTGGTTGTAGCATGCTTCACAAGCTGCTTTTGTTTCGTCAGTAATTGTGACTGAGCTTTTACTCCCTCACAAAACCAAACCAGACCTGACCAGAGGCTCTTCACAGCCAGCTTGTAATGACACGTTAAAGTGCAAACTGCCGGAACCTGCCGCCAGTTAAATGAAAATTACTTGTTCACTTTTTTTTCCTCTAAACGAGAGGAAATAAACGAGATGCGTATATGGGTCTCGCAGTATAAGACAATAAATCACAATCTACAGGAGCAAAGCAGGAAGTCATTTAAGGCATTAAATATTGAAATATTGAAATTTTTAAAAACGATATGTACTAATATTAAAAGTTAAAGATTATTGTAAAAATGAAGCAAGTTATAAATATTTTTTCCACAGCTCTAATGCTAAACATCCTTTAACCACTGATTTTCTTGCTGTAGATAATTTAAAAATATCTAAAAATATTTTAATATATATTGGTGTATGAATAAGAAGTTTCCAAATAGATGCCACATTGTGCAAATACTTATACTTATAATAATAGTACTTATAATACTATTAAAGAGCAAGAGAGAAAAGATTTCTCCAGTTCTCTAATGATGTCATGGTGAAATACCTGTTGTTGACTTTATTCTTTTCCATTTGTTCCTGCTGGTGAGTGTGCCATTCCTCCAGCTCCTTCTTCGCCTTCTGTTTCCATTCAATTTCTGCTGCCTTGGACGCTGAATCTAAAGCCCGCAAAACGACAAAAACAACAGTTGTAGTCGCTGCTTGATCAGTTTAGTGATTTGTGCAACATTGTAGCATTAAGTTGTTGGATTGCTGATTGTAAGCTTGTGGGTTTGCCAGCATTATCAAGCTGCCAGTGTTCAGCTGTATTAATAAAAATAAAAATAAAAAGATGCTCTGGATTAGGGCGTCTGGCAGAAATATTAATTATATATGATATGATTATTGTCAGTGGGCCGCACGGTGGCCTCACAACAAGAAGATATCGGGTTCGATTTCCGGGCAAGGGATCCTTTTGTGCAGAGTTTGCATTTTCTCTCTGCGCTTGCGTGGGTTTACTATGGATACTCTGGTTTCCTACCAATGTACCATGTACATTAGGTTTACTGGTGATTTTAAATTGCCCGTAGAAGTGAGTGTACTGGTTTGTTTGTGTGGCCCACCAACAGACTGGTGACCTATCCAGGTTGTAACCCTGCCTCTTTTTTCCTACCACTGTACAAAAACACAGTTAATTGGTGGCTTTAAATAACATACGGTTAATTGGTGGCTTTAAATTGCCCATAGGAGTGAGTTTGTGTGTGGTGGTTCGACTATATGTGGCCCTGCGATGAACTGGCGACCTGTCCAGGGTGTACCCCTTTGCCTTGAACCCTGGTCTTTCTGGTATTAGTCCAACACCTTAGCCCATATATAAATATAGTTGTTTTGCATTTTTTTTCTAGCATCAGCACAAACCAGGTCAGGTTTCTATGTCGTACCTAACTGTTCCAGCCGTGTCTTCTGTTCCTCTCTCCACTTGCGTAAACTTTCAGGCTCCTGTCGCTGCACATCAGCCTGGGCGATGGCCGCGTAACCGTCCGAGACGTCGTTGGTCTCCTAAAGAGGTGGAAAGGAAAAAATGAGCCAATAACCCATACGCACTATACATTGCTCACTAAAATCAGATGTAGAATGTTCTGTCTTCTTCACAGCAGCATTTTATTCTTCAGATGTGCAGCAAAGACAGCAGAGTCCCGATAATTTCTTTTCTATTGACGGTAAGAAAACTTTATTTTGCGGAAGTGCTTGGCGTAAATTGGCAAGTTTTCTGTCCTGAAAGCGATGGGGAAAATGTAACTGAACTGTGTACACTGTAGGATCTGGGAATGTTCCTAAATGCAGAAATAGTGAACGGAAAGACATGTGTTTAACCTGAACTTTAAATGGATATAATGAAACCATTCATATTTAATCAATAAATCTAACATTTTTAGATACATTTGCCTGAAAAAAATCTTTAAAGTCAGAATAACAGAGGCATAATAAAGATAGAATAGATAAAAAACACAAGCCTGAAAAAAACTCTTACCTGAAACAGTTCTCCATTCATTGTGGCTCCTCCAAACTCATCTGTTAGTGGAGAAAAAGAAAGAAGTCAACTCTCCTTGATTCTACTCTAGTTGAGCAAAGATTTTTTTGTCTGAAAGGATTCAGGGGAAAAAAATGTCACTTGAATCCTGAAATTCCTGTTCGGGCTGATAGTCATAAGAACGGGCTGGTTACCGTAGGCTGTGCACAAGTTACCGTAGGAAGTGCATAAGTACATAAGAAAGACAAGAACTTTATTGCCCCTTTTCCCCCCTCTATAATTCACTTTTAGGTTTAAGTTGTTAGAGGGATTTTAGTCATTTTATAAAATTAATATTAACATTGTAATTTATAATAATGTGTTAATAACAATGTCTTCTTTCAGTAAAAAGTTTACAAACAGCTCCTCCCAGAGCTTTCGTGCGACATGCACCAAACCTGCCAAAGTTCTTCCGTCTATCCAGACTCGTTACGACACTTCCAAGCGATCAGAAATCCAGCTACGGAATCTCAGTGCCCTTTTCTGCCATAGAATTCCATTTAAAATTTCGAGAGGTTATAACTCGTTTTCAAGGAATTTTCACTAAAGTCAGTGGGTTTCTTTAGGCTAACAAGAATGATGGGGGGCTATTAAATTTCAAAAAATAACAAATTTGAAATACCTTATGACCGCCATGTGACATCAAAACGCTCAGCACAGCAATGAGAAGTGCATGATGGGTATTATGATGTATACGGGTTTATGTGATGTCACCCCTCCCCCAGAATGGCCGGAGTCATAAAGATTAACCGATATGTATTGTGTGACGTATCAAAACGCTCGAAACAGTCTTCAGTGAACTCAAGCCAACATCAAGGATGGTAGCTACACAAATCTGGTTATTATATGTGGTCTTGCAACACTTCCTGACAGGCTACATTAGTAAATACGGCACTCGGCCATATACCTACATTTTATTCAACGACAGCTGGATCGTCCTTTCAACATGTGGCACTTCTTTAAACAGTTATAATCTGCTACATAATCCCTGTAGACATTTTCGTGCCTTCCCGATATTCCAGTTTTATTACCGAAAGAAATCTGTAAGGTGTCCAGATAAAAAATAAATGGATCCAGAGGAAACATGGATCAGAAACCACTGGAGTCTGATCTACAGTGGGTCTGGGGGGGGGGGGGGGGGCACTAACCACTAGCTTGATTTTTAAAAATGACCTTTGACATGATATTTATAAAAGTATAATTTAAGTAGTAAATAACACTGTGGTTACCAGTAAGGTGAAATGTTTTGATGGAATTTAACTAATTCTTTAAAAATACCCATTTTTTCCCCAAGCTCAGGGTCACGGGGGTCTGCTGGAGCCCATCCCAGTGCATATAGGCCAATAGGCAAGGGCACACCGTGGACAGGTCGCCAGTCCATCACAGGGCCACTCACACATTCACTCCTAGAGTCACTAATCAACCTAGCGTATATGTTTTTGAACTGTGGGAGGAAACCGTACTACCTGGTGGAAACCCTAGCAAGAGTACAGAGAACATGCGAACTCCGCACAGAAAGGCCTGAGAATTGAACCCGGGACCTTCTTGCTGAGAGGCGACCGTGCTAACCACTGCACCATCGCGCCACCAAAAAAGGGGTCTTTTTTTTGTTTGCATGTTCTCCCTGCGCTTGCGTGGGTTTCAACCAGGTAATCGACCATAAGGAGTGAGTGCACGTGTGGTTGTTCGTCCATGTGTGTCCCTGCGATGGACTGGTGACCTGTCCAGTGTGTACCCCCTGCCTCTCGCCCTATGTGCGCTGGGATAGGCACCAGCAGACCCCTGTGACCCCCGAACTCGGGAATAATAGAAGAATGAATGAATGTTCTCAAAGTGAAGTCTACAGAACGTTCTAATAACGTTATTACCAGTTAATATACGCTCGGCTGTGTTCTTCATGTGATGTTCACGCGAATGTTCTCATAACGCGTAATAACGTTTCTTAGAACACCACAACGTAAAATAACGTTCTACTAACGTTTCTGGAACGTCCCCGACACGGACAAGCGGGTTCATTTCATTAGCTGGATGCTAGGGTATTTAGCGCCTGATTAGCCAGATGTTGTAAAATCCAAGAAGGATTTTTTTTTGGTAAAGTTATTAAAAAATATTTTTAATTAAGGTTTAATTTTAATTGTGTTCTAATTTGGTGCCTTGGAAGGGCAGCGTTTTATACGTGTTTTTATTCGGCTAATGTTGCTAGCTGCTTGATTAGCACAGCAGTCGTTACCTTGGAAGGAGTTCGAGGTGAAATGTGACGGTTGGGATTCTGCCGCTGCTTCCGGTTGGCCGCGCGCTTCGAACTCGAAGCCGAAATTGTCCTCGTCATTCTCGATACCGGCGATCTCGTGCTGCTGCTGCGCGAGGAACTCAGCCGCGGGGTCCTCTTCCGCCTGGAGTCCGAAGGCGTCGGCCATTTTCCACACCGTATCTGTCTGTCTGACTCACTGACACACTCGCCGCACTCACTCACTCACTCACTCCAGCTGTGCACGCGTGTGCGTGTGCACGCGTGCGTGCGTGCGTGCCCGCGCCCCGCATTACAAATTAGCTCAACTGTCTCATTCACGCAGATTCCGTTTAGATCGGCGCTAAATAAAAACATGCCCCAAACACAGACCGTCATAACAAAAAGTTAATTTTTTTTCAACAAATGATACTAAAAAAAGGTTAAAGGTCGTATCCTAAATCACTTAGCGAGTCCACTCCGTACAAAAAGAGAGATTTTCGGCTTTCACTTCCATGACGTGAAGAAACGCACAGTTTCGTTTTGTCTCCATCTTGTGGACGTGAGAAGTACTGCGCCGAGTTAAAATAAACTGCGTTTGCTATCCAAGATTCATTCATTCATTTTCTATACATTATTCCTGAGCTCAGGGTCACAGGGGTCTGCTATAGCCCAGCGCACATAGATGAATAGAGAGGCAGATGAATGATAAATGTTGATTTATCATCTGTGATGGTGATGAATTGATGACATCTGAGACGTTTTATTCATTTTAAAACTATTAAAGACTACAAATAAATAAAACCTGCGATGGACTGACGACCTGACCAGGGTGTGACGACCTGTGCCTCTCGTCCTATGTGCTCTGGCATGAGCTCTAGCAGACCCCTGTAACACCGACCTCGGAAATAAGCGGGTATAGACGATTAATGAATGAATAAAAACAAAATGTCTCAAACATGAATTTAAAACCATCACAGATGAACATTCATTCATCATTCATTCATTTTCTATACCTGCTTATTCCCTAAGTCGGGGTCAAGAGGGTCTGCCGGATGTGGTTTCCTATCCTAGCACACACAGGGTGAGAGTCAGGTGTACACCCTTGAAAGGTAGCCAGTCTATCACAGGGCCACGTATAAACAAACAACCGCACACATTCACGTTCACTCTTATGGGCAATTTAGAGTGTATCAACCTAATGTACATGTTTTTGGGACTGTGGGAGGAAACCAGAGTAACCTGAGGAAACCTCATTGCTTTGAGGTGAACATGCTTACCACTCTACCACCGCAACACCCTCGGTTGATTGGTGACTCTAAATTGCTCATAGGAGTGAATGTAAGTGTGTGGCCCTGAGATAGACTGGCTCAGCGACTTAAAACTGAGCAATTAGGGGTTAAAGGACTTGCTCAGGAGCCCACAGTGGTGGCTTGGTGGTGCTGAGAATCGAACCCCGGTCTTT
>JAOTQW010000018.1:3419283-3436004 GCA_026260075.1 Sisor rabdophorus
GCCCTATGTGCGCTGGGATAGGCTCCAGCAGACCCCCGTGACCCCGGAAAGTTCGTGAGTAAGCGGTATAGAAGATGAATGAATCTTTCTTTAAAAAAAGGGCAATTTTTTTTTTCTAATAATAATTTATCTAGATAGTTTAGAGAATTGATTGATCAAAAAAACTAGAACTAGTTCCCAAAAATAGCATAAATAACAACATAATTGTGGCATAATTTTTCTTTCCTACAGACCTCTAGAGCGATGACTCAAAAATGCCCACTGAGTTTCGGATCAACCTTCATAACTTTGACTAGTAAATGCTTCAATTTGATTGGTCGATGGTAGCCATGTTATTTGAGAAATTTAAATATTCATATAGACACTCGTGTTCGCAAGATTATCTGAGCTTTACCAAGTTATGGCTCTATAAACCTTACCACTAATAATTATTACTATTAGAAGGAAACGAGCACAAACAAGCCTCTCAAGCAGTTTAAAGGGGAAAATCACTAAATCAGACTAAAATCACATTTATACTGCAAGTCTTAATCCGTAGCCGATATTTTAGGTTGACCTGCTTACAGTATCTTTTGAAGCTGACTTGTAAACATAGCAAAATAACCCAATGAAGACGCACTGCCCAAAAAAGGAAGTAAAAACAGCGATAATCAATAAACGTTTCCAACCATTCGCACAATTTTAACCGTGAGCTGTTAAAACTGCCTCTGGGTCTCGAACATTTGTCATAATTATCAAAAATTTATAAAGATTAAAATAGTTATTATAAGTTATCATATTTTAGCTATTAGCTATTTTACATTGCACATGCTAATGCACGCAAGACCCGAAACTGATCTGGAAATATCAGACTCCAAGCTTTTTTTTTTTTTCTGCTTTGTTATGAGTCATCTCTTATCCGCCACATTGGAGAAAAAAAAATCTGAATTAGATCAAATGATACGTGCCGAATAAACGCGACCTGAAGGACCAACAGATTTAATAAGTGAAACACAGATTTGCTGAATGAGTCAATTTCTGTCATGCTTAAGTAATTCACATATTGAAACACTGAAATAAAACTTTACATATTTGATTATACACTGATGAACGTATTAGCACTTGGCCATGTCCAAATGATTTACACACTGATCCCATGTAATAGCCAGAAATAAATGTCATTACACCGTGCAGTGAATGATACAGATTTTAATCAAATTAACTTAACAGAAGTTATAAAATGGAACTGGAATACCAAGTGTGCAGATACAACAAGCTGATGTCTAATTGACCTTCCTGCACTTCCAGTGCAGTTTTTTCCCCTTTTATCACACATGTGGATTTCCCCCAGTTAGGCTGGACACCAGGCCCTTTAACGAGTTCCTCTATGAATTAAGTGTACAGACTGAAATATAGGTCAGAGTTGTGTTTTTGGAGCTGTTCGGTTCTAAAGTGAAGCCAATTTTTTTTTTTTTGTGTTTTACAGCATTTGTTACAGCTGCGTGCGTGTCCGAGTGTGTACGCGTGTATGGGGAACAGTAGTTATCCTTCCTCTAGGTCCCAAATGAGGCGCATATTTTTAGAGTGCTCCTTGGAGGACAGGGATAGGGTGGCCATGCGGACATAAATAATAAATCAGGCCGTCCTCATCTCTATTGAAAAGCAATGAAACGTGATAAACTGTTTCATCCGGCTTGCTTGATATTTGTAGCAGTCACTTTTGGGCTGACAGGCTTCTACTATATAAGTTACTGATGGCTCAGGAGAGCAGGTCCTTTGCGGTGCATGCGAGCACAGCGTCAATACGCTGCTGTAATTTAGTAATACGAGTTGGACATGGCTTGCGAGTCTCACAAACAGAACAAGGTCTGTTCGTCTCCTCCGGGAATGTTTTTATGCTGCATTTATATGACAGCTGGGAACTTTCTACTTTCCAATATTAAAGTGTTTCAATGACCTCAATTTTGCAGCACAAGACAAACAAGCTGGTACATGTTCGACTTTATAAGCTTATAAAAACTTTTTATGAATATAATGCCATTGATTTTAGATGTGGTTAAGATTTATAAAGTAGATATAATTTTGGTCTATTACAGTGTAAGTAAATTTAAAAAAAGACGTATAAATGTAATAAAGCAGTTTTTTTTGTCAAATGTTTAGCATTTATTAACATAATCTCCAGTGATGAGATAACAGTCAAGAAAAAACTGCTTGTCCCAACCTCTAGGAGTTTTTGGCTGGCTCACCAAACTGTCCTTTTTTTTGCATTTCCATTGGCAGCTCATTGCTTTCAATTATTTTTATTAATGGTTTTTGGATGCAGTCCATGAGGAGAAAAATGCTTTTGCAGTTCTTTTGGATTTTGCATTGGCTAAATATGGCTTCTTACCTTCAATCTATCAAGAACCGCACAGGTTAATTCCACATACACGTACTAACCTTCTATTTAATGTGCAATATTGTACCTTCAAAATCAGAGGTCTAAATAATAACTAAAGAAAACAGATTTTAAATGGGTAACACTGACGAGCCATTTCAGATGCTTTCTTTCCTCTTTTCAAGCAGTCCATTATATATAGCTTATTCAAATTAAAATTGGCTATTGTACCTTTTGTGTACGTTGTAATACTTTGCGACGACTTTAATCTACACCAGAAAAACGAACGCCGTATTTTGCTTCCTGGCGCTCGACAAGTAGGCTTACAGAATTAATGCTGCGTCACATGTCCCTAGAATGAAATGCCTAGCAGTGTAACAGGCAAGAAAACAGCGCTTCCGTAAATGGAAAGTTTTTTTTCATCCGACACATACAGTAATTTTTAAGACAGATGTGCTGTTGAGTGCGCGAAAGGAGTTTTAGGTTGCGTGTTGTGTGCGCTGCGCTAATGCATTTGAGCGAAGTTGCCCGAGTGGGCGAGATTACAGCAAACTGTCAATTGCCTTGGGGAGACATAGCTGTGCTTTAGGCACAAAAAGCACGACACCCCGTCAGTAATGTTTATTTAGCAGCTTGTTCCTCTTTTATTTTTATCTAATCACTTGAGAATGCATCGTGAGAAAAATGAGAATGTTACACAGAAAACCAGTAATTTTACAGTGACTCCAGTAGGAGCCAGAGATTCGTTACATGTGGGAATTGCATGTTTATTTTTACTTGTTTTATAAATAAAAAATTAAGATTATATGATTAACAGCATTTAATTGTTTACATTTACATTTGCAGCATTTGGCAGACGCCCTTATCGAGAGCAACTTACAACTGAGCAATTTGGGGTTAAGGGCCTTGCTCAGGAACCCACAGTCGTTGCTTGGTGGTGCTGGGAATCGAACCCTGGTCTTTCTGGTATCAGTCCAAGACCTTAACCACTAGGCCACACCTTCCCAGGGTTTATAACCCATACTATTAAACAGAGGAGTCGTAGAACAGACCATTATTAAATCCTATATGATGGATGGATTGATGGATGGATGGATTCTCTCATCCCAGGGAGGGAAATTTGTAGTACTAAAATAAAAACCCACCCAAATTCCTGGACTACAATATGTTTTTCTCCTGACTGTTACATTTTAGATTACTCTGTACTGTCTTAACTGCATTTCTTGCCAAACTTCCAGATTTTCCATCTTCTTACTCTCACACCAAACTGCTAATTTTATATTTTTACCTTATCTGACTGAGTAAATAAAACACAAATTGATTTCTGTCTTCATGCATACTGTTAGCTCAATGTTTCAGCATGGTCATGTTGCCAAGCTGGTTCAAGAAGGAATCATCTAAAAAAATATATATAATACTACAAGTAAGTAGGCCTTTGGTCACATGCCAAATCATACCTACATTTTAGCTTTCTAAAGAATGTTTTTTTTCACAGGTTAATCTCTGCAGAGGGTTATTTGATCAATCTCCTCTCTCAAAGAAAATCTCTTTTATTAATCAAAATCTGACCTGAATCTTAAACATGAGACTGCAGGCTGGGCTGATAAGAGATTGATTAACTCTCAACGGGAGAAAAGAAAATATACAGCTACATTTACAGCCAACTATGGTTCCTTTTGAGCACATCAAAGCACTGTTCCCCTTAGGACCCAATAGAGTGTCGCACCTGTTTCAATCTCCCAAATGCTGTTCTGATGTTGTCGAAAGCCTGCCGAGCTCTTTATCCTGCTCTCTCCTTCCAGTTTCTCTCTCTCTCTCTCTCTCTCACCCACACTTTGTTAGCTATCTTGCACAGTCTTAAAGCTAAAGTATATTCCATAATCCTATGGAAGTGAGGGCAAAACATTCAATATCTCATGTCTCCTGATTGAAACCAATAAAACCCTGCTGTTTCCACACGGCAGTAACAACAGAATGCTGGGATTAACACCGTTTCATGTATATACAGAACTCACACAGTGCTGTTATTGTAAAGTAATTAAGCACAGCGATGAAGCAGGCATCGATCCCAAATCCGACCTGGCATTGATCCCAAAGCCGCTTATATCACAGCAGGTTTTTAGCTTTTGATTTTGCATGGCACTTTTATCGATTGTAGATACATTAATGATGGGGAATGTTAATACCCATATTAAGAATACATTTTCAACAGATCTTAAAGCTCTAGCAGCCATAACATCATAATAAAATAACTAGAATCTTCTAGAAGTCCAACCTGAACTAGAAGTCCAACGTTCTGAAGATATACTCACACTGGAGTGTCTGTTCATGGTCGAGTTAACTAAAGTATATAAGGTTCTTATTAAAAACATTTTGAAAAAAATCATTATGTCATTATGCCAACCAAGTCATTATGCTTTTAAAAGAAAATAATTTAACACTCGCACCATTTGCTTATGAAAGAAATCGAGAGAATGAATTATAAACTTTAAATAAAAAAGGGGGTACAAATTTAGAACTAAAACATTAAAATTAGTGTATTCAGGTAATATTAATAATAATACTAATAATAAAAATAATTAATTAGAAATCTAAATACACTGACACCTAAACACACAAAAAAACATTTAATATAGAAATAATAAAGAAATTAAGACGTTGCAAAAAGGGCAATTAATTAAAGCTAATTATATCAACTTAATACATCATGACGAGCAGAA
Source organism: Sisor rabdophorus (assembly GCA_026260075.1). Classification (NCBI taxonomy): domain Eukaryota; kingdom Metazoa; phylum Chordata; class Actinopteri; order Siluriformes; family Sisoridae; genus Sisor; species Sisor rabdophorus. The sequence goes on from JAOTQW010000018.1 coordinate 3,424,360, forward strand.
ACGGAAACAGACTACGCTCGTAGCGCTGCTTCATCCCGAGTCCTCCAGCTTGGAGCGAATCAGGAACTTAACTGCGAGCGAGCGACGTGTCCCCGCAATTTGTTTACAGCTGAGTGACCTTTAATGTTCCTCTTGTTAAATCTCGACTCAAGCAAACACTGCAGCAATTAGCAAGGGATTTCCACTAAGGAGATAATTGAGCGAGCTGGAGGAGCGAACTGCGACCCTGCTGATTTCGAGCTGCTCTCATACACACACACATGATCCGGATCGGGCCTCGCTCTCACTTACTCAACGTGCGAGTGCGTTAGAGAAGTTTAACAGACAAGCAAAATAAACATTACAGCAGAAAGACCTGAACCTCCTCGACAGCAAAAAAAAAATTTACGTATGCAGGTTCAGAAATATGGCTTTAAGAAAAAACAACCAAGATCATCAGACTGCAGGATATACACGGTTTTCTAATGTGTGCACGCACAAAATATAGCAGAATTTATTTCTGTAGGTAATCTCACATCTTATTTATGATCAGAAGATGCTTCATTTTCATAAATATCACCTCTGTATGCCTGTTAAAACACATGATCGTTTCTATAGTAACTGTTAATTTGTGCATTTGACACATCAAAAGTGTCCTAATATCGAAAAATTAAAGCCTTGTTATTTAAAGATAAGAGCGCATTGGCGAGAAGAGGGATAATAAATAAGTATACACGCCCAGTGTGTTTCCTTAAACTCAATGTGTGTCCCTATTAGTATACATGAACTATAAACAGATAAAAATCAAAGGTTTGATTTGTTTATGATGATAAAAGCAACTCGGAAGAATGAAATTTAGTCCATCATTTTACAGCATCGTAAATTACCCCCACCCCAACGCCACCCACGCACCCACCAAAACAACAGTAACAGTTTCTCTTCTAATTTGCTTTTACCATCCTCAAATGTACAGTTTTTTTGTTTATTAACAGCAAACTTTTTTTCTCCAGTCAGATTTAAAGCTCATCAGACCAATTAGATTTCCATGTTGAAGGACTCTTTCGATCACATGTACTGGGGACGATGATGTTCGCTTCTGATGACACAGATGACTGAATACTTTTGAATCGATCCCCATTATTTATATACATTTCTTAAATATATATATACAGCAGTGAGAAGTGACAGTGTGCGTGGGTTCAATTCCTTGGTCATTCTGTGCTGGGTTTGCATTTTCTTCCGGGTACTTTGGTTTCCTCCCACAGTCCAAAAACATGTACATTAGGTTGATTGGTGGCTCTACATTGCAAATAAGAGTCAATGTACGTGTGCTTGATTATTTGTTTACGTGTGGCCCAGTGATGGACTGGCAACTTGTCACCCTGGACAGGTAGCACAATTATGTGCTACTTTGTGTTACGTCACATAATATCTCAATAACAAAATTCACATTTTTGGTTGTAATGTGATTGTAATGCCCAGCATTAATTCCAAATCTGCTCGCAATAGCACTGTGCAGGAAACAGAACCCGCTACGTCACGGTCATGTGACCCGGAATGGTTATCTACATCGTATATCAGTGTTATCTATGTCACCTAATGCAAGCTCTTAATATTAAAAGGTAGGAATGGGCTAGCGTGCCATGTCTCTCAATGTGTTCTAAAATTATATAACTTTGTATATGTGGACAAAGAGAGGACCAAAGGGGACAGGACTTGTGAGAGCAGGTTCGAATCACTCGATTGTGCTCGACTCAGTTCGCTCCGTGTAATGACAATCAGGTGATAATAGCATTGATACAGTGAGAAAAAATTATGCAGTGCAATGCAATTACAAAGGGGACAAAAACACCTTCACCCACTAATGTAAGCAAAATATTTATCAAAATTATGTTTATTTAATTTTCAACTTTAACACAGGTGAAATGAAGGAGTTAAGCCCAAGGTTTATAAATTAATGAGGGAATTGAGGAGTATTTATAATGCGATTAATTTCTCTGGGGGTGATTATGTTAATTTCTCCATAATACAAAAGGGTTATAAATAAAAGTGAGGTGTTCATTAACCCGGCAGCGGCGTTATGTATGGACGCAGAAAGTAATATCAGATTTAGTTAGTATGCCATCACTATGATGCATTATCTCCGGCTGTGCGCCACAACCTGCTTTATTTAAAACGTGTCGGATGTAATGGGAAATCCTATCCCGTGTTGTTGGGCTTTTTTTCTGCCATTACGCCTGGTGCTAACTCCATCTCAGGAGCAGTGCGGCATGAACGAGAGGATATTTTTTTCCCCATCTAAGATGTTTTACACCGTGGTTTCTTGTCAAATCACACTTTAAAGTGCATTTCAGAAGAAAAGAAAGTCTAAAGATGTCACTAACATTTTCAAAAAGACCAAATTTGAAAATTGAAGACTGTCTGCCTTCTCTGTCGCCTTTCCTGATGCTTTCAGGATCCACAGTGTCTGAAGGTGAAAAGCGCATACACATGGCAACCAGTTTATGAGCAGAAGTCTAACTGAAATACAATATTTACCTTCTGAATTATTGAATAGCGATTTTTATGAGTATTTTCTCTCAAGCGGCCATTTTTTTTTTACAAATTTCTATGTGGAGTTTACGGATTTGTCTGTTGCTTAAATAATCAGATAAACAAATGACTAGTATTTATATAAAGAGCTCAAACTAGCAAACAAGCTTTGCAGTTTGGTGTCAGGCAAACTCTGCTTTTGCAATTTATGATTTTTTTTTTCCTTAACTTTTTTTTAAAACTAATTTTTCAATTCCTGATCAGATAATTAGGAATTAAATTCATCAGTCGCCGCTTATGCAGAGCAAAGTTCAGCTGAGCAGGTGAGGGCCTTGTGGTAGCAACTTGGTAGCTGGGAATTAAACCATCAATCTTCTGATTACCGGTCCAAAGCCCTTCTACTGAACATGCAAGCAGAAAATGTAAAAAGAATTATCAAAAGTTAATCTAAAACTATTGATGCATGTATTATGGATTATTCCATGTCTTCACAGACACCTTTTTATGCACATTTTAATGTTGTGTTTCTTCTATTACAATAAAAATAGTAGCATTCTCTCATTCTAAACCAGCAGCATGATAACAAAAACAACTGTTTAAAAATTACTGTAATATAAATTGCAGAAGAAATCGCACAAGAGATGGATTGAAAATTGAAAAAAAAAAAATTGAAAAAAAAAAAAGTTTTAAGTTTCAGTCTCATGAGACTTATTGACCAAAAAAATGTCAATTGACTTATTCATTTCAACTGCACACACAAATTGTTTCATATTGAGTTCCTGGGTAAAAAAAAAAAATCCATAGATTATTAAGTCTAGTCTTTTATATGAAGCTCACGATAAACATACCCAAGAATTCATCCTCTCTTTATTCTTCCCTTTCGAGCTACACATACTACCTCCTGATCCCTTCTGGTCCTCAGGCCTTCCCAACCCATTAGGATAGTCTATTTCTTTTTGGAGTCTCATTCGTTGAAATACACTGTTGCTGCTGCTGAAGCCTTTAAATGGGCATCCTGAAGGTGCGTGAGATTACTGTAGATGGTACCACTTAGTAATGACTGTAACGACCAAAGCTTTGGACTGCAATTACTACAATAGCTTTAGAACTGCAATTTGCAACAAAAAAGGCTTTGCTCTGAAGTCTCCAGATAAAATGAACGCACACAGTAACTAGAATCACTAATATTTCACGGCTTATAAAATAAAATGTCTTATAAATCAAGACTAGCTGGTCCAGTAATGCTCAAACAATGTAGCATCTACCAACCACCTTGAAACGACATGGAGAGGAATCAAGAATTCCAAATATTAAAACAAAAAATGTATGTGCTTTTTTTCCAGAACTACATACAGTAAAAAAATAAAAAATATTAGAGGTCATACACGCAGAAAAAAAAGTATAGTAGTTGAAAGAAAGAACAGTATTTGAGTAAGTGGACAATAAAAGCAGTATGTTGGAATGGAAAGAATGAGAGATGATATACCATCTATGACTTGGGCCTTAAATAAATCCCCACAAGGACGGTGGCACGAAGGTCTGGATGGACACACAATACAGAGGAAGCGACTAAACCTCCCTGAAGGCTAATAAATCTTTGCTCAGAGACAGCACTTCTTACAAAAGCTTGGGTTTCTCTGGACTCTGGTCAACCCGGCTCAGTCCTGCAGTTGACGTCCCACCCGTTCATCCCCACGGGACTCCATAAGGCAAGACAACAAGATGCAGTTACGAGCTCCATTTCTTATTCATGTGATGAATCTCTGCTGAGACTTGAGGTCACCCAGAAGCACTAGCATGGTTTTTTTTTATTATTTGAGTTGCCTGCAAGAGGGCTATGCAGGCCAGACAAGTATAAACCTCCAGGAGGGGTAAATAGGGCTCCAGTCACCCAGACATAAATCTGACTCAGCCAAAGTGCCTCTTAAACTTAACTCGGTGTAAGAGATGAACTTCTAAATATGTTGCATGTCCTAAAGGCTAAATTGATGTCAGATATTATGCACATCATTCACAGATTGCATACAAAATAAAAACCGAGTCATGTTTTTGGACAACAATAACCTTAGACGGGCAAAACCCTCAGTCACTGCAAGATGAACTCTGGGATTTGCACCGCCTGCTATTGTTTAGCCAACGAATCATTGTACATAAGAAATAAGTCCCTGTGCATGCCCAAGTGTGTGCGTTTGATGATTACAGTGTGTGGTTGAATTACCGGGGCAACAGCTGTCTCATCTCAAGCCTAATTCACTTTTTTCAGCCCTATAAATGGCAAGCTACTGCATTGCAAATGTGGTAAAAGTTCAGTCAACGGACTGAAATATTACGAGAAATGAAATGAAAAAAAAAGTGAAAAATCAAAGTCACTTTCTATTCAGGTCTGGGATCGGTCCCAATATTGCTTTCGGCTACATTCGATTGGCATCAACAGCAGCAACAAGCCACAAATAATTCATGACTAATCTTGACCATTTCAAATTGGCCTGTAAACGCAATTTCACCAACCAGACGACCAGGAATATTTACATTTTCTGCTGAAACTTTAGGATATCTAAAGTGCTGCATTATTGGTCCAACCGTGGTTGTGAAAAAGAATGGCATCATGCAATTAAGCCTTAGTTTTAGGCATGGATTTCCCCGGCCTCCCTCCAAAAAAGCGACAAATCTCAGTCATGTCAAACATGTAATCGACTGGAGAAAACAAGCCGGATGAATGAGTCCCCTCACGTGGCAGCCATTAGTTTTCATTAGTTCTGTGAGGGAGGAAGTTTGGGAGATTGATTGGCTACATTTGACCACATTCGGTCCTGAGGGCCTTGCAGAGCCCCTGTTGCCGTTTTATTCATCCCATTTTCTCCATTGTCAAAGGCAAGCAGATGTGGCAAAGGCAAGGTAGCTGTTTGAGCTTTAAGTTTGAAGCCAAAATACCCCAGTCTGCTGCCAATTCCTTCTCATTCTGCTGTTTATCGAGAACTAATAGAGTTTGACATAGATGGCCTTCTTCAATCCGGTTTTGAACGTACTGTCCTTTCCGTCTGGCTTTGTTTTGTCAAATACTACCATTTGTCCTTCAGCTTGCGTGGATGTGCTTGGTAAAGTGAACCTTGCAAAACATCTCAATGGATTTAGAACAAAAAAATCAAGCAGGTGTTATGTAGAAAAATTGCAATAACTGGTGTTGTAAGTAACAGGGAAAATAAAAAGTTAAATAAACATAATAATTGGTACCTAAATGATAATATTGGTTAATTATTGTTATTAATTAAAAAATAGATAGATAGATCACAAAACAACCAGTTTTGTTGCATTTTCTAAGGGACATCATAAAAGTTATGTTTCGTGAATTACATTTTTATGTTTACTTTATTTTTCAAAGTTTGATCACTTTGTTTTATTAACTTCATTAAATAGTGTTGTAAAAGAAATAGGCTCCTTTATCAGTCATGCTCATTTCTGTGGTTGAAAAATCAGGAGTTATGCAAAACAGAGTTTTTTGTAGGAGTGTTTGAGATTTTGAGTTAGATTTGTATTCTGGAGTTCTTTTACTGGTTTTCAGGAGTGTTTTTTAACACTGGATTCAACTGTTGAAAAGTGCATGAGGACACAAGTCACAACCTTCATTTTGCAGCACAAAGAACTGAGGGTCTTTTCGTGAGGTAGGCAAAAGCATTGTTCAACGTAACTCGTTTCTCTATTTTTGAAACGAAGCTCTTCATATTCTCTTCACCTAAAGGTCACTGGCGTCTGCTGGAGCCTGTCCCAACGCAGACTCACATTCACACCAATGGGAAAATTAAAAAAAAATCAGGAAACAACCGAATGTACATGTTTTTGGATTATAGAAAGAAACCGGAGTACGCGTAAGAAACCCCCCTTAATTGCGAGAAGAACATGCAAACTCTGCACAGAAAGACCTTGCCAGGGAATCTAACCCGGGACCTTCAAGCTGTGAGGCAACCGTGAAATCCACTACGCCCCCGCTGAACCCCTTTTAATCCTTACGTATTAGTGTTGTACGTGTCTATGGTCTGATTTTAAATGTACAAAACTTTTTTTTTATGTGCTTTATAAATAAACGAATATAAACCTGCGACAGAATATGTACACTCGCAATGCTATGGGTAAGAATTTACATGCGATGTACTTGTTTTGTCTGACCCTGCGAATATTCACCCTTCCGTGGTACATAGTTTTGTTTAAGCAGCTCCTTGATTATATGACTTTAATACTGTGTTATTTTGTGTTATCTTCAGATGTGACTGTCTTGCAGAAAGGGCTTGAAGGACCTTCCTCCCCAAGTCGGACTGATATATTGTCTGTCTCAAGCACCAGTGAGTCTGTATCTCAAAGGAGCCAACCTTTAATAGACAGTGTCCATGCAAGAGATGTATTTTTTTTTTACTTGTACACAAATAAGTGGAAAATGTTGTTCTTTGTTTCTTTATCTGATGTATACCTGTCTACCTCAGGGTACACAATCTAACTGCGGTTTTTATTATCCTGCAGGCTTGAATTTATAAAGTGCAGTCAAGTGTTTAACGCAATTGTCGCTACATATGTGTATTAAAAATAATGCAGTTTGCTGCAGTTAATTACGAAAAATGTTCATGCTTGGAATTACTACATGTAACATAGCTCAAAGAAAAAAAGACGCAAGTTAAGAAGATTGCATTCAATGTAGTCATTTTCACATGTAACAAATTGTGTTGACTCAGTAACGAATAACATTAATCTCTAAGATTAGTATTTTAACTCCAAAAATAGTTTAACTTTTTAAAAAAGCGTTAAATTATTTTAAAATCTTTTAGATTTCAGCTAACTAACTAAGGTTCGAATCCCAGGCCTTTCTGAGCAGAGTTTGCATGTTCTGCCTCGTGCTCGTGTGGGTTTCCCCCAGGTACTTCAGTTTCCTCCTACAGCCCAAAAACATGTGCATTAGGTTGATTGGTGATGCTAAATTGCCCATAGTCTCAAGCAGACCCCCGTGACCCTGAGCTCAGGAATAAGCGGGTATAGAAGATGAATGAATGAACTTCATTACAGTTTTTGTGATGAGAAAGAAGTTGTGTGTAGTGCAGGTTTTTGTTCAGTAGAGTTGTGTTGGTTTTTGATAAGTGATGGTCATGCGCATAGGATGCAGATCCATAACATACGATATATAGTTTGCATCTTGTCATAACAATACACCCACAGAGATGCGGTTTAAAAAAATGTCCCTAAACACAAACATTTATACTCATGCACCTTTCGCTTCGAGTCAGAAACGCCTCTGCGCTATTGATCGCCTACGCTTAATACTGGTTAAAAATCACTAAGGACAGAGTGGTTTTATTGACTGCTGTGAAATTGATGCGAGGGAGGATATAAAATAGCCCAAGATCGCTTCGAATACGACTTCCTGTATTCACTCATTATTCATCGCCATTACGGTTCAAATTCTCCACATTGTCAATCGTTCTTGCGTCCATGGCCGGTTTGTTTTGACACTGAACCATTATTTTCTTGTTTATCCGGGCCAACACGATTTAAAAATCAGTCAGTTTGCGTTGTATTGTTCATCGTAAGGCCCAATCACCAAGCCGTCCACTCCCCAACCTTACCATCCCTCACCCCTGGACATGAAAACCCACCCTGAGATGATTTATCTGCCGAGACGAGCTAGCAGACGGCAATCGACTGCTTTTTTTTAAAGCAGAAAAATAGGAAAAAGTTGATGATTGCATTAACCTATTTAGGAAGACTCGACAGTAGCCGCTGAGTTATTATGTAAAGGTTATGCAGGGCAAGCGCATTTTTCAGTTTTTGTCAGTACATTTTTCCCTCAGCTTGTCCTTTTTTTTTTTTCACGCTGTATGTGAAAGATTTATTATACAATAAGCAGATAGTCTTACATTAAAGCAATTCTCAACTGTCTTACACTCAACTGATCCGTTTCCACATTTGTTTTAAAATATTTTCATATTTCTCATTATATTTGATAATTAATATCAGTTTATCTTTTACAGAAATTGCGGCCTTGTGGCAGCTTTGAAAGGCTTTATGACTTATTCATGTGTAATTTCTAAGCATTACACCCCCCCTCTTATTTTTTTAATTCACTGCATCAATTTGGCTTTTCACACACGTGTAAAATATTTCTTTGAGTTTCTCTCTCCATTTCTCATTCCTTAGCTTCGCCTTGGATCCCCCCCCCCACCACCACCACTACTACGTCAAGAGAAGATTCGACGCATTAGCAAGCATGCAAAAGTCCAAGCTTTTCTTGCTTTTGGGCGTTCAGCGTGTGAGTGTCTGTATTTTGGGTAGGCTCAATTGGCATTCATGGAGAGTCTCATAGTGTCAAAACAGCATGTGGGACTAAACTACACCCTCGTTATAGCAATTTGTAAGTGGTGTTTGATGAACAGAGATATTCATACTAGTGTAATGGTGACTATTTGCAAAAGAATAGATGACTTAAAAAAAAAATTAAACGTATGGGGGGTAGTAAACTTTGGGTGATATGCAATCTGTTTACGCGTATATATATCAAACTGAGAGGCAATAGTGGATCACTTGATGGCACTCTATTTGAAGATAAAAGTAGCAGTATCATAGGGCTTGCATATGGTGCAGGTTTTTTTTTCTTTAGGCACAAATTATGTAAAAATAAATAAATAAATGTATTTATTCATTCATTAATTCGTCCTCTGTACCCGCTTATTTCCGAACTTGCGGTCACAGGGGTCTGTTGGAGCCTGTCCCAGGGCGAGAGGCAGGGTTACACCATGAACAGGTCGCCAGTAGCTTCCAATACAATAATGGTTTTATATAAGGAAAAAAAAGAGTAATGTATAAAGTTTTGATTTAGTTGTTAATACCCCAGCTGGTGATGTTTTAAACATATTTTGAAGTCTAATTGCGGTCTGTCAGTTTACCTCTGTATGCTACCCATAAGCCTCTGTGTTTTGATCATCTTTAATGGAAAAAAAACAGGCAAAGCAAAATCACTCTAACACAATAGTTACATACATTTTGTGGTTAACGGTGCATTTATGTAGTAGACGGACCTTGACTCTTTCTATAGGCTAATACCGAGTGATCACATCTCGTGCGTGCTATTATTTCTGGGGCTAGGTGTGCTTTTTATCTCATTTCGCAGCTGTAAGAAAGAAGCTCAGAGCTTCTCGGGATAATAAGTTCCTAAAGTAGAATCAAAACCACCCGTGCCGATATGATCACTTCGGGATTTGCTTTCTGACCTCAGGGTCTGCTATTATTTAAAAGAAATTATCCAGATAAATCATGATCTTCTCTCCTGATATCTCTGGGTGCATAAGTGCAGATTGTACTGGTAGCATACAATTAAACAGTGGAGCACTCCATCTCCAGAAATAACCTGTTGGGTTTGGATACACCAACTCAGAAATGGATGAAGGGGCATCTTCATCATTGTGTTTTCAAAATATAGATCTCAAAAATATAAATTTGCGTAGAGAAGGAGGCGAAGAAAAAAAAATCAAAACGTTTTTAAATATCAGATCCTTCAAAGTAGCCAGGATGACAGCCTAGGCATTCGGCTTTCCTTCGGCAGCCTGACAAGAAGTCGCCTGGGACGCTTTTCGCGACGCTTTAAAGGATGTTCACACATGCCAAGTTGCCACCTTGCCATCACAGTCGCACATTTGCACCCACAACTAAAAGCTTATGAATTGTTTTCTTTGTTTATTTAAAAGTTTCTTGACATTCAAACCGATTCCATACAGGGACCTCAGTAATATAATGCTTCTGTTTGATGTATACCTAAAGAAATTCATTCATTCTTTCTCTAACTCGGTGTCACAGGAGGGTCTGATGGAGCTCATCCCAGCGCACATAGAAGAAAAAGCAGGGATACACCCAGGACAGATCACCAGTCCACACATAGACGAACACCCACCCACACTCGCACTCAGTCATTTAGAGTCACTAATCCATGCCCCTGTATGAGAAAACTGGAGAACCCGGCGTAAACCTACACAAGCACGGGTAAAAAAAAAAGACCCTTTGCCCGAGAATCGGACCCAGGAACCTTCCACCGCGAGGAAAACGCACCAACCACTCCTACTTGAACCCTATGCTGTTATCAATATTTCAGACTCCACATTATAAACTCAAATCAAATCTGTTTGAATGATCGGTTGGTTGGAAGGCAATTAATCTGCTAATAAAGCTAACACTATAAAGTTACTCACAGGATTTTGGCAACAAGAAAGGCGAAAGATGTAAAATGACATTTAGACAATTCTTGGGACCTATGCATGCCACCTATGCACTCAGTTAACCGTCCTGGAATACCCTTTTTACACCAGTCCCAAAAATAGACAACTGAATTGGCCTGCAATATAATTTGTTTAAATGTCAGAAAAAAAATAAAAACAAAAACAAATAAGGAAATAGAAATTTGAAAGTACCAACAAAGTGTTGACATGCTTTTATGCTTTATATCAGCAGTTTCCAACCTTTATTGCGTCAAAGACCGGTCTTGTACAATATTTTTATGGAGCGGCTTTTAAGGTGTGGCGAATAAACGCAACAAAATAATTTATACCACAATGATACGTGACGCTCTTCGGTGGCTATGGTAACATTTAAACATGCCTTTTAAATAAGATACACTACAAAAAAACTAATATAAAGTGCCTGAAAATAGAGTTCAAACAATCACGTGACCGAGACAATCGTTTTGACATGCCTCAAGAGTGAGTCTTTAACGGACATAACGGAGGATAAGACATCATTCAAACTCAGAACTCTTATTTATTTATTTATTTATTCTGTGCAGCCCGGTACCAAATGAGTCACGGACCGTAGTTATAATTTGTTAATGTCTATCCCTTTTAGGTGCTAGGAAAAACTTACCAAAACATTCTACTTACTGACATTTGGACTGCATGAAGGCTGATAGTATAACGAATATATAAAATATAAATTGAGAATAATGTTGATGTTGCATTTATTTTAGTATTAAAACATTTCTTGTTCAGCGTAAAAGTTAATACTTTGTGAAATGGCTATTAATTGTTTTCTTTTGCATTCGCAATTTCATTTCATTTCCTCTTCTTTACCCGCTTATTCCCGAATCCGGGGTCACAGGGGTCTGCTGGAGCCTA
>JAOTQW010000018.1:3952783-3964581 GCA_026260075.1 Sisor rabdophorus
GGGTGTACCCCCTGCCTCTCGCCCTATGTGCGCTGGGATAGGATCCAGCAGACCCTTGTGACCCCGTGAAAGTTCTGGAATAAGCGGGTATAGAAGATGAATGAATGAATGTTGCCAGTCCATCGCAGGGCCACAAACAACCACACAGGCACTCACTCCTGTGGGCAATTTAGAATTACCAATTTTATGTGCAGGTTTTTGGACTGTGGAAGGAAACCGGAGAACAAGGAGTAAACCCCTGCAAGGAAAACATACAAATAATAGTAATCATTTTACATAGTTAACACACAAAATTATCTCAAAGTATAAATTATTACAATTAATAAAAAAATTAAATTGACCGGAAATGAACAAATAACCCACCCCGGAAGTGACTTGCTGCAGATAATGATAACATCAATAACAAAACCTTTAACTGAATCGGACACGACAGCTGCCGTACCGAGCATTAAAGAGCTAAAATTAAAAAGTTAAACCGCTTATTGTTATTAAAATATATTTTAAAAAATTTAATAAATCAAACCAAATAGTGTCATTTTAAAAGAAAACATTAGCTTCAAAACACCGCGCGAGCTTCAGTGTTTCGCTCGCAGTTTAATGTCACCCATCAATAAAGATCCGAATCTTTTAATGAAACTTCAACTCGAATAATAAACATTTCATATTTATAATGTTTATGTTAAGAAATCACATTAACTACACGGTGTGTAACAGAAACAACCCAGCAGCTCAGGCTAACAAGCTCACCGACTTCAATTAGGTGGTTGTTTGTTGTTGTTTACTTGCCTTATTTAACGGCTCTAAATAGGAACTTTTGACGGATATTCGGTTCGGTGTCCGCGATAAATATTCACAACGGCGGGATCATGACAGCGAAGGACAGGAAATTTACGCCTTGAACAGAGATGAGACATTCGGTTAGCCGCTCCGGTGTTCTCGCACTGCACCGCGCGAGCTCGGTTAGCAGTTTAGCAGCTTAGCTTCTCAGGCTAAAGCGCGTCACCAAACACTGAACCGTTTCCGGGGGGAGTGGCTTAACGGCTGCATCCAAAATGGCGACTTTGTAGGCGCACTACATAAATATACAACATATAATGAGACACTTTTATTTATAGAAGAATTTGGATTCGAGCCAAAGAAAATGCTAATATATTTATATATATCGCTTAAATTTAAGAATATTTCAATAATATACTTCCAATAATATATTTTTTTATAATTTCTTTCCAGTTTATTAAAGCACCCCGTCCAGGATGTTCCCCTGCCTCTTGCCCTATGTGCGCTCGGATGGGCTCCAGCGAACCCCCGTGACCTCAAGTTAGTGAATAAGCAGCTATAAAGGATGAATGAATAAATGAATGAATGAATATTTGAAAGATTATATGCACAAACGAATTACTCTACAGATGCTAACCCTTGATTTTTGTTTCAATGTGTTCATTGTGTGTGTGTGTGTGTGTGTGTGTGTGTGTGTGTGCGAGAGATCAATGTTCTGAATGCACTGATATCATCGCTTTCTCTGCCTGAGAAAAAACAGAAACATGGCGTCTGCACTTATCCCATAGAAACTGTTCTTCCTGTTTAAACTAATGTTACCGTGAGCATTAAAAAGAAAAATCACCCCTAAAAATAAAGTCTATCATGAATTACTCACCGTCATGTTCTTCAAAATATCAGTCAGACCAGTTTATAAAGTTAAGCCAATTTAAGATATGAATAGATTTAAGTTTGAGTTGATGAAAGCTGAGGGATCTCTGTTCCTCCCAGACAGTAAGGTAACTACTAAAATAAAGCTGATCGACATATTGGTCCATGTGACATCGGTGGTGCCACTGTAAGTAATTTATTTTAATTGCAAAGCGCTTTAAAATACATTAAATGCGATATATAAAATACTTTTTTATTTATTATTATAATCCCAAGCTACGAGTGCCTATTTTCCGCAAAGAAAACAAAAATAACGTCCTTATACCACATTTCTGTCTCTACTGCGTCTTCTTCGATGTTTTATGGCGGTAGGCAAACCCACTTTTGGTCCATATACCGCCACCTACTGGAAGCGGGTGTAGTGCAGTGACGTTAAGAGGGAACAAAAAAACTAGAATAGTCATTCATTCATTCATTCATTCATTCATTCATTCACGGGGGTCTGCTGGAGCCCATCCCAGCACACCTAGGATGAGGAGCAGGGGTACACCATGGACAGGTCACCAGTCCATCGCAGGACCACATACAAATAAACAACCACACACTCACTTTCACTGCTATGGGCAATTTAGAGTCATCAATTGATGTAATGCACATGTTTTTCGACACACGAAAGCCCAGGGAGAACATGAACATCCAGAATAAACTGGATTCAATTAATTATATCATTTTAGTGGGGCAGCACGGTAGCGTAGTGGTTAGCACGGCCGCCTCACAACAAGAAGATCCTGGGTTCGAATCCTGGGCTCGGGGTCTTTCTGTGCTGAGTTTTCATGTTCTCCCCTCCCCGGAGTCCAAAAACATGTGCATTGCCCATAGGAGTGAATGTGAGTGCGTATGGTTGTGTGTCTGTGGCCCTGCGATGGATTGGTGACCTGTCCCGGGTGTACCCCCTGCCTCTCGTTCAATGTGCGCTGGGATAGGTTCCAGCAGACCCCCCGTGACCCAGAGTTAAGGAATAAGCAGGTAAAGAAGATGAATGAATGAATGAATGAATAATTTTAGTTCAGTAAAAATAAAATTACACTATCCAGGTTTGGAACAAGTGTAAGAAAAAAATGACAATTTAACTATTTTTTTTAGATAATACTATTCAAAATAAAACATTTTGATGCATTTTTAAGAAAAAAGCTTTTCCAATTTATTTATTTCCACCCATTATTCTTTGACACACTCACACACACATTTTAGTGTTCAATTTAGAAACTGCAGGAACAAAGGATAAGCCTGGTGAGATAACAGAGGAAACTCAAGTCAGACATTGAGAGGAAAATTATAAAGCCAAACGAAGTGATAAAGTCTCTCGCGCCGTGATCAGCGCCGTGTTCACGACTTCCTCTGCTTCAGCATGCTGAGGTACTGACCCAAAGACTTCTGGATCGAGTCTTTACTGATAAAGCTCACAAAGTTTTTAACGTCGGCGTCTCTGGAGGCCAGGAGTCGGTCAACCGTCGGCTTCCTCATCATGGATTTGCTGAGCTCACGGGCGTGACCTTAATGAGAGAATTACACATTTACTGTGGATTTATACACATACACACAAAAGCAATAATGAATAAAATTTAATTGCAGAAATCATTTTAAATCCATTTTTTAATTATTGTGGGATATTTAGCCTTCTATCACTAACAATTAAAGTTCTGACCTGGAATAGCCAGGAACTTGGTCATGGTTTCCATGGCCGTGCTGAGAACTTGTTCTTCGGGGACCACCAGGTCCACCAGATGGATCTTCAGGGCGTCAGAAGGCGTGTACATCAGACCGAATTGAAGAGAAAGTTCAGTTGTTCTGTGACCCACTGTGTTCAACATTGTGTCCTTGAACCTGACAAACACACACACAGATCGTTTTAAAGACACTGGTTATAAATCACACCTTAAAATTTCGGTGTACCAAGAAAGAAACTGCATTAGATAATTGCTAATGATAATATTTAGTGAGATGCTTTTAAATACTCGGTATTAAGTACAAGTACTGATACAGGAGGAACACGTTTAAATTCACGTTGTTGTGACATCATAGGTCCCATGACAATGGCGAAAACGTACTATATCTGAATTTCATACACACTACATGATCATGCCACATAAACGTATGGTAACAATTGGGATGTTGGTACTAATTGATGTATGATGCATGATGTACTTTACTAGTATGTAAATTCAGATGCAGCTTCTGTCTGACTCACGCACCAGAAGGGAGCGACGATGCCGAGCTGCGTCTCGTTGAGGCCGATTGTGTAGCGCGGATTGTCCGCCATGATCCTGTAGTCGCACGTCATGGCCATCATACACCCGCCTGCAGGACTGGAACCCTAAAAAAACATTTCAAATAACGTCCACAGAACTCAGTGACTCATCAGTAGTTAGCTTTGCTTTTCGAATTTGTTTTCTTGCTGCTACATAAGAGAAAGAAATAAAACGAAAAAAAAAACAAACAGTTGACGCTTTGTTTGAGTAAAAATTTTACTAACTATTGTCATGTAATAATGAGTTTGGACCGCTTTTTTTTTTGGTGGGGGGGTGCTTTCAGTGCTATCAGGCTACAGTTAGCATTTGCCGAAATGTCTGACTGCACTTTTAACACTTCTGTTACTCCTTTTATAATATAATAATATGACCTTTTATAATTTTTCGGCTATTTCACCTCCCTCTGAGTTTTGTCTTATCTCATTTGCTATATGTGGTTCGGTGTCTTTATGTAGCATCTTCATCCTGGAGGAGCTCGGTTTTATTTTACATGTCTGGATATCAGAATATATTCTCATTCACAATGATTTATATTCAGTTATTCATTTAAATCCATCCGAGCAGTCGAGGGTTAGGGGCCATGCTCAGGGGGCCTACCACTGACAACTAGGGGGAATTGAAAATTATCATCTGCAGCTCGCCAGTTTAACAGCCTAACCAATGAGCTACCATCTCACCTTTCACTTTGTCCTATACCCTCTGTGAACCCGTGTTAAAGCGTACTCACGTTGATGGCGGCTATGGTGACCTTACTGAAGCCGTACAGTTTCAGCCACATGTCCTGCACGGATTTCCAGAACTCTGCATAGTGCTCCGGATTTTTACCGTACATTTCTAAGATGTCCAGACCGGCTGAGAAGATCTTCGGCTGAGCCTGAAAATAAAAGAGATTAAATAAATAAAAAACCTTCAAGTAACTGCCACAGTATAGGATGCAACACCTTTAGCACAATATATTAAAATACATGTATTGATTTGTTTCTTCAATTATTTCAAGTGCAATGTTCCATTTTAATAAATTAATTTGTTTCTGTATAAGGTGCCATTTATTAAACTTGGTTTAAACTAAGAAGGTTGGATTTAATGACGCACCGAGGTGAGGACGACGCCTCTGCAGCTCTTGTCCAGCTCAAGTTTCTCTAAACTGATGGAGATTTCAGTGAGGAAGTCCAGACTCATACTGTTCACCGGCGGATTCTGAAACCTCACCACTGCGATCCCTGCACAAAACATCCACAAACCAGAACAATCGGCGCCTCATCTCTACAATCAGTGCTTCTTCGTTCGGTACCTTTGTTTTGATGATTTTTATTATTCTTCACACTGCAGTTCGGTATCAATAAAGATAAAGATGATCAAGGGGTTGAAACTGGACAAGCTGGGGTCTATGAGCGGAATCTTACGTGGTGTGCAGACGGACTGAGAGGTGTTTAGTTTTGGTGTGACATTAATATGGAATGAAGATTAAAGCACAGGTGA
Source organism: Sisor rabdophorus (assembly GCA_026260075.1). Taxonomy (NCBI): domain Eukaryota; kingdom Metazoa; phylum Chordata; class Actinopteri; order Siluriformes; family Sisoridae; genus Sisor; species Sisor rabdophorus. The sequence continues at coordinate 3,958,219 of JAOTQW010000018.1, forward strand.
GGTCACTGTGCTACAGGTGCGAACGGAAAGCTGAAAATCTCTGAGTTAGTATGGATGGTGAAGCTATGATTGATAAACACTTTAATACCTTGGTTTTCTCATGCCCCCGAGTTAGTGTTTGATATAATGCCATAATAACTACATTAATAATATTTATTCATTTATCTTCTTCTTGACACAGGTCACCAGTCCATTGTAGGGCCACACTTAGACAAACAACCACACACACAATCGCACTCAGACCTATGGGCAATTTAAAATCACTAATCAACCTAATGTACATGAGAGAAAACCAGAGTATCCGGAGTAAACCCACAGGATGTCAAAATGCTAACTGCAAGATCAGGGTTTGATTCCCAGCACCACCAAGCCGCCACTGCCGGGAATCAATTTGCCTATGCACAATTAAGAGTATTCGGTCAACCTAATGTACATGTTTTTGGACGGTGGGAGGAAACGACAGATCACGGAACAAACAGTAAGACCCCCTTGCCCAGGAATCGAACCCAGGACCTTGTTGTTGTGAGGCGTCCACGCTAACCAGTATGCCACACCCTCCCTCAATCAACTCAGTCATTTAATAAAGATGCGGTTTTATGGTAAAGGTCTCACAGCATCACATTCCAGACAAGTGATTAGGGATTTTGCTACACAGGTGGAACGTGATCCTGGATTAACTTCAAACTAATCGTAACCATGTGACGTCATCAGTGTGCGTCGACCAAACCCTCTGCTCCATCTGTCGTACCAGTGCTGCTGTCCAGCTCCACATTTATTTTGGATGATGATGATCTGTTGCTGGAGATAAAGAAAGTGGAGGTTCTGCCATGTTTAGAGACACCAGATAACAAGTGAGAAGACCCTGAGAAGACAGGAGAAAGGGTTTAGATAGACACGCACAGGTCACGGTGGGCGGAAATAAAAACTCTGCTCCCCCCCCTATCGAGTGCACTAGATGTCCGAAGACGCTTGCGACTTTGAAGTGACATTGAAGAAGGGAATAAATGACAATTCCATGCACTTGCACAAAATAATTAAACACTAAAGGATAAATTACCCGTACATTTTGATAGCGCATACAATTGTGTAAAACCTCAAAGCATTAGCTTGTTTGCTAACAGACTCGAGACCTCTGACCTCATTCTCTTCAGGCAGACACTATGGTCTCTAAATAAATATTAATAAGCATTAACATACACTGAAATACAACAATGCGATATCCAAAGCTGCAAAAAAATATATATATATATCAGTACCTAAAGAAATAAATCTTGCTCCTCGTCTCAGTACAGCAGCCATCTTTAAAGAATAACACCTCAAAGCCAGGCTGTCAACCTCAATAAAATGGGCGTGACCACAAGTTTGCTCTTTAATTCTATTGGATATAAAAAACGTCAGTTTTCATAATAACCAATCACACAGAAAATCGGGAAGTATTTGGCACTGTCTTAAATAAATGAAGGTTGTATATAGAGTGAGGAAGACTAATCCTGGATTCTGATATTGTAGGGCACCTAGAGATCCAAAACTGGGTGATTTGAAATACGACCCCTAACCGAATAGTTTTTTTTCGGTAATAATAATAATAATAATAATAATAATAATAATAATATATTGCGGAGCGGTGGCGTAGTGGTTAGCACGTCGCCTCACAACAAGCAGGTTCCGGGTTCGAATTCCGGGCACAGGGTCTTTCTATGCGGAATTTGCATGTTCTCCCCGCACTTGCGTGGGTTTCCTCCGGGTACTCCGGTTTCCTCCCACAGTCCAAAGACATGTGTATTAGGTTAACTGGTGACTCTAAATTGCTCATACGAGTGAATGTGAGTGCACGTGGTTGTGTGTGTGTGTGTGGCCCCGCGATGGACTGGAGACCTGTCCAGGGTGTACCCCCATGCCTCTCGCCCTATGTGCGCTGGGATAGGCTTTATCAGACCCCCGTGACCCCAAATTATGGAATAAGCGGGTATAGAAGACGAATGAATGAATGAAAAACGTACTAATTCTATCTATCATGTAATAACCGTAATAATTAATAATTAAAGTCTTGTAATTCTTTGTAATTGTATTCTTTGAAAAAGAATTTTAGACAATGAAATCTATTTATAACACACAGCTGTCAAAAATGTTTACTTCCAAACTGCAATTATAAATTCACTGTGCATGAAAAGAGCCATGATTTATTGGATGACTTTATTGTAAAAATGCAAGATGCATGAAAAGATGTACAGTAAATCTTGAACGTTAATCTTTAATTCATTCAATCACAAGCCAAAGCCCGGACACATCCCATCACTTTATCCCTGTTCGAACAATTCTACAGACGAGAATGCAAAAATTATTATTATTTTTTTTAGTTTTTAAAATCCTATAAAAAATGAACATGCAGTGTGTACAGATACTCAGGATTACATCTAGTTATGAAAATAGTGAAGCAGTTACAGCCATTTTAGAAAAGCACATGGGGGAATAATATTCAGGGGGGGGTGTTGTTGGTGTTGTTTTTTTTTTTACACTGAAGAATTTTTTTTTTTTTGACTGGGGACACATTTACAAAAATTGTAATGCCTATCATTATACATTTATATTCATATTCTTTCCCATGTCTCTTTAGAAATCCTCTGGAGTGCTGTGATTAATTTTGCGTGTGATATTTTACAGCTTGGCACGTGACCGATTATATTCATGGTGGACTTAATGATTTATGAGATGAAGTGGCCACACAGAGGTGCATGAGGTTCACTTTAATGAACTATAGAACCTTTTTTTTTTTTACGCTCATTGACGCTGTAAAAGCAAAGAGGGCAGATGTGTTTTATCAAATAAGTTCACGTGGGTTGAATTATAGCTGTAATTAATTTGCTGGAAAAAACTCGGTCATGAGTAAAATTTAGCACGTGTCACTTTGTCCAAAGTCACTGGGCTGCGTTCCAATTCCGTTCCTACTGCGTCCTCAGAGACTATTTTACCACTTAATCCTTTGTCCCATGAACTGCAGATTGAGCTGATTATAAATGAAAACAGGAAAGTAGATCCCATTAAAAAAAATATATATATATATACTGTGTAACGTGATCTCTCCGACTAAAACCTGAGATATGACCGGAGTTCTGCTCGGCGACAACTACAATTCTGTGCAAAAGTAGTACTTTTATTTTATTTTATCCTATTTTAACTCTTAAGCCATTTTCCAGCCTGTTTTAACTGAAGGAACAATTTTCCACTCGACTGTATGGAAATGATAAAAATATGGTGAAATATATGGCATGTGTGCGCAATCTATAAATGTGATATTTAAACAGGTTAGGAATTTAAATACTATTTTAAACATAACTACATTTACATTAACATTTATTTTATGTACAGTATTCAGGGTTGGGGTCAGAAAAACTATCTCTACATATAGGTATGTGTCCAGGTTTAATGTATCAACCACGTATAGGCATATCAGATTCTTTTCAATCGGCACAGGAGAATTGACTCTTTTGACTCCCCAAGACTTTGGAACTAAGATGATGCTGGGGATGTTGGAGGACTTTCGCTCAGGTGATGTTTAAACAGCAAGGAAGTTGCAGGTTCGAGTTAGAGCATAACAAACCAAACTGAACTAAAAAGGAGTCAATTCCTTTGGACGACTCGTTTGCAATTGAGACATCAGTAATACTTGAATGAAAATGTATGTTATATTTACCGTTTTTTGGATTTTTAAGAAAAAAAGTTTTTCCCTGCAAGTATATATTCATGTATTGAATTACTCTTCCTGTTGTGGAGTACTGCATCCATACGTGTCACCTGATGTAAATGTACCTCCGTTAACTGGCCAAAAAGTCGATTTAACCCTCCCTATAGGTCAGAGTTAAGCTCTGTGCTTTAAGGTAAAGTGGTATCTGATCTTACATCCACGCTCTTCACTTCACGCTAGGTCAATGAGGACGTGTTAGAATTGGCGTTGGAACGCAGGCCTGGACACAGCCGATTTTCACGAATGTCTGATTACAGCGTCAGGACAGAATTCTAGCCACTTGTACAATCGCTTCACACTGAGGCATGCACGCTTCCGCCCCTGATTTCCGGCAGGACCTTTTTTTTTTAAATGCATCGCAAGAATCACAGACATCAGAATTACACGTTACAGTTCCGAGAGACATGGACTAACCTGAGCGTAGGTACGGGCACAAGGAATCGATCTCTGTGGTTTATACAGTGTGTGTTCTTTAGCAGAATGAGTCTTCGCTAATGTCTTGCTTCGTGTTGTGTTGTATCTCATGAACGTTCCCTTTGAAGTACTGTATTTTTGCATTGATTTGACTCTCGAACCATTTTTTTTTTTAAAACCCAACCCTGATCCGAACCCCATTCCCTCTGCGCCTTTTGTACATGCACTAGGCCCTGTGAGCTCGGCGCAGGCGTGTGTGGGACGCAGCCCGTTTACTCGCTGCTGTCCCAGTCCTTTTTAATTTGCAGGTTCCACTCCCAAGACAGGTGGTCCGTCTTGTCGTCATCCGTGAAGTAGGACTTGATGTGGTAGCTACCTCGGACGATCATGCCCTTGGGGGCCTCCTCCACCGGAGTGACAAACTCGTGCTCTTCCACACGCGGCCCGTAGCTGCCCACCATGTACACCGCTTTATCCACTGTGAGAAAAGAATCATTAAAGTGAAAGACGTGTGTATGAAAATCAGGGCAAGTGTGTGTGTGTGTGTGTGTTTTCTGTTAGGAATTTAATGGTACTATTTTAAATGTTAATATGAATATTAAAGTAGAGGCATTTACTAGAATGGAAAAGTAGTTCTCCATGTAAGCCAGGAATTTAGCCCAGATATGAATGATACCATATAGGGAAATTACAGCACCTCTGAATGGGTGTGTCCTGATGTGGTATTCACTTCAATCTATAAATAGAAGTTTGAGCTTTTTTACCCCCACACACTGAAATCTGTTGGTTGCTGGGGTTTTTTCTTACCTCGGATCCCTTTCCTGTAGGTCAGATGCACATATTTCAGACCAGATACAATCTCCTTATTGACCTGACGAGACAAAACATGATGTCATTTATTCCTTTTTTATTCCATGCGGCTGGTTTTGATGGAAACTGTTGTGTTGTAGTTTCTTGCACTGGGTATCTTTGTTGGGCGTGTATTCATTCTAATGCACCGCGTAAGCCTTGTCATAGCATATATCAGCCACCAGAGGGCTTCATTACTGGGATTCTGAAGCTCCAGGGTTGCCAAGTTATTACAGCTATAAAACACTTACAAAAGGATTTTCTACTGTCTTTACCCGTAAGATGCAGTACATAAAGGTTGCCAGATTTTCAGTTTGTATTCCTTTTTCTTAATTAACTTCTTAATTCCTTTTTCTGAATTAACAAGTAGGTCAGGACATTGTCTTTGAAAATGTTAACTTTTTTAATTTACCTTGAAGTGGATCTTCACTCTGTAATCCACACCCTCCTTCATAGTGAAGCTCTGTTTCTTCAAAGCCTCAAGGTCACCTAATAAATAAAAAAAAATAAATAAGAAAAAAAAAATTATACAGAGCTCGATATCACGTGAACTCCATCTGTAGTAACCTAAGCTGAAATAAAGAGAGCTTGCAGATCGATAGCTGTATAATAAATGCTAGCTTTCGACAATGCGAGTGCGTCTCAGGGTTCAGTAAGGTTCCTGCTTCCAATGAAGAACTGCTGTTATCAATTTATCCCTCAAATTCGCCTCTAAGTGCTTTATAATGGCTTCTGGGTGAGGTGAGCTGGACTGGAAAATGGAGGCTAAGGAAAGATAAAGAGATTGTATGCAACAAAAAAAAAAAAAAAAGAAAGAAAGAAACAGGGAGGTCATGGAAGCTGAGATATAATATTACTTTAAAAAGTAGAGTTTATAGAGCTTCATGACACCTACATAGAAAGTGTTAGTGATGGTGCACATGAACCTACATTACATATAATCTCATTGATGTCACCATCCAAGTCAGATGATACAAGGACACTTGTTAATTTTATTCATTCATTCATTCATCTTCTGGAGTCTATCTGCATCTGCATTATTGTCGCTAGTCCCTTGCAGGGCAACACCTAGACGAACAACCACACACACAATCACACTCACTCCTATGGGCAATTTAGAATTACCAATCAACCTTTTTAGACTGTGGCAGGAAACTAGAGAACCCTGAGGAAACCCACGCAAGCGCAGGAAGAACATGCAAGCTCTGCACCCTTGCCCGGGAAATCGAACCCGGGACCTTCTTGCTGAGAGGCAACCATGCTAACCAGTATGCCACCGCGCCGCGCTTTTTAAAAATAGCACAGACGCCTCACAACAAGAAGGTCCTGGATTCCCGGTGCTTGGGGTCTTTCTGTGC
>JAOTQW010000018.1:4003147-4013744 GCA_026260075.1 Sisor rabdophorus
TGTGAGGCCAGAGAGCGTTTGATCCTCTTATCTGCACCTAATCATGCGTTCACTTATATATTATATTTAAATTTAAGTATATTTATTTAAAAAGGTGGTTTCATTAATTTTGCTTCCTACCCGCCGGAGCTGGTTCGTGAAGAAGAGTGTTTGCAATAGACTGTTCATGTAGCATGTGGCTCCCTGGTTCTTTAATCCTACATATCCTGTATGCTTCTTTGAATCCCATCTAAAAACAGAATTAAATGTTATTACCACCAATTTAAGCTGAATAAGGCAAAAAAAAAAAACAAAAAAAACAAAAACAACCCAACCTCTAAATCTGGGAGAGTTCACTTACGCTACACCATGAGGAGCGTCGGCCTGGACAGAAACTTCAAACGTGACCTTATCCTCTTCCACAAAGCCTCTCTCCGGGTCGGTTACATCCTAAGAAATGGGCACACGTACGCCGTGAGGACGGAGAAATCAGTTGCAAGTCTAAGGAAACGCTGGTTTACTTACACTCCATGACATGAAGTTGGAGAAACCCCAGTCATTCTCTTTGTGAAAGAACAGGTGACTGATGCGCCGGCTGAAGGACTTCTCTTCATCCTTGTAGTTGATGATTTTCAGCATGGCTTGAGCATGACATGACCACGACCTGAAAACCGGACAGTGACGAGGCAAAGAATTTTGAATAGCCCCAAAGCTCAGCACAGCATATTGTCTAATGAGTCAGGTGGGTTCGAACAGGGCAGATTTTTTCATACATTACAACTTTAAATGCTTCAAATGTTAGAGAGAACAGCAGGTGTAGAGCTGAATACTATACGCGCTTTTCAGGTCGTTGTGGATACTAAAATATCTGCCACATGGACGTTAGTCTTCATGTGTGCGTGTGTGCTTGGAGCTTTTATGTCGTATCAATTTTCCCCACTGAAATGGGTTAAAAGGCCACTAATCCGTTACTGGTTACCCACCCCCCTTCACTACCACCACCATTTTCAGAATAAAAAAAATGTATAAATTATGAATATTGTATAAAAAAACAACAATGCAACAGGATGTACTGTAATAAACTGCTTTTATAAGGAATCATGTACACCAGTTACCTTTGAGATCAGACAAATCCACTTGCTAATGCGCACGACCGAGTATCAAGTGACACAGGATGCGGCACGGATGTTATGGCGTTTACTGTAGTGTTACTATGCTAACTAGCGGTGGAGTACCCAGAACCCCAATTTTAGCGTAAAACTCAAACACAAAGCAAAAACAATATTTAATCTCGACAAACCCATTACTTAAAACACTGATGCATCACTTCATATAAATATACGAGTTTATATCAGGCACCACTGTACATCAGATTGAAAAGAGATAAACATACACTGAAAGTAGAACATTTAACGCTACACCTTAGAACTCACACACTTCAATTTTGTATCATGTATCTATTACGAATAGCGCATTATTATGCTATCACCATTTATTATTGCACAGCAAAAAAAAATTGGATCCGACTGAAATTGTGTATTAATGAAAATCTGTACTTAACTTAATCTGTGGTTTAGGGAAAAAGTATACATTATTCATTCACATTAAGACAGTAAAAGAGATGTGGGAGGGACTACACAGCTGCTTTAACCCAGTTTTAAAGTGCTTTCAGAATGTGATGCTGAATAATTACTGATATCAGTAAAATAGACCCCTGATTGACCCAGAACCCTGATCACTTACGTGGAGTCGGACTCTGCGTTACACTGCAGGAAGAAGCCGACGCTCTTCTGATGAGGCCGGTCAGGGTAGAAGCGAGGCATGACCATGATTTTCCATGGCAGATTCCTCACGAAACACGCGGGGCTTAGCACAGACTCGCTGAGCCGGCTGAAGCGCTCCACCACGAATCTGAAGGTGGCCTCCGAACGCCAGCTTGTGTCTGTGGAGTTTAGAGAAAAATGTCACCAGGCATCAGTGTGCACAGATTCGCGCGTGCGTGCGTGCGTGCATTGGGACTATGAAAAATTGAGTTTAACATTTCAATAAAGCTGACAGGGGTGTGTGTGCGCCGTTTATTAGGTTATTCCATCTGGACAGTTCAGACTTGTTTAGACAATGCTTATATAAATAAATATTTTAAAAAAAAAATGACACACTAATCCGGTGCGAAGGGGAAGTAATTTTCACTGCGGAAGGAAATTCAAGATCTACGAGTTTAAATGTAATGCGCCAAGACTATTTAAAGTTATTCCAAAAATTCAGATTGCAGATTTATCACTACGACACGCTAATAAATTTCAGACTTCTCTAACTCGGCTTGCAACAGAATGCTCGGGCTACGTTTACACTGACTGTAAATGTGGGCCAAATGTATTTTTTTTCTGGACCACGTGATGAGATTTCTACAAGTGGCACCAAAGCGACAAGTTAGACGTTTTTTCAACGCGGCCCAAGTGTAAGCGGTTATGTTGGATTTTGTGCGACAGCTACATCATTTTCGATGGACATGCGTTCTCATTTTGCACCACTAAAACAGTTCATATACAGTGGATTTGGCTAAAGTTGTTTATGTTACAAACATTCCGAAGAATCAGCCACTGACCGCAACATGAAGTTAATTAAAAATGCGTTTTCCCCCCTTCCTCCTCCTTAATGCCCGATTGCTCGTTCGTTCATTCATCAGGGTCCATTATTCATTAATAAACGCACCTTACAAATATATGCATTCAGGTTCAGCACGCTATATGAGATTGTTCACTTGCTGGTCAGTTTAGGGCGGTGATCAGGTCACACTGAAAGTCTGATATTAAACCCATTTAAATGCATAATGTGAACAGAGATCCAAAAAACTGAATTTAGCTCTAAACCTCTGTGATAACTTGGTTTTTTTATATTTCTACGATGTTCTACAGATTCCCATCTGTTGACACTGTCTAAGGAAGAAAGCGATCATGTGACCCGTGTCAGCTTTTTGTAGAGTTGGGCTTCTGCATCCGACACGTAATTCAACGCTGTCGGTACAACGTAGAGACATTTTTGGGTAAATTTTTAGTTATCATCATGAATCCAGATGTAAAAAATGGTAACTGCAGATTGTAAGAACATGAACCGTGTTGAATTATTTGATATTTTAGATAATGTGAAACTTCTGTATTCTGTTTTTAGCAATTTATTTTTAAAGATGCTTTTCACTTGAATGAAGTGGAAATGGGCCATCACAACATACGTCTTGACCTTTCCCTCCCCCCTTCTATTTTTAAAAGGGATTTAATGAACCATGTTACCCAGTAACCTGTGCTGAACATCTGGGACATTAAAGAGGGGAGAAGGGAAAAAGGGAACGGAAGAGCTTTAGAGCGTCACGCTTACCGTCCTCCATGTCTTCTTCTGTGTTGTTGTGTCCGTCTGCCATCGCCACATTCCCGTTGATGACTGGGTTCTGAGGGATTCTTGGGGGATCGTCGGTGTCCCCGGCTAAAGGAAAATCAGTACAGAAATAAGCCCCTAGACGAGTGATTCAGCAACAGAGTCTCTCTTCCCGCCCCCATATTAGACTGGATCATTGATGCGTGGTTAATTTACAAATTCTGATCTGCCCAATTTAGAGAAAAAAATGCATTAGATCAATCTTCCTGTGAACAGCACAATATAGTTTCAAATGCACAACCTGTAAAATAAAATCATGATGAGACACAAACAAATTCGTTTCCTCCCTGTACAAACTCCACCTATAAAAACCGTCTGTCAGGCTTTCAGAAATTAACGAGCTGTTATTCTGGAGATGACGTCATAAATAGCAGCCGGGATGCAAAACTAAACAGCAGCTTTCGACCAATCAGAGTTCAGATTTCATCAAGGCTGTCAACATAAAAAAATAAGTGACAAATGACTGGCGCCCCCCCCCCCCTGTTTAACATTAAATTAGAATAATAAAAAAGGATTAACCCCCCCCCCTGTAAATTGCCTTTACTCTTTCCTCCTGATACACTCATGAGGATGATGCTGCTGAACGAGTAAAAGTGGAAAAAAAATTATGGGATCGCACATTTTAAATATTGCTTTAGGTGTCACAAACGTAGCGCGCGATGAAGCGGAGTGACGCGTGCGCCGTGGCTTTGCCGCAGCCTCATTATTAGCATTGGCTACATCAGCTACCAGCAATACGCATTACCCCGTCCGCCCTGCTTATAACGCGCTTATAAACGGCCATTCATATCTCATCAGTCATGCGTTTCGAAGCTGATCCGCTCGTTACACCTCCTCTCTCTCTCGCGCTCTCTCTCCCTACACACCTCCGCCATGACTCGCGCGAGATCAGGCTAACATCCTTGCTGTTATTTTCCTCTCCTCGAACACACAACTCGCATCTACTAATTGCTGCTTTATCATAAAACTCGACCAAATGAAATCTGTACAGCGCGTTACTTGTTACCGCATCGTCCCCCTTTAGCTCAGAAAAATTGCATAAACAAACCGACGCACCGGAGCAGAAGCGGGCCTCGCGTTGCTTAATTGATCGCCGAAAAAAAAAAGATCCGCTACTTTTTCCCACCCGTTTTCACCAAACGTTGCTTTTGTGTTCAGTGATTGGCTGTTTCTATGTGCTTTACGGCGTAGCGCTAGAATCGGCCAATTGTAACGCAAAGCAGGAAAATAATTATCCAATCATAAATGACAAGGGCGGGATTTGTCGGAGAACGGATAGGGAGAACGTACAATCCGCCATCTTGAAAAAAAAAAACCCACGACAGATACACTCCCACTTGTTCGGCTAGTCAGCTTGATATGCATTATGACATGTATTATGTTTTTTAAAATAAATAAATTACAACGTAGAGAAAAACAAAATTATTTATTCAATACAAATAAATATATAGAAATATATAGCGAGGTGCAAGAAACGAACTGTTTTTTTTATTATTGCGTTGAAAAGCAAAGCCGCGCTAACGTTTGTGTCCGCGAGCTGATCATAAAGCTGAACGGAATCATTTGTTTTCAATGGATCCGTTTTGATTTTAATGCCTTATTTCACAGACAAAACATGTAAATCTGTCATCATATAAACACGCCTGTATTTTAACGCCACCTTGAGAACTAAAAAAATATATTAATAAGGAACGCGAATAAGACAATAAGATTTATTCCACTGTTCCTTGGTTAAAATCAGGGAGACGCTTTATTCATCTTTTTATTAATACAAACAAAACGGGGCCGTAAATCAAATCACTCAAGATAAAACTTAAACACTGCAGAATGCAGATAAATCATTCATAAATCTTTATTTAACTGGGGGAAAAAACTCTTGCGTGGGAAGGATTTTCTCGCTAACTTTGCTAAGCACCACGTTTGTTGCTGTGCGCGACGGTTTAGCGTTAGCTTCCATTTAGCATTAAAAACAAATAAAAATTAATAAACCGAACTGTTTACAGCGAGACAAACGACTATACTAACACGCCATAATCCTGTCCTTGTATTACTAGGAAATATAAAGTTAAAACATCTCTTATTAGCAGTAAAAGTGCCGCTAGGCTAACCGATACAGTAGAGTAACATTAGCCTGTCGTTTTCAGCGTCAATGATTTATTTTTCTCCTTTATTTATAAAAATTTTTAAATAATAAGTAACGAATTTCATTCTTTTTTTGGTTCCGATGTAAAAAAAATATATGTTAGGAAAATTTTGCCCTCATCGCTCTTCGAGAAGTTAGCAACAGTGCTAAGTGCGTGTAGCCAGCTAGCGGTGTGATAGTAATGTTTACAAAACAATAGTTTGTGTTTTAAAAAAGAAGGGAAAAGAACAAAGTGCCGCTGAATAAAAGCGTAAAAATATAAAGTGCGTGTGGATTCCACCCCCTTTTTTACCTTCCATCTCCATGTCCTCGGGCTCGCTCAGTTGTTGCTCGCCGGTTTTCTGTTGCTGCGATTGGTGGTGATGGTGGTTCATGATTGTTCCCTCACAAATGTTGCTGCCGTCTTCGTCGTTGTCTGGGTTTCCTTCAGCCCTGTCCGGATTAGGCTCCGTAGTGAAGAGTCTCCGGGGACTCGGAGGATGCGGGTGCAGAACCAAACTGCACGGCTCGAGTCGGGCCTGTTCTGACACGACCTCGGGCTTTCCTGAGACCGCCGACGGGGAATGAGGAAGGGAAGCCGGCGGTGGCGCGGGCAGAGAAACACGGACGTACTTACTCGCTATTCGCCCAATTTCGGCGCCGTTTAATGAAATCTTAAGCAAGCGACAACTGCAGGCACGTTTAAGCTCTTAACCGGGATTCAAAATAATAAACAAGAGGTGGGGGAGAGAAAAAAAAAAACCCAAATTATCAACAGAGAGAAAACAAACACACAGTTTAGAGCTAGCCGATGCTAGTTAGCGTAACCTAGCATAAACGTTAATAAACCAAAACAATAATAACGAACGGGTTATGCAATTTCTGAGGAAAAATTTAACTTCCCTCGCAATATTTCCAGTCCGTGTGCTGCTCCGAATGTCCCTCTTTTAAGGGGGAGCGGCGAAAAATGCAATCCATTCAAACCGGATTGTTAATTTAAATCCGACCTCATTTAGAACTTTAAACAGAGAGAAAAAAAAACGCTCGCGCTTCTCTGCTGGACGTTCACGCGGAGGACGAAAACGCAAACCTAATTATTCAATTTTTTTTTTCACAACAAGCTGCACTTCGATTATTTATTTAATAAAACTAGAACGCGTGTATTACTATCTGTGTTTTGCCCGGTCACGGCCAGAGCGTCTCTCTCTCTTTCATACACTCTCTATCTCTCTCCCCTCTCTCTCTCACTTGCTCAGTTTGGTTCCTGATGCTAAAACTCAAAATGGCGGTCGCGCTCCTCTCTGAAATGTCACATCCGCCGGCTTCATTCCAAACCGCTGTCGTAGCATACACAAAGTGCACTAGGTTAACCGGAAGTACCTGTTATTTTAAACTAAAGTGAAAGCACTTGTTTAGGGAACGTAATAGCATTTTGGATTCGCCCCATGCTGTGCAATAGCGTTACAGTTAAATGCCCAGTTCGCTTTCAGGGAGCGTTAAAACGGTCAAACACTTAATTATACTGATTTAAAGGTTTTTTTTCCCAGTCGGAACACTTTTAAGAATGTGTATTTACTTTTAACAGCAACGATGAACAGCCTTAACGGAAATACTAAAATAAAAGTTGCATCATGCACCTGTTTCTATTCTGTGTGTGTGTGTGTGTGTGTAAAATGAAGGCTGCTGAAACGGCAATATACTTGCCCCCCCTCACGTATAAAGCTGATTCATGTTGTTTTTTTTAATTGCACGTGTTGTATAATTCATTATAGCGTGTTGTTATTATATTGGTCATAAATTAAAAAGATCGACAATTTTAACGTTTTACTGTAAGAAACCTGTAGCTTTTAGGTTAAAACTATAGGACATAATAAACTAAACCTCATAATAGGTCAAACAAATAAATAAAACTCCAAAATACTGGCCGAATAAAAATAATAGTATTACAGAAGGTCATTGTGATATAAGCAAGAAATAAAAGGAAATTTTTATTTGCATTTTAAAATTATTTAAGAACAGACGCTAATAAACAGTCAGACAGTTAAAATTAAATCCAGACTGGTCAAAGTTAGACAGACAGACAGACAGTAATGGGGAAACAGGCAGCTGTATCAAAAGTCAGATAAAATAATACATATAGAATAGAATAGACTTTATTGTCATTGCTCAGGTACAACAAAAAAGTTTTAAAGGTGCATGTATATTACACATACATACATGCTGTAGTATTTATAGTGTGTGTGTGTGTGTGTGTGTGTATTGTTCATTTATTGTTCTCGTATTTTGACTTTATTCTTTAAGCCGTGATTTTTTTTCTCAAAATATGACATTTTCCCCGTTTTTTTCAACGTGGCAGCAATACTCCCTTATATTTCTATTTTATTTAACATTTTCTAAAATAAAACTCGCTGCTATAAATAACTCGAAAAAAGACTCTGTCATCCAGTGCGACACTCGGCAAGTTAAAATACGCGCTTGCCCTTTAAATCCACGTGACAAGCGCCTGCCCCGCTATTTGATTGACGTCTCCTCCGTCAAATGAACTATTCGTATTTATTCCCGTGCGTAAAAGGTAGCAAAATCAGCCAATAATAACGGCATCTCTTTCCGATAGGCGGGGTTTCCCCCGCTGTGACAACGTGAGCGTAGTTACTTTATAGCTTCAGAAAGCGTCAATGAAGGTGGTCGTTAAGAAGCGCTCAGTAAGGAGAAAATCAAACTTTACTGGTTGTCAATACAAGCGTTATATTCAGTATTAATTCAGAATAAACAGCCGTTTCTAAAGTGTTACATTCCACAGCCACTGGTTAAGTTAGCGAACTTTATAGTGGACTATTCTTTTTAGTTTCCGCTATGGAGGCTCGCAAGGAAGAGAACGAGGCAGAGATTCAAGAACACGGACCCGAACATTGGTTTTCCAACTGGGAGAGACAGTGCCTCGCCGAAGCCGACCAAGGAGAACCGAGCGGAGAGGAGGTCGATCAGAACCGAGAAAAATTATGGCATATGTTTCAGAATTCGGCTACAGCCGTGGCGCAACTTTATAAAGGTGCGTTTTGAGAGTTCGCTCTGAATACTCTGTTATCCACCCGTTTTACAGTGATTTCCGGGTCATGTATCGTTTCTAATATGAAGGCTGACCAATAACAACCAAGTCAATTCCCAAGGATTCGACAGAAGTTAGATCGTCGCGGTAGAGTATCCAATTAAAATCAAGGGGGTGGGCTTTTGCTGGAAATAGGCGGAAAACAAAATAATTCTCCGGGGTTAGTCAGCTGTTAGCTTTTTTTTTTAGAAGTATTATTTATAATTGTTTAACGTCAGCTAACCCCGCGCTGTAATTTCTTTAATACAAAATCATTGCTGTTTTTTAGTGTAATTTTGGTCATATTTTTAGTAAACCTGTCCACAAGCTCTCGCTAGGTTGCTCAGCGTTCTGTACTAGATAACTTTTCCTTGTTCTTATGACTAGCTTAGCATTTGGCTTCACGGTCGTTTCTCGTTCAAAAATAAACTAAAAATCAAATTTGGAATAAGCAAAAAACTAATATATATATATATATATAAAACGTTGTTTTTCGACTGTATTGTGTTGAAATATTTCCTAATGCCTGACTTAGGTAAAGGTTATTACACCGGTTACTAGCTTGCTAGCGCGCGAGGTCTCCGGGAAATTAGTCATTTAATAAACAATGTTTTATATAATGTTTCTAATAAAAACTTCAAAATTCTAAAGTTTAGAAAAAGAGCGGTGTGTTATTGTGAAGTTAGAATGTTGCCCGATTGTGACAGAAGTAAAATCCTGCTATTTTATTTATTTTTATTAGTTAGAGGTCCCCTATGACGTAATTTGCATTTTTTTCGTATCCTCGCGGTCGTTTGCGTAACTAAGTTACAAACTTGTTGGGTACTTTTTTATTTGTGGTTAGTGATTGGTTGTCAGGTTCAGTGGTGGTCAGTGATTGGTTGTAGGGTTGGTTGTAATTTGGTGGTGGACAGTGATTGGTTGTAGGGTTGAGTGCTGGTCAGTGATTGGGTGTAGGGGTCGGTGATTGGGTGTAGGGTTAAGTGGCAGTCAGTAATTAGTTTTAGCGGTCATTGGTGGATATTGATCGCTTGTAGGGTTTAGTGGTGGTCACTGATTGGTTGGCGGGGTCAGTGGTGGATATTGATTGTTTCGGTGGTGGACCATGATTTGGTTGCAGGCTTCGGTGGTGCACAATGATTTGATTGTAGGCTTCGGTGGTGGCCAGTGATTGGTTGTAGGGTTCGGTGGTGGCCAGTGATTGGTTGTAGGGTTGGGTGGTGGCCAGTGATTGGTTGTAGGGTTCGGTGGTGGCCAGTGATTGGTTTTAGTGTTCGGTGGTGGCCAGTAATTGGTTGTAGGGTTCAGTGTTGTTACAAATGCTGTATTTAAGTTCTCACTTTGTTGTTAAACTGTTTATAATTTACTGTAAATAAACCCAAGACCCATTCTGTGTGTGTGTGCGCGCGTGTTTGTTTGTTTGTGTGTGTGTGTATCTGTATACATGTGTGTGTGTGTGTGTGTGTGTGTGTGTGTGTGTGAGAGAGAGATGTGACGCCTGTCCGGCACCTCGCTAACATTTATTTTTGTCCTCCAGATCGAGTTTGTCTTCAACAAGGAGCGTCCCTGTGGGTCCCGTTTCAGAATGCAGCAACAGCCGTCACCAATCTGTACAAAGGTTCAGCCGCATTTTCATAAAAATAATCCAAGTTAGAAAGTAGAGGGACTGTAGACGGTGTGTGTGTGTGTGTGTGTGTGTGTGTGTGTGTGTGTGTGTGTGTAGACAGGGTGTGTGTGTGTGTGTGTGTAGACGGGGTGTGTGTGTGTGTGTGTAGACGGGGTGTGTGTGTGTGTGTGTGTGTGTGTGTGTGTAGACGGGGGGGGTGTAGACGGGGGTGTGTGTGTGTGTGTAGATGGGGGGGTGTGGACGGGGGTGTGTGTGTAGACGGGGGTGTTTGTAGATGGGGGTGTGTGTAGACTGGTGGATGTGTGTGTGTGTAGACTGGTGGATGCGTGTGTGTGTGTAGACTGGTGGATGCGTG
>JAOTQW010000018.1:4267859-4286008 GCA_026260075.1 Sisor rabdophorus
AAGAAACCTTGAGAGGAACCAGACTCAACAGAGAACCCATCCTCATTTGGATGAAAATAGTAGCAGGGATTATGTAATACAATGTGAGTGTGTGTGTGTGTGTGATTTATTGTCATTTGAGTATTACACGTTAACTTTAAACAACTTAAACTTTGTATTTTTTCCTTATTTGCCATGATTTTCCAGGCTGTTTATAATTGATGGTTGTTTATAAACCTTTCAGCCTTTACACGTTTTAACATCCTTTTTACATTGGTCGTAAAAGCAACATAGAAAAATTTTATTTTAATTTTTTAAATATATTTTGAGGCAGAGTACTCACATCACAACATATTGAGGTTTGTCTATGGACACCGATGTCATTTTTGCCTGACAGCTGGTTGTTAAATAGGATTCATTTAGCATAAAAATAGGGAGTCCTTTAACTAGTTAACTTTTTGGTGTTTAATTTCACTTGTAGTCCAATACAGTCCAAATACATATACATAAGGTTGGTTAGTGATTCTAAATTGCCCATAGGTGTGTGCATGTGGCCCCCTGATGGACTGGCAACATGTTTAGGGTGTACCCCTTGCCTCTCGCCCTATGTGCACTGAGATTCAGCTGTCATCCTTGACCCCAAATTAGGGAATAAATATGTATTAAAAATTAATGCATGAATGCAAGAAATGATTTTCGATTTGTTTATCCAGAATTGACATGACTAGCATGATTACCAAAACCGATTTTACATTAATATGCTTCAAGGTCATGCACACCGCAATTGTGGCAGATATAATTCTTGAATTCAGCAGAGCCATGACCAAATTTCTGGCACTTAAAACACCTGTGTATTATATAGGTATCCTATTTTTTCCTAAAGGCTATGGTTTATAAAAAGTGTTTAATCATTCCTTTATCTTCTATTTCTGCTTATTCCCTAACTCAGGGTCACAGGGGGCTGCCGGAGCCTATCCCAGCATACATAAAAAACAGGGGTACACCCTGAAAAGGTCACCAGTCCATTGCAGGGCCACACAGTCAACCAACCAACCACACACACATTCCTATGGATTCCTATTTCTATTGTTTTTTATATTTATTCTTTTGACAATTTATATCAATCTGTTTTAACTATATCTATACTCTTGTCTGGATTACACCTTTTCTATTTGGTTATATATATCAAAGCTTACTGAACAGCTAAGGCCAAAGCAGCAGCGCAAGTAATGCAATAAAAGAAGACAGAGCAGGGTATAAATAGGGGAGCAAAGCAGGCGTTGAAGGAGAAGGGGAAGAAACTCTGAGGGGGCATTAAACTTTAACTAGCACTTGGAAGCGTTGGTCACTACAAATGGCAGGCGCACAGTGATAAGACTTTTTAAAGTTTAACCTATTGCCAAAGCATTTTTTTAAGAGCTCTGATAAATCAAGGTAGCCTTCTGGCTGCCGGTCAACATAGATGGACTGCAATAGAGGATTACTTGACTCCTCAATCTATGACTCAAGGCTCTTTTTTATACATTTCAGCAGTGATATTGCAGGACAACCCAATTTAGTTTCTGCAAACACTGGTAATCACTGCTTACAACCACATATATTTTTTGTTTTAATAATAGTGGGTGAGGTTCTGCTGCATCTATTTGAGTTACCGGTAAAACTTTTGTTTTAGTTATTCTTACTCAGTGCAAGGGATATTTGGATTAAATGCAGCCAAACAAACTGTAAAGTAAATTAGTCAATGTGCAGTACAGGGTCATGCACTAGAAGACATTTACCACTGTTTACTGTCATTTTCTAATATTATACTAAAAATACTAAATTCTTTTATTTACTTCCATCAAAAAGCAAGAGTTAGTAAGTTAGAATAAATAATCAACCCACATCACTGATTTTCTTAAACATTCCTCCAAATATTTGTTGCCAGGTATCTAGATAATAAATCATGGTGCACTAGTTTTTTTATTAGTCATGGTATTATGCAGAATTTACAATATCATTCTTCAATTACATATTTTAAAATGGCAACATCGATATTTATTATTATTTTTTACAAATCAATACAACTTAGGCCTGAAATTTACTTAAGCTGTTTCAAGAGCATTAAGATAAAATAAAACAGTGCAATGTAAATTTGTAAAAAACAAAGTACAAACTTTATTCTGTCTTTACAAAGGCACATGCCTCTTTTCCCCATTTTTTTCTTTAAAAAAAGGAGAATAAAATGTGACAGCTTTTCAACAATCAAATAGAACAGAGTTCTACAAAAAGGAGGGTACAGAAACAGAGGAAGAGGTTGGGTCTTCAAATGTAAAGACCTAACAAGTCAAGCAGGGTTCAACGGGGCCGTGTGGCTTGGACTTATAGCACCAAGAGCTTTAATTTGTGTAATTATGGAAAAAAACGTAAGTGCTTTAAATCTATAATTTTTTACACTATTGGTTAAACCCTCAAAAACATTTTTCTGACAGTCTTTTACAGTATTTTTACAATAAAGCATTATAAAGCAGAAAAATGGAGACACTTTGTGGCATTCGCAGAGTTCTGCGGAAACTTGGGGAAAACATTAAAATAAAAACAAACCTCTATATAACCTAATCTGATTTTTAAGGAGCTTCTTCTCAGCAGTCAACACTAGAGGCTGACTCCTGGATTTAGGGAAACCCCAGCCACAGCATTAGATATTTTTTAAAGGAAAAGCAGAATGCCAAGCAAACAATTCCCTAAAACAATGAGACAGGAAATCATCTGTTTCAGTCAAGTTATATTCAGCAGAAAACTGAATATGGACCTCATGCTAGAACATTTTGGAATGTTTAAATCACCATTCATGTTCATGCTATAGTGTCAGAAAAAAAGGAAAAACTGGACTGGGCAAAACTTGAAATTTAAATAACTATAGATCGAAATCAACTTCAGACTGTTGCTCCAAACCACAGGCTATAGCAAACCACTGTCCTTTCTTTACACACTTATAGGATATCTTGCAGTCTTCAATTGCTTCGACTACTTTTTTTTTTAGTGCCAATAAAATTATACAACTTTGATAAGATAGGCAAAAGCATCCATCTATATATCAACACAAAATAAATGACAAAAAAAGAGAATATACCAGCAAGCAATCACTGAATGCATAGAGCAAGTGTGTAACACATACAAAGAAAATGACAAATTTTATTTACTACCAACAACTTAATTGACAATATACTAAAACATTATGGACATATTTTTTTTAATTTGTAAAATATGGCAACACAAATGGATGGCTGTTAATGGGGCTAGGCAGAGTGCTATATAAAATATGCTCTGGCTGCTGCAAACCTTTTTTGATGAAACTGACCCTTAGGCAGCCAGCTGATGCCAGCACAGCATGTATGCTACCAGAACCAAACAATCCAAATAAAATTCTCTGTAAAACACATACTCATTAGCTTATTCAATTTCTGCAAAAAATAAAGACATACACACACCAGAATTAGAATCATCAAAGGGTTGGAAGACTGGTGTGGTGATTAAGTGTGTTGCCTACGTGTTCACTGTAATAAGAACCCAGCCCAGCCGAGTATGAATGAGAAGAGCATATTCTAACACCAGCCTTCGAAATACCCTTCACAAAGTGCAATAAACAGGAATCTTTGCACTCCTTGCAGTGAAGCATTGCTGCTGTACTCATGATTACGCACGTGCTTTAAAGCCTCCCTAGCTCAAAGTAGATTTAGCAGATGTGTGTGATTTGACAGGTATACAAGCTTCTGCAGTTAAAAAAAAAAATTTTGAAAAAATTTTTGAATGTTGAAAACAATTAAGCTAAAGAAAAAGGTTTTAGCCTGACAGTAGAAAAGAGATCACATAGTGGGAAACAATTGATTGAGGTTGATTAATTTCAACATCATGAACAAACAAAAGACAAGATGTTTTTGGCAACTTAAAGCCTATTTTGGATAAATGCATCATGGGCTTTGCATGAAAGTATGAGTGTACCAAGTGTGCATGTAGAAGACAAGTTTGTTTGTTCATTAAATCTTTGATTTCCTACCTTTTAGGTTTGTATGCTTAAATGAAAAGATAATAAAAGTCATAAACAGTCTCTAAGGCCCTCAAAATGTTTAAGAGGTGCAGTTAACAATCCCCAGAATCTTCATTGTCAGAGGCAGTGTCCGAGTCTGCTGTGTCATTCAAGACATGGCCTGGGGTGACTATGACTGCCCGACGCTGCTCTTCTTCAGGCACACCAATCTTCTCCTGTGTGCCCTCAATGTGCTGGATAGCCTGAGGTTGGTAATAACATTTTTTAAATTGGGGTTGTCGAAACTTAGGCTTAACTATGAAAGGCCATTTACACCACAATTAAAGAAAAAAAAAAACACAATTCTGCAAGCCATAACTTTGTAGTGACAATGACACTTTCCTGTGGTAATGACATAATGACCTATCTTAAAATAATGATTTCGCATCTCATAATGAAAATAATTATGCAGTTATGGCATCCTAAAATACCAGTCTTTTTGCTGATGTGTGTCTGTGTGATTCATAGATTATCAATCTATAGTCAGTATTTTAAAAAGGGACTAACAAATCATTGAACACTAAAAATCTGTTAAGATATGAATAGAAAAATAATAGCAATAATAATATTTTGTAATAATAATTATTACAAAAACAATTGTAATAACGTTAAATTATTTTTTTCATTCATCTTCTATACCCGCATATTCTCTAACACGGGGTAAAAACGGGTCTGCTGGAGCCTATCCCAGCACACATAGGGCAAAAGGCAGGGGTACACCCTGGACAGGTTGCCAGTCCAAATTAAATAGAAAAAAGCCAAATATATATATATATATATATATACCATTACAGGTTATGTTTTTTTAAGACCCTTTACCTGCACAATGGTGTCCAAGTTCTGTCGGGATGTTGATGCGGTGTTGATAACAGAGGCATGGCTCATAGTTACCACTGTGACATGATGGGAGGGAGGTGGCAATGTTGGGGCGGGAACAATAACAGTGGTGTGATGAATGGAAGTAGATGGCGTTGCTGGAGAGTATACCTATAGTTATAGAAAAAAAGATTCCATAAAAGGTATGTAATGACAAAAATCTTTTTGACAAAGGTCTTTCTAGCAAATATGTCCAATGCAAGAATTTATTTTAATGTATTTGAAGGACTGGAATATAATTTATTTTGAACCACATTTTACAAACAAAGCATACAGATCTATTTTACCATGTTGCTATTACTGCAAAGTCCTTCAAAGCAGTCCTTTTAAGGGACTTGAAATACTAAACATTTAATGTTTTAGGCCACAATGTACTACATTTTGTGCGGTAAATAAAAGGGAGCTGTATGGCCTATGTATACCTGTGTAATGCGGGCAGGATTGTTTTCTCTCTCTAGTTGTTCCTGCTGTTGAAGACGAATTAGAGCTTGTGTCTGCACATGCTGCTCTTGCACCTGCTGTGCAATCACCTTCAGTTTTTCAGGGTAAAGGTGGGCATCCAATGAGCGAATCTGTTACACAAACACACAGCCAGAAAATCGCCCATGAACCAATTATTATTATATTTAGTTATCTTTTTTTGATAGGCCACAAGTAGCGTTAACCAATTAATCGCCAGGGTAGGTGATTTTCAGAACTGTTGGTTATCCAAGATCCCGGCCGATATCTCTCTCTCTCTCTCACACACCCACACACAGACTATTGTTACATATGGGTTTGAAATTACTAATGTTTACTGTGTCAGCCTAAACATGATGCAGCATATACCAAGACAATCCTCACCTGTTCCTCCAGCATCATGCGCACGGAGCGCTCTTTCTCCAGTTGTTGCCGGAGTTCAATCATTTCCCGTCGCAGGTCATCCACCTTTTCCTCCTCCATTATATCTGGAGAGCCTATTCCTTCATCCTTCTCCTCTGGCCGCCTTCTCTTTGGAGATGAATCACTGAACTCCTATTTACAAGGAATGCCATAGGGATTTAAAATAGACAAGACAATCTCCTCGTCTAAGGTCCCTGAGTAAGAACAAATAGTGGCAGTGATTTAATGCAACATTAACATTTTGCAAGATGAAAAGTCAAGTGTGATTAGTTGAACTTTTCCATTTTTGCTGATATATTTGGACTGTATTTCAGACACCCCTGTCTTAAGTAATTTGGCCTGTAATTGAATTTCATTATTTACTTAAATGTGCATAGTTGGATGGTTTATTAATACAGCACGTTTTGTAAATAGGTGATCAATCATCTATAATGATGCCCTGGTCAATTGTGATGCACCAAACAATCTCATAAAATGAGTCTTGTTCATCTGGCACCAACAGCCCTGCCTTGCATTACAAAACATAAAACAAAAGTTTGATATACATTGAAAGTGTAACACTGAAGTGTGGCACTGTTCTGAATATACAAGATTGGCTGTAAAAAAAACAGCTATAAATAAAATGTAAAGATGTTACTGTCAAAGTACACTGCAAAACCCTCTTTTCTTACTTAATATCTCTTGCAAGACGAGAGTTAAGAAGTTGTTTACCTGGATAAAGCGCTTAAGCTGTGTGTTTTGCTGCAGTAGCCGTGTCTTTTCCTGCTCTAAAGAGAAGATGTATTCAGCAGTCTGCTGTAAAATGGCAGCCTAGAAGGAAGACAATAAAAGGAATCAAATAACACTGCTCAATAGCACAGAGCAAAAATGGCCCCCTTGTTTTACATTACAGATCAAGGTGGAACTTTGGTATGTGGGCGGCACAGTGGTGTAGTGGTTAGCACGGTAGCCTCACAACAAGAAGCTCCTGAGTTTGATTCTCGGGCAATGGGTCTGTGTGGAGTTTGCATGGTCCACCTGTCTCTTGGCACATGTGCACTGGAACAGGCTATAGCAGACCCCTGTGACCCCAAGTTACAGAATAAGCGGGTTCAGAGTAACGAACTTGGGTATGTGTGTCTAGATTTTTGTTTTGCTACTTAATATTAAATGCAGTGTACTTGCACCTTTAAATTACACGTTGGCATAAATATACTGTATTGACAATTTTGGCATATAGAAACAACCAACCATAAATATGAAAAAAATTGAACCGTAGATGTGATTTAACTGACACTGCACAAAAATGACTGCAAATGCTTGTCTATGCACATTTATGCTTGATGTGTAATGTGTCTAAACAGTTATGCTAGTCCACATATAATAATCTGGGATGTAATGCATTAACATTACATACCTTACTGATAGCTATGAGTATTTTCTTGCCACCATAATGACACACCAAAAATGTATCCAGTAGAATTTTAGCTTAGCCGTTTATCACCAGAGATTTTATCTTAAGGTTTACTAATATTAAGAACAGACTCCATGTCCTAATCAGCATTGTGGATCTTTTCCGAGATAGGGGAGTCGCAGTAACTGCGCTAAAAATCCAAAATAGTGCTATTCATGTTTTTAGCCTGATGACTAAAAGCACTGACACCACAGATATTTTCATTATGTATATGACTGTCAGACAACGTCTAAGTGCGAAAACAATGCACCAGGCTACATGCTAAAAATGCAAATAGCCGATGGTTGCCTCTGTGTTGACCTTGTTAATAATTACTGATCATCGCTAGTGGAGTTTATGACCATAAGATGCACTACATTTTATTAACCATGGGACTTTTTTCGGTGGGGCTATGGAGGACTATCAGACGGCCTTAAAGAGATTTTGGCAAACCGTTTGATGCTTCAGAAGAGGACAACAGTGCCCTGCCAACACTCTACAGTGGTGGTGGGAACCTTTTTTCTCGTCAACCGGGAACATTGTTGGACGTTGGAAGGAGTACCTTTAGGATCTCCTCAACAACATGAACAAAACGTCTTCCATTGAGGAAGTAAAGGGCTGGGGGCTCAGAGGTGGTAAATAGAATAGAGCTTACAGCTAAGCTCTATAAAGATCAAAAGCTTTGGATGTTGTGGGGCTGTCTTGGCTGACACGCCTCTGCAGCATTGCGTGGCGGTTGGGAACAGTACCTCTGTACTGGCAGACCGGGGTTGGCCTTTATCACTGGTCCTGTTCATGATCTTGGACAGGATTTCAAGGCGCAGCCATGGGCAGGAGGCCACAGGATCTCTTCTCTGCTTTTTGCAGATGATAATCTCCTGTTGGCTCGATCAAGCCAGGACCATAACACTTCAGCATAAACGGGGCAGTTTGCAGCCAAGTGTGAAGTGGCTGGGATGAAAATCAGCACCTTCAGGTCTGAGGCCATGTTTCTTAGTCAGAAACAGGTGGCTTGTTCCCTTTAGGTTGGTGGAGTGATCTTGCCTCAAGTGGAGGAGTTCAAGTATCATAGGGTTTTGTCAATCATAGGAGATTGACAGGCGGATTGTTGTATCTTCTTCAGCAATGCAGTCGATGTAGCGGTCAGATATGGTAAAGAAGCTAAGCTGATACTATTATCTATACATTTTTACAGGTTTATGAACAGTTGCTGTCAATATACGTCTGAGATGTGAACACATCCATTTCATAACACACTGTTTAACTAAGAATTAAACACGACTGCCCTATACTGCTGTTAAAATTACCCATTAGTTAAAATACCCAACACAGACATTTACATTTACAGCATTTGGCAGACGCCTTCGTTCAGACCGAATTACAACTGAGCAATTGAGGGTTAAGGGCCTTGTTCGGGAGCCCAGTGGTGGCTTGGTGGTGCTGGGAATTGAAACCCCGGTTATTACTTTTCACTTTTACCACTAGGCAACCCCTTTTTGCCAATAAATATTTTTCCCCTTCACCTACTCATAAATAGGTCTTGGTAAAAGTTTGTAAAAGTATTTCATCAGATTTTTCAGTGTCAATTGCATGACAAAAGTTGCAGAACTAATGCAATTTTAATTGTAATTACAATTTTGTACATCTGTGGCAACACAGGGTAATGAATCCAGCAAGGTTTCATTTGCATTAACACATAACCAGAAGAGGGCAGTCGTGTTTCTCTTATACAGCGCGTGCACTGATGTTGATATGCAACAGATGTGTTCACTTTTCCCAGGTGCGAATTGACAGCAAGCGACAGAGGTTATAAATGTACAAAAAATAAAGCTAGGGTTACAGAACAAGAGTTGGACAAAGCGGAAGACAGGTTCTACATTATTATTATTATCATTATTATATATTATAATAATAGCCCCCCATATCTTGTGTGTAACAAAAGCTATTAATTGGCATGTTTTCTTTTTGGTTTATTTAAGTAAATTGCCATTTCAAAAAAAATAATTTTTAGTCAGAGCGATTTAATTGGGTTAAGTTATGATCATTTAGTTATGTTCCTTTTTATGAAAACTTAAAAAAATAAATATAAATTCAAACTGTTACAAAAATAAATTGGTTTCTAAAATGTTTCAAAACAAATATAATGCGAGTCATTTAAACAGCAACAACACAATATAGACATTTAAAAACAAAAAATGTCCGCACTTAATTTTACATCAACCCACCAAATTCATTTTTTCTGGTCTGGCGTGATCCAAAGAGGGCCAATTGACCCCTGACTAAACAATAATGCTGTGCAAGGCATAGAATTTGCTCATTTACACATGCAAGCTAGTTTAGGACCATAATCGGTTTATACTGGAAAACTGATATAAGCCAGAATTAAAACAACAATGTGAACAGCTGAGAAAAAAACATCTGAATTGAGCACTAAGCCTTACAGTGTGAATGTTACCCAAGTTACCCTGCACTAGGATAAATTACTCTCCAAAGTATCCAGATCTTCGCATTTATGTAATTTTAAAAAAATGTAGGAACTTAATTTAGTCCACTCCTTTGTATATTTCATTCATTCATTCATGTTGATATGATTGCCAGTCCATCGCAGGGCCACACACACACCCAACCACACGCACTCACATTCACTCCTATGGGCAATTAAGAGACACCAATCAACCTAATGCATATGTTTTTGGACTGTGGGAGGAAACTGGAGTACCCGGAGGATACTTGAGGCAAGTCTGTGCAAAACTATACTGGACATTGGCCCTCTGGGGAAGTTTTGTTACCTTAATTAAATAAGTTTCTCGATAAGGACCTCAGCAAAAAGATGATTCCACAACATGTAAACCCCACATCAGGTAAACCCTACTTTAGTATTAATAATTCGGATAGGTGAATTGGAATATGCATAGGTTTTGTTTATTGCTGCATAGGTTTTGTTTATTGATAATCATTAAAAACATTTTTGAGACACCAATCAATCTAATCAACCTAATGAGACACCAATCAACCTAACGCATGTTTTTGGACTGTGGGAGGAAACTGGAGTACCCGGAGAAAACCCGCGCAAGCGCAGGAAGAACATGCAAACTCTGCACAGAAAGACACCGAACCTGGGATTCGAACCCCAGAAATTTTTTGCTCCTGGACCACGGCATCTCTGCATCCCTACATCATGGCTATAAGAGGTCACCTTAATTTTTTAAACTGTAATTTACTTGGTCTTTATTCTGAATTATAAAAAAACTAATTTATTCAGAGCAATGGGTGGCTGATCCTGACCTAGGTTCTTCTTTCTCTTTTATATCACCCACTGTTGCTTTAGTTTTATTTGTTATTTTGTTGATTTACTGCATATATTTTGTATTACATCAAACTGCACCGCTTTCTATCCATTAATACACAATCCCCATTATAATGCATTTTTATTTCCCTTTTAAATTACCTGATTATCCTTCAATACTATCAACTGTGTAAATCAGCAAATTGCAACACATTTTTCCAACATGTCTAAACCACTACAATACACTTCGTGCATGTTGTCTATTCTGTTTTGTCCAGTCCTTTAGCTGAATTCCACGTATTGTAAGATGTAAACTATTCAAGAGTGTGGTTGTAAAGGAATCACCATGCAAGACAGGGGTCACCAAACTGGTTTGATCTCCTGTAGAGTTTACACACCTGAACTAGCTAACTAAGGACTTGCTAGTTATACTTTGAATTTAAAGCTAGGTGTGTTGAGGCAAGTCTGTGCAAAACTATACTGGACATTGGCCCTCTGGGGAAGTTTGACTGTTTAATACTGTAAATAATAAGTATATGTAAGGTTTAATCTGCATTGTAAAAAAGTAGAACAATGAATCGCTACCTTAATACTAAAGAACTTATATATACCACAATTAGAATATTATTAGCATTGTTAGCATCACAGCTCACCCCTAACTTACCTTTGTGTTTTATCCAAATTGCCCATAAGAGTAAATGCAGGTGTTTGGTTGTATGTGGCCCTGCGATGGACTGGTGACCTGTCCAGCGTGTACCCCTTGCCTCTCGCTCTATGTGCGCTGGGATCGGCTCCAACAGACCACAAGTTCAGGAATAAGCGGGTATAGAAGATAAATGAAATAAGTTCTCCCTGTCTTTACTTTAGGGTTTTTCCCTCAATCCAAAATCTTGTATGTTATGATGACTGGGGATTTTTAATTGAATTGAATAGGACTAAGTGCAAGAGTTTGAGTGGCCCTTTGATGAACCGGTGACCTGTCCAGGTTAAAACCCTCCTGCCTTTTGCCCTTTAAAAAGTTGGGAGTAGGAAATAAGCAGGTAAAGAAGATAAATTAATTATAAGAGATTATTTTGCCAATTAAAACCACCAAAAAAAGCATGTCTGTAATATGGGATTATTTCACTCTTCCAAAAAACCTATTTAACAAGGGTGAAAATGTTTTCTACCTGTTTGAGGAGTGCTGCATCTGAACGTACTGCTATTGACAATCAGTCTAGTAACAAGCAACAACGTACAATTTCAGAATTGTTTGCGACTGTTACAGTATATAAAAGGACATCACAGAAACACCAGGGAATACCAAAGCCATTAATTGCTAGCTCAGTAAAGACATAGTGCTTGTTTATGCAGTGACAAAAGGGACCTCACTAGAATGCTGGATAGAACATAATTTCTCTCCTGCAAATATTTTACAACCAAACCATAGCTCCGTTTCACTGTGCACTATAAGTGCTGATTCATAGCTAAAGATTTAGGCAGATCTACTAATAGTTTGACTACATACCTTATAAAAAAAATTAAGAATTACACAAATTGTAATTTTTTATTAATAATTCATAAATAATTAGAATTTTAATTAAAATGCATTTAAACAAGAAATTAAGGAATCTATAGTGTGTGCTCACCACTAGGAGCAAGACTATAGCGCAATGTATGTCAGAAATAGATATTTTCCTTAAATCGCATAGCCCTAATGCTATAATTACTACACATATGTATTTACTATCCATGTCTTATTACTATAAATGTACCATTATTGCATCACAATTTTTGTTAAATTACCAAGTAGTAAATTCAAACCTCAAAATACATTCTAGCTACTAGATTAAACACTAACTAGATTATTTATCATTTGTCTTCTCAAGAAGTAACCTTAAACAGTTCTCCCTCCCCCATTTATTTTAGTTTGCACCTTCACACATGGTTACCCATTTTGAAAATGATGTGCTAATGATGTGCCATGCCCCTCATTTAACAACAGAAGGTCCTGCAAGAGGCTGTGCAAAACAATTACCTGATAGTCTAACAAAAGACACCATGTGCAGGTTTATGATACAATTTTTACTTGAGCCTGCAATTTAATTGAAACAAAAGTTTAAGGCTTAAATCCGATTCCATTTTATAACGCTATAATTACACCTTTGCCTTGGTCCCTAAAACAAAGTGGGTAGTAATAAATAAAAAAAGCTGATGAGTGGATACCTACCAGTACCAACGAAGTAACAACAAAAATTAAATCTACTTTTATTGCCACTTATAGGGTTTAAGATGCTTACAATAGTCATTTTAATTACTGTACAAATCCAAATCAAACTATGTTTTATTATGCACTGAATAATATATATATATATATATATATATATACACACACATATATATATTTTTTTATTATTTAATGTAACAAATTACCTAAATGGCAATACTTTGATTTCTCCACTTTCATTCAACATTATTTCACTGAAATGTATTTAATAAAGTAAGTGACTCACTTTGCTCAACTTTTCTCCATCACTATGTGGTATGAGCGTTTTAAGCGACTGGAAGCCAGCATTAATGCTCTGCATGCGCCTGCGCTCGTTGCTGTTAGCAATCTCCCTGCGAATACGTCGTTCTTGGTCCCGTGCCGTCTCTGGTGTGAGGGGGATGTTTGCTAAACTGAAAGGAAATTTTTTTTATTTGTTTAGTGAAAATCACAAAATCATGGATAAAGATATTAAAATATGGTCATACATTTACAACAGTAACAAAATGTTTCACAAATGTGCTAATAATTGTAAATGAGAAGTTAAACATTAAATTAAAAAAAAAAACGAATGCCTTTAGAAATAAAGTTTTTACAACCTGGCCTTCTGTTTATTTATATATATATATATATATATTAAGCTGATGTTTTGTTATTTTGCAGAAATTATTGTTGGGCAGCGCTGTGGCACAGTGGATAGCGCGGTCGCCTTACACTAAGAAGGTCCTGGGTTCGATTCCCGGTTTGCATTTTCTCCCCGCGCTTGTGTGGGTTTCCTCCGGGTACTCCGGTTTTCTGCCACAGTCTCACAGTGACTCTAAATTAGCCATAGGAGTGAATGTGAGTGTGTTCGTCTATGTGTGGCCCTGCGATGGACTGGCGACCTGTCCAGAGTGTACCCTGCCTCTCAAATTAACTCCAGCACACCCTTGTGACCCAGAGCTAGGGAATAAGCGGGTATTGAAGATGAATGAATTAATTAATACATACAGTAATGAGTTGAGAAATTACATTTTTAAAATACTTCTTTATTTCAAGAATAAGTAATAAATAATCCTCACTGGATAAATGAAGTACAATTTGTTAAAGCTACAAAAGTTTTTTGCACCTGAATAGATGTTTATACAGTTATATTGACACTGACATTAAAACAACCTGCAAATAATAAACTTTCCCTCTATTGCTAAAGTTTACAATGAATCCACACATTACATGCATTCTAAACCCCCATTTAACATTAAACATCTTCTAATATGACATACATATCGCGATGACCAATGCTAAAATTAAATTGTGTGATGCCTCAAACATTCATAAGCAAAATTGACTAGACACGTTTGAGTTTATATTTATGGTAAATAGAATTATGAAAGTGAAAGTAAAATACAGGTTATGCTTATCAAAAATATGCAATGTGCATCCTACTGTGTAGCATTAAATGGAAAGAAATTTGATTCCATAATTGATCTTATGGTTTCTTGGAAATGAAAAAATTACAGCCTTACAGCCTCAATTACAGCCTTATGATTTGCATATGCATATGTAAAGCAGCTTTGAGACAATGTCCATAGCTTAAATGGCTGTACAAGTAAAGCCAAATTGAATTGAATGAGTTGACATAACCCAACACATTATCGCTGCTGTTAATCCACGACATATCAATAATCAGGAAGAGGGAAAAGCAACTAGACATTAAAAATGTATCCATATTTTAATACAAATTAATTGATAAATCATACAAGTTTTTCTATTTTAACTGTGGTACAAACGGCATCAAATAGTTCTCAAATGGTTAAAGATGAAATGCATACACAGCTAACAAAAAGCAAAATACAAAAAAACCCTTTTTTTACATTTACAGCATTTGGCAGACAACCTTATACAGAGCGGCTGACTTTTTTAAAACTTTTTAATACAACTAAGCAATTAGAGGTTAAGGGCCTTGCTCAGCGGGCCACAGTGGCAGGTTGTTCGTGCATGGAATCTAACCCAGATCTTTCATGTAGCAGTCTAACACCTTAACCACTACAGTACCATTTGTGATAAGAACCATTCAAAACTTACTTACTACTGTATTTTAAAACTATTTCATCATAATTTTAAAATAATTATTACATGGGTCAGATTTTATGTATACACTTATGTATTATAAGTTTATTTCTTATTTAAATAGGTGCAAACATTTAAACCAAGCAAGAGCACTGCATTTCCCAGCAACCTCGTCGATATCTTTGAACCCGCCCCACCTCCCCTTTGAAATCAGGCTGCAGACGCATTGAAGGGCCTTGCTTAACATACACACCCCCTTATTTAAAACCCCTATTAATGTACAAATGCTTTACTCACCATCCTAATTGCATATATAATTTAGACGAACCTGGTATAATAATTCACTCAGTATACGTTTTTAAATCTTAAAAAAACATGGTGAATGCACAAATCCCAGCCATCCGCCATTACAACAAAGCTTCTATACAGCTTCCCCTCCGCTTGTCCATGCGGCAGCATGGCAGTGTGCTACGGGAATAAAGGCGCAGACCAAACACCGACGGCAACTCTCCCGCCAAAATTGTTTTCAAGAAATGGAAAACCCGCTCCCGTTTAAAAAATTTGACAAAAAGCGCGATTTATTTATTTTTTACGTTTGACGAGCAACACGAAGGCAAATTATCGCTGTAGCACAAGCATGGCCGCACTGCCCACAATAACTTTAGCCCGCTCTCGTAACCTGACAAACACTTCGTAGAGTACTACGTTACTAGGTCACAACTTCGTAAAAATGCGAATTACACACACACACCAGATCATTATAATAACATCTACTTATGTAGACAATAAGGCAATGTGCAAACCCGCTTAAAATAAGTCCATTGATTTGTTATCGCCTTGCAGTAGAGCAGCGGCGTGGCGTGCATGGAACCACGTGGTTTGTGTTTGTTAGACACAAAATGTGTGAATTTACCTGTTATATTTGCGAAGTAATGTTACAGCAACAGTGGACACCTTTAAAACTACCACCCTAAAAATTACATCATCATAGTAAATGTTTTTAGGGTATTCTCCTTCTTATTTGAAAGAATCTGTGCACACAATAACAGCAATCTGATTAAACATGTTGCCTCATTACTTCTACTGCTTGGCGGACAGTAAAATATTCTTGCCTTATCACATAATACGAAGTTAATAAATTTGTTTATACATACCTACACAAGCCGCCTATTACTTCTTTTTCCGTTTTTCTGAAATGTTGCAAGGAGGGCACCTTCTGAGCTGGTACCATGAAATACTCCATGCTTTTCTCCCCAGCTTTGAATACGCGCTCCCTTTTAACACTTTACTTATTTCTATTAGCCGCTTTTTTCTGCTGTGTATTCGCGAGTGTATACGCATTAAAAACGGACAATTCGGACTATGCGACTGAATTTGCTGTTGTTTGCATACGAACGCAACGTCTGCTGAGCGTGAAGAGTTGTAATGATAGTCTGCTTCCAGCTGATGGGGTTCCCTCGTAGCGTGTGGCGCTCTTTCTCTCCCCCCCCCCGTTCCCCTCCTTCTTCTGCGTGTGTCTATTTGCAGCTGATCAAGTGTCTTTCAAGGCGGGAAACAGCTGGTAGGAATCATGCAGCACTACAAAACGCCGTGTTCCGGTAGTGGAAAAACAGCCAGTGTAAACAAGTTATTATAAGCTACATTCCAGCTCGCATGTTAGTTCATTTTACTATACAGAGAATAAGTAGTTATTTGACATAACTTGTGTTATTTGTAAAACATATTAACCTAATTAAAATTCAAAGTTAATATGCACGAATTTATAGATTTCATTTTCACGAGCGCGCCAACGTCGCTGTTCAATGAAGTAAACATGCAAGCTCAGCTGACGACTTGGCAGAACCGAACAAAAACAGTAACAAGCGCAAAGTAGGGCGGTGCTTACATATGCGCGCCCTGGAGCTGATTTCGTACACCATTTTGCTTTTATAAAGGAAAACGAAGAGGTGGATCATAACAGCCCCCTAAGTCCCTGAGTCCACTGCCACCCCGGGCATGTGGCGGCAGTTTTAGGAACCCGCACACGCTCTGAAAGAACAAAATGGGCGCGAGGAAATACCGGAAGTAAGCTTATGCGTCCGTAGTATTAAGAGTAAAATGCTACCAATAAGTGAATTGTCCTAACTAGCTATAACAATCCCAATGCCCAATATTGAAATGAAAGATATAAAAGATTATTTAAAAATAAGTATGTTTTTATTTTTAATTTAACAACATTAGTAGGCTAACATTTATTCATTCATTCCCATACCTCGTTTCAACTAGCGTCCGCTGGAGCCTATCCCAGCGCACACAGGGCGAGGTAAACCTTGGACAGGTCGCCAGTCCAGCCACACATAGACTAACAATCACACTTACTTCCATGGGCAATTTAGAATCACCAATCAACTTAATGTACGTTTTACCGACAGACATGTCAGCGCAATGGGTTAGCGCAAACAGCCTATTTCCCATTTTTCATGCCTTTATCAGACAAAGAAGACATGAAAATATATTTTTCTTTTAAAGAGGGGTAAGATTCCTAGCCAACATCAAGCAAAAATACAGGAAAATTTATATATATGTATATATATTTTTTCAAACTAGAAAATATAAAGCAATCATCAGAATTTCTGTCAGTGAAATGTTCAAAAGCTACATCTGTTGTTTGTTAGGCAGCTTGATTCTGTAAAGCCATTTATTTATTCATCTTTTATATCTGCTTATTCCCTAGTCCTGGGTCATTGGGGTCTGCTGGAGCCTATCCTAACATAGACATTTACATTACATTTACATTTACAGCATTTAGCAGACGCTTTTATCCAGAGCGACATACAAAAGTGGTTTAAAGTTGATTGTTGAGCTTCTCAATACTGATATAATAGTAACGAACAACCTCACATACTCACACTCAGTCCAATAGACAATTTAAAATCACCAAATAACCTATTGTAAATTTGGACTCCATTGGATGCATTGAAAATGTCTCATGTCAAAATTTGTATAAAAAGGGCCATATTAATTCATTTATTCATTCATGTTCTTTATTCCCTAGAGAACAACCCTATGGGCAATTTAGAGTCATTATTCACCATATATAATTACATATTTAGTACAGACATCAAACATTTTAGAGAACATATTTAAAATATAAGCCCGATAAGCCAAATAAATATTTTCAAGTAGTTTGTCGAATCGAAGTTTTATAAATATTATTAACATTTTAACGGCGAGGCCCGGCTAGCTCAGTCGTTAGAACATGAGACTCTTAATCTCAGGATCGTGGGTTCGAGCGGCGCGGTGGCGCAGTGTTTAGCACCGTCGCCTCACAACAAGAAGGTCCTGGGTTCGAATC
>JAOTQW010000018.1:4292450-4312533 GCA_026260075.1 Sisor rabdophorus
AGCCCGGGATTCGAACCCAGGACCTTCTTGTTGTGAGGCGACGATGCTAACCACTGTGCCACCGCACCGCCCCGCATTCGAATATGTTACTATTAATATGTCTCTCTCTCACTCACACACACACACACACGCACACGCACACACACACAAAGAATGTGTGTACACCTGGCCACAGCCTATCGAAGTACCTATTGTGTTTGAAGAACATATACTGCCAAATTAACATTTTAGCACAATAAATCGGGAATCTCGCATCTTTGTCAAAGTATATTTTATTTTATTCATTTGCAGATGGGATGTCATCTCATGGCACACATAAATGTACGTTAAAGAAAAGAAACTATTTCATAAGAATTCAGTGGTCTGTGGACATATTTGCAAAATACTCCTCTATACAGGAAAAGCACACTGCTGGGAAAAAGAAGACAACTGAAGTAAGAATAAGAAAAGGGGAATGAGGAAGAGATGTATATAAGCAATACATATATTTTACAATAAAACTAACCCCAAAGAAGTTTGTAAGTTTGTACTTAATCATTAGGGGAAATTTTTTAAAATTGCAATATATTGAAAAAAATTAAAATACACCATATTTATTGAGATGCTACAGAGGTCATATACAGAAAAGATTAGATAATCTCATAGGTGGAGTTACCCATTTTGCCATTGAAACATTTTAAGTGATTCTTAAACATTTACTGTACTTAAGAAAAGGTATTCAACCACAAACATGTAAACTAACTATTTTATTGGGATGTTATGTGATAGACTAACACAAAGTAGCACGTAATTGTGAGGTGGAATGATGCATAATATAATAATAAATAAAAATCTAAAAAGTTCTTTGTTTAATAGTGTTCTTACTATCACTGAGGACTTCACAAAACCAGGATATTATATAAATTAACATGACTAGGTGACTTCTGGATTTTTAGTTTAGGGGTATCAGTGTACAGGGAGCTGAATGGCACACTTTTAGGATTTTTTTAAGGATCATTTTTCTTCACGTCACAATTATTTGTCTATCACAAGCTATGTAAAATTACAATATATATAAAATACATTAAAGTTTCTGTTTGTAAGGTGTGTTTGTAAGCATTTGGCAGCAAACTCTGCACAAAAAGACCCTAATCGAACCTACAACCTTCTTGCTGTGAGGCAAACGTACTAACCACTGTGCCACGTGCTGCCTTATCTGAAAATACCAAAAATATTTCGTTGAAAGGGATATGGGTAAGAAATACTCAATGGCATTTTCATGAAAGGTTATATAGTTCACCTTGCCATATATCACATATAGGGCGGCGTAGTGGTTAGCATGGTTGCCTCACAACAAGAAGGTCCTAGGTTTGATTCCCGAAGTTTGCATGTTCTCCCTGCTCTTGCGTGGGTTTCCTCTTGCATCTCTTTATGTGATAGACCAACACGAAGATAATATAAATAAATAACTATCAGGTTCTGATAAGCTATTGTAAAAACAATTCTCTTGAATTTCACAAGCAGTCTTTATTGTCTTGTGCAACCATACGGTACATGTACACAATGTGATGACAATTCAGATGTTAATAATAACATATGTCTTAGATATATGGAAAGTTTTGACGCACCTTGGAAAACTCTTTGCATAGTCTGGACCGAATGTTTTTTTAGATCTATTTTACAGGTATAGATTTAGATTACAACTTCCTACTAGTGAATACTTAATTTTAAAATATTTAAAAAGTCCAAAAAAAGTAAAGATAGAATTTAATTATAATTTAATTTAATTATTGAATGTTTAAATACCCCTTCTCTGACTCCTTTCTTTGCATTTTACCATTTATTCCTGAACTCTACATACCATCTGTATTTTTAATTTTATCATCAGAACACATCAAAAATATAAGCACTTATAAGAGTTTAAAGTGGGTATATTTAAAGTGCTAATTGCATATTCTAGACTTTTAACTTCGTCTTATTTTATGTGCTGATTGTTGACAGCTGGATTTCAAGTCTACTTTTTCCCCTTATTCTTTTTGATTACTTCATGACTAACACACTATTTATAAGATACTGTTTTTTTAGGCCAGGAGGCATTTTCTATAAACCCAAATTTTCACGCACAACTCTTAAGAGGCACATAAAAGAAAACTGCACCACATAATTATTTACACAGTTTTGTGTACTTGTGTTGTTTGAGAGATGGATATTGTGTGCGCGCGTGTACACTTATTCATTCATCTTCTATACCCGCTTCTATGGAAATTTCTTATGATCAATAATGATATAATAATATAGCACTTATTGTGTGTTCTTATTTTAGACTTTTTACGCTATACAAAATCATTATGCAAATGTATAATTTATTTATTCATTCATCTTTTCGACCTGCTTATTTTCTAGCTTGGGGTCATGGGGGTCTGAGGTGACCTTAGTAATCGCTATGCCACTGTGCCGCCCCATTATGCATTAATTATATACTATATTAGCTTGTTTAAATAAAAAAAAAACTTTTGGCGGTGAGGTGGTGCGGAGTTTTCTTACCTTGATTTTCTTTTAAGTAATTTATTATAAAGTATCCAAAGTAAGGCAAGAACTAAAGTTATAGTAATTGTTATAATATTTATTGATAAATGCTTTTTGAATTCTTATTTTGTGCAGTAATTGAAAGTATTTTGTGCATTTTCATTTTGCTGTAAACATTTTTTAAATTTACTGATAATAACAATCATGCATCTTTCATTTCAGAGTTAAGTGTCAGCAACATGAAGCAGTTTCTCCATCTGCTAGTACCCCTGCTCCTCTATCTGCGTTTGGCATCTTTGGCTTTGGCCAGTAACTGTCCAAAGGAATGTTCCTGTTCAAGTCTAGACTCCATTATTTGTTATACACGGCAGGCAACAACCATGCCTTCTCACGTGCCTGCATCAACAAGAAAACTGTATGTCTTCGAGAATGGCATTGTGACCCTAGACCAAAAGGATTTTTTTGGATTGAAAAGCTTAGAGATGCTGGACCTAAGTCAGAACAAGCTGAACGAACTGCCGAATTGTGTCTTTCAGCCACTATCTGGCCTACGTAACTTGGATCTATCATCTAACCAAATCACCCATATTTATCAGGAGAGTTTTACTGGTCTGGATTTGCTGGAAAGACTTTATCTTCACAGCAATGCCATCAAGAGCATACACCCTTCAGCCTTTAATGGTCTTGAGCAGTTACTTGAGTTAAAGCTGTACAGAAATAAGCTAACAACTGTACCCGCTCTCAAAATGCCCAATCTGCTTCTGCTGGATTTGGGGTTTAATAAAATCCCTTCACCAGGGCCAGATGACCTTCAAACACCCAAATTGGAGTCACTTAAGTTGGGTGGATTAGGATTGTGCACCTTGAATCAGGAACTCTTAGGTAGCTTCAAGAACCTTCATGAGCTTGATATTTCAAACAATCAACTCAAAGTTTTTCCCCAAGTGATCTGGGAGTCCAAGGGTTTGGTCAGACTTAGTTTAGCTGGAAATCCCATAGGTGTGTTAAAGTGGGAAAGTTTTGAAAACCTGACTGAGCTTCAGGATTTGGACATCAGCAACCTCAGCCTTCGGAGTCTACCTAGTAACATGACCTTGCTCTTTCCTTTCATGAAAAGACTTACTCTTGCAGGGAATCCATTTAACTGCCTTTGCACTCTAGTCTGGTTTCCCAGCTGGCTTCATAAAAAACAGATATTGCTAGGAAGGACAGAAGAGACCCGCTGCCATTTTCCACCCAGAAATGCAGGAAAGGTGTTGGAAAGACTAGGGAATCATGACTTTGGATGTCCTACCAGATCTACCATAAGTCCACCTAAGACCACCACACTGGCCGAACCTCTAATCACCACTTTGCATAGCACAACAGTTACAATTACTCCTCTTAAGCTCGGCATCGAGCCTTCTTTGAAGACATACATTCATCCACTACCTACAGCCCCAGCTTCCCCAAGCAGCAATACAGACTCAGATCTAAATATACCTTTTTGTCCAGCGAGTATCTGCCTAAATGGAGGCACATGTTGGCTAGATTATCAGGGTCAATTTGGGTGCAGTTGTCCTTATGGTGTTTCAGGGAAATATTGTGATAACATGGTGGATCTACCTGAAATTGTCTCTACAGTAACAGTTAGTATGAAATCTGAAATCTTTGTACGATTGGTTACAAGCTCATCAATACAACTCTACCTAAACAGCTACATTGAGAGACGTCCATATATTCATGGTGTTAAACTAACTTATAGAAACCTCTCAGGATCAGATAAACGTCCGAAGAAACTCAACTTTCCAATCTTTTATCAAGAATACACACTCCGTGGACTGCTTCCAAATTCCACATATTTCATCTGTGTCAGTCCACTAAATAAGCCAAGTGATATTGATAGTGTATGCACAGAGGCTCAGACATTAAACCAGCAGCACACCAGTGCACAAATAAAGGATCCACAGTTTACAACTATGCTTGTTCCAACACTTGCTTCTCTTTTTCCTCTGTTAGTGCTGGTGACAGTTGCTCTTGGTTTAGCTTGGTATATGCACAGAAAAAAACGAGCACGATTACACCTATATTGCAGTCCTTCAGTTTTGGAATTGGAGGGAGTTGAAGTAGGTCATGGAGAAAATGGATCCTTATCAGAAAAAGAGACAGATATAGGGTCATCTCAAACAGCAGTGGAGAAAGACCTGGACTATCAGTTACCACTCATACAAGATTGCTATGTTGGAAACAATAGGAAAACTGTGAAGCCTTTCTGAATTTAATACCTGAACAATTTTGAAAAGCAAAGCAGAAGAATGCTCGAATTCCATCTTATGGTCAGCATAATTTTAGCCAAAGAAACAAAAGACATAAATGAAAAACATCAGTCAAGATCAAGAATGTGGCAAAAATGTAGCACACAAATTGGTGGTTAAACCACCAAGGCATTATTTTGCTATGTTGTTTATTGGGAAATCAAGACTTTTTTAATCACTTGAAGACTGATAGTTATATATTTTTTGTTTGTAACAAATGAAGTTTTACTATGTTTATTTATGTTCATTACAGATTACTTGTTTTTAGTATACAAATTCAAGTTCTGTCATTACTTATGATCACATACAACAAAATCCAAAATTCGGCCTTACCAAGTGAATCAACATGCTAAGAGTCATAGTAGACATAAAACAGAAAAAAAGACAAAAAGAAAGCTCCTCTTATCTTTGAGTCTCACATTTAGAAACAGGGCTTAAACAAGAAACTATTTTATCTTACTACACCAACAAGTAAGCAGTCTGTCCTAAAAGCACTATAAGCTTTATTACAAAGACTGTTGTAACATTTCAAATAACTATAAAAATATATATTTTTATGCAGCTATTCTAGTAAGTAGTTTTTTTATATTTAATATGGAAAGGTAAGAATAAGAGGAGGAAATGGCAAGGTAATTCTTTGTGGTGTCTTATTTCATTACACAAATGATAGTCAATTACTGAAAAATATTTTAATGACATAACTTTGAAGTATATCATTAGAATGTCCCAAATGTAATTATCTTGAATATAAAGTTATGAGTTAAGAAAGGGTATCTTGTAAAATATGCTAAAAAAACCCCCACACAACTCGGGTATTTATGCCAGCAGCAAAATGTAAAAAAAATAATTAGATATAATCAGCAAAAGTAGATGGCATCACATTTAATTGGCCACAATTAAGCATTTCTTTTTAAACACAGCTGATGTAAACATTTAGCTTATTACAAGTTAATATAGCTGTGTTGTATAAATGTGTTGAGTTTTTCCCCGGTAAAAAGTTTAAACGGGGGGGGGGGGTGTAAATGAATAAATAGATATAAATAGAAACTGGATATAAAATATTATTTATACATATTGAATATTAATATAAAAAAGAAAATTGTTCTATTGAGTACTTCTGCTGCAATAAAGTGTGAACATAGGCCTATAAGTTTGTGCTGATGCTTCTTTTCTACACAGATGACAAATGCTGATCTAAAAAAAAACAATTTTATTTTAAGTGCACTGCAGTAGTCCACAGATTCCTATACGATTCTATATCAAAATTAGAAAATGTATACGCAGCAATAAAAAGCGATAAATAATGATATATTTCTGTGGCAACGCTGCACACTATTTAAAAAAAATAAATTGTGATTTAAAAAACAGAAAATACGTTTGCAGAAATAATGTATTTACTTTGAACTGCTATAAGCTAAACTGTTTCCCTGCCCATTTGTGTATCTTCCCTACATGTATGTAAAGAATTCTTATAGGAGATACAGTGTATGACACATAATAAATGTAAAGCAGCCAACTGAATAGTCAACACTCGACTATTGTGTCTCACTAGCCAAAAACAATTAATGCACCATCACTGCATTTACAGCTCTGCTGGTTAGTAAATATAAATATTTGACAAAAAGTAGTATTGAAAATATTTTAGTGAACATGTTAATTTCTCTATATTGTTGGTTATTTATTTGTTAAATGTTTGTTCAAACTGTATATATTTGTAAAAATCAATACATATTGTAAATTTGG
This sequence comes from Sisor rabdophorus, assembly GCA_026260075.1. Taxonomy (NCBI): domain Eukaryota; kingdom Metazoa; phylum Chordata; class Actinopteri; order Siluriformes; family Sisoridae; genus Sisor; species Sisor rabdophorus. Next base: position 4,298,993 of record JAOTQW010000018.1, read on the forward strand.
TAATTGCTGCTATTTGTGGATAGCAAAGGTTTGGTGCAGCAATACTCTTAGGAACAGTTTAAAAGGTTCATTCTGAGGAGACCAGGAAACTGTGCAGGGTTAGGGTTACGGAAATTGTAAGAAGCATTATCCAGAACAGATTTTAACAAGACTGTTTAGGATTAAGAGTAAGACAGAAAGCTATTATGTTTGAGCTTAAGGCAATAATCAAAAAGAGACTAAAAGCAAATTTATCAGGCTGTCCGCCCTCAACCAATCAGAAGTAACCAATATTATTTCTTACTCTACACATGCCTGTGACTGACTACCCAGATATTCTCGGGTAAAAGGCATGCTGAGTACCTAATAGAATTAATGAAATAAATATTTTACTATCCTTGTAAAGACTATTTATTAAATGTAAACAATAACATTAATTTTAGTAAACCAAAGACAACCTGCAGCTTTTGTGAAAAAAAAAGCTATATTTTACCTTTGGGAATCTGGCAAGTATGCTAGCAAGTATGCTGATTTCCTTTAGAATATTATAACCAACATGCCAAATGTCCTTCTGACATTGGCAAAACAACAACAAACCAGGTGCAAATTGTTTTTAAACTTTTTTAACGAATGGCCACAACTTTTACCTAATGCTAGAGTAGAGTCTGTCTGCTCTTCTATACCCGCTTATTCCCTATCTATGGGTCACAGGGGTCTGCTAAGGCCTATCCCAGGGCACATGAGGGAGACAGGGGTACACCCACAACAGTCGATCACAGGGCCACACAGACAACCAACCACGCACCACCAATTAGCCTAATGTACAAGTTTTTGGAATCTGAGAGAAAACCTGAGGACCCGGGGTAAAAGCGCCTTGACTGGGAACCGAACCTCCTTTAGAGGTTAAAACGCTGAGTCTTTGTCTTCAAACGACGACTGAAGACCCACCTGTTCCTGAAGTACTTAAACCGACATTGCACTTTTATCTAGAACCACTTACTGTAATAGTAGACTTTACTTCTCTCTCTTATATTTAAAAAAAACAACAACACTGGCCCATTTCTTTCCTTCAGAGTTTATTATTATATACTTTGTTTATAACCTATTAAACCGGTATTAATGTATTTATTGGTAGAGACTTCAAAGCACTGTGAACGTTGCTCTGTATAAATGCTACTAAATGTTGAAAAAGCGTCTGCTATATGTTGTGAATGTAAACCCTTTCTGCGGTGAGGCAAACGTACTAACCACTACACCACCACGCCGGCCCCCTCAACAAATCAGAAGGAGCCAATTTGTTTGTTATGCTACACAAGCTTGTGACCTATCTTAATATCCAAATTAATTTACTTTTAAAGCCACTATTTAATCATCAAAATACACATTTTTAAAAAGATATTTCCCTACATATATCTTCCTATTTAGGCTAGCCTACCATTATGGAGATCTTTGTTTTTTTCGATCTTACTACTATGATTCTTGCTGCCTGTAACGACACTGCGCATGCTGTATTTGCATAAGAAATAGAGCCCTTTTCTTGTACTGTATGCTATTGGAGAATAAAGTTGAATACGTATGCCGATCTGGAGGCCACTGACACTGTTAATGTCATGATAACTCAGCAGGCCATAACAGCTTTATAAAGTAATTAAAACCAAAAACAAACTGAAAGCAGGCAAGGAAATGAGAAAGGGTCTGGGGTTTAACACGTGTTATGTGACCATATTAATCAAAGGAGAAAAAAACATGGTCTAGCAGCTCATTCTGAGCTAAATCTTAGCTCCAACTGCATAACATTACTTTTTTTCACTATTTATTTATATCTTACACCCTCTCATTTGATCCAATCTATCTTACAATTGAAGTAGCTCTCTAGATCATAGACACACTGTCTGCAAACTTTGGAATTCTAACAGTTTTCTCAATGCTTGGGCAGGTTCAACTGGATAAAATTCCGTGTTTGCTAAGCAGCACCATCAGCAGCACCTGTACAACATAGTAGATCTCATCTACTGTGTGTACTAGGGCTGCACCATAGTGAAAAATATGAATTGTCATATTTTGCAATATGAAAAAAACCCATTAATTTCAGCATTAAATAATTAAAACTACATAATTTCAAATCCTACAGAAAGTCCACAAGGATTTTTTTTTCATGCAGCCGTAATGAAAACTAAACTAAACTAAAATCCATAAAGCAGGAGTTTTATTTAAAAGACTGAGGTAGCGCAGAACAAAACCAGAAGTGACATTTTATAACAAAAGAATGTCTTAAACTTCCTATCTGAAGTAGCAAAAAGCAGATCTGAACAGAAAATTTCTAAAGTTGTGATATGACAAATAAATATATAAATTTCAATTAATTAGTTTATTTTAATTTACAAATATGCCCTCTAATGGTCAGTGTGACAAGGCAGCTTTTAATCCCATTGCCTATTATTAATTATATTTATATTTCAGTTTATCAAATGTAGCAATCAATGTCAAATATTTAAAAAAATCCAGTCAGTTAATGTAATTTAGTCTATAAATAAATAACAGAAAACGTAATTACAAAAAACAATGAATTTGCAAAAATTGTGTGCTAGCTCTGTTTCATATTACTCAAAGCAGCAGTCCTGGTTTGGCCTGGTTATATGCACAGATTTTTCTTATCCCTGTAATAAAACTATCCATTGTAGCACTCTGGCACCACATAAACCCAAGCGTGGCCAAAACGCCTCGTCTCCTAATGCTAAGACTGCATGCCACTGTGCACAATAAAAATGCTGATTAGGCTGAACAGTAGTCGTTCCATGTGAAGTTGTTCCACATGTCATCTCTCATTGAGCACCAGCGTTCTGTGAGCCCTGTACCATCCTGCCTCTAACCCACAACGGCTTCTAAATCCATGAATACATTTTATTCACTCTGAGGAGATGTAATTAGAAAGGAACTGCGTAGGGTCAGTTAACGTAGTAAACACCAGACCAGACCTTGCAAACACCAGCAAGCCAGCAAGTCATGGCTAAAATATCACGAAAAAATGCCATTATATATATATGCAATTTATGATTTTGTACTTATTTTTTTAATTTATTAGCTGTTTTTCATTTCATACTTTGTTATTCATTCACTTCTTTGTTGAGTCTGGTTCCTCTCAAGGTTTCTTCCTATTACTCTTAGGGAGTTCAGGGACAAACAACTACTATTATTCTATTTTTTCATTTGCATATGTAAAGCAGTGCGCTCAAATAAAGCTGAATTGAATTGAATTCATACATTTATTTATTATTCATCTTCTATACCTGCTTATTCCTTAATTCAGGGTCACAGGGTCTGCTAAAGCCTAACACAGCTTTCTGAAAAGCAAAAATTGCCAGTCCATCACAGGGCCACACACATTTACTCTATTTAGAATCACTCTTTATTTAGAACCATTAATTAACCAAATGTATATGTTTTTGACTTCGGGTAACTACCAAGCCACAGTGCTGCCCATAGTTATTATCCAAATATTACGAACTGTGAGTAGTGTACTTTGTATTGCAGATTCATTTTACACCGTAATATATACAATGAGAAAAACATATTTTATCCTTTGCCAATCATTTGCCCATTAAAACTAAAACGATCAGTCTATAATTTAAAGGGTAGGTATATTTTAACAGCGAGAGGCCGAGCAACATTTATAACTGAAATAAGTATTTAACTTTTAATTATGATACCAACCATTGTAATGTGTCTGGAAGTGTAGAAAATGAAAAAATAAATAAAATTGCCAAGATGTTATAGCACAATAACTTCAAAAACTTGTAAAAACCAAAACAGACTGTAAACTGTAAGCAAGGTACAGCAGTAAACAGTAAAATACAAGTTATTTAAACCTTAATCTTCTGATATTAATGTTTTTACTCTATACATTTCTACCAGACAGAGATTTTGTAGCAGAATAAATCTCTACTACAGACTTATGACTCTATAGATGCTTAGGCTACCTATCAGCAACCAGTACCAAGGTTTTAAGAACTAAGAGAACAGCGTGCTTTACACCACTGCATCCAATGCATTGCACTTGGTAATGTATGGCTTGGATGTAGCTGCTTGGCCATGGACACCCATTTCATGAAGCTCTCTGTGCACTGTTCTTGAACTAATCTACATGAAGTTTGTAGGTCTGTATCGATTGACTCTACAAAAAGTTGGCGACCTCTTCGCACTACGCACGTCAGCATCTGCCGAGTCTGGTCCTTCAGCTTACGTGGCCTTTCATTTCGTGCTGAGTTGCTGTCGTCCCCAAACACTTTTTATAATACAGTGGAATTTTTAGGTGCGAGAAAATTTAATGACTAGATTTGTTGCACAGGTGACATCCTATCTCAGTTCCACGCTGGAATTTACTGAGCTCATGAGAGCTACCCATTTTTTTAGAAATGTTTTTAAAAAGAGTCTGCATGCCTAGGCTTTTGATTTTATACACCACCTGGGCATGGAAGTGTTTAAAACACCTGATTGTGATTAATTGGATGGGTAAACAAATACTTTTAGCAATATAGTGCAACACAAAGATTGTATTGTTATATAGTTGTATTGCAGTTAAAAAAAGCAATGACATTGCCAAAAATATATATTTAGCACTGCTCTTTTTCGTGCAGTAAAAAACTACATAGGGTTGAGCGTACTTACTACCTGCGACTGCTGACTAAATACAGTATGTGGGCCAGTGGAACCCTGGCAGAACACAAAATAGGAGCTTCAAACCAAAGAAGCTTTGGCTCAAGAATGAGTGTGACAGAAGCAGAATAAACTCACACTGAGATTTTAAATAAAAGAAATATGGAGAAAATTGGAAACATCATTCACATCATCTTTGCTTTAATGAAGTGGAAAAATTGAAGGATGCTTATCACATTGTCAATGTAACAATTGATCCACTTCTATTCTACTGGGCTGCCAAACATGCCCTCAATTTTAGCCACTCCAACCCCAACACTTACATACACACAATCCAGCATTGCTACAGGTTTTTAATTGTATGATTCAGAGCCATCATTATTACACAGATGACTTCAGCACATCTTCAGCCACTAAAGCCTGATTGTACTAATATTAAAAACAGTCAAATTTACACTGAATATTTATTCCAAATAGTAATTTCAAAAAGCTTTTCAGAACAAAGATTAATTTTTATCTTAGATATTAATGTACATTTACTGCTATTACTCAGTTTGCAAGTTACAGCAAAATTGTTACTGTTGACTTTTTAATTTGGTTTTACATTGTCTTTTTATATATTCTATAATATATTTTTATTTTACATAAAAACTATGATAAAACAGAAATAAAAGTCACAAATACACAGGTGATGTCTTATAGCCCTGATGTGTAGACTGTAAGGTTAGTTCTCAATTTTTTTATCTTGTTTTAGGTTAATCTGTTTTATGTTTATTTTCATGTTTTGGTTAGTTTAATGTTTATGTTTTATGTTCATATTATGTGTCTGTTATATAGTCCATCATGTTTTCGGTGCATGTTTTCATTTCCTTCCTTTTGATTTCCCTGTGGGAAAGTGTTTGTCCCCTGTTAAAACATAAACCTGATCTGACCTTTTATTTCCTAAATATTAGAGAAGGTAGTAGCGGAGCAGCTATGTCATTTCTAAAGAAATAGCATACATGAAATGTACCAATTAAGATTTAGACTGCATCACAGTACAGAGACAGCCCTTGTTAAAGTAGTAAATGACCTACTATTGCCCACTGATCAGTATTGTGTTTCTCTGCTTGTTTTACAGGATCTTTGTGCAGCTTTTGACACCATTGACTTCATAGACTAGAAAGGAATTAAAGGAATGATTTAAACGGTGACTATTCCACGTACTCCCCTGTCACATATAGCGTCCCCCAGGGCTCAGTTTTAGGTCCGCTTCTCTTTTAGAATAGTCCAGAATAGTCCAGAATGCAGCAGCAAGAGTCGTGACTAGAACTAGAAGGTATTAACATATCACACCTATTTTATCCACAGTGCATTGGCTCCCAGTGAGATTCCGTAGATTTTAAAATGCTTCTAACCTATAAAGCTTTGAATGGCCTTGCACCGCAGTATCTGAGCGAACTACTAGTGTCTTACGTTCCACCTCAACTACTTAGATCAAAGTTATGGAACAGCGTTCCAGTTTATGTCCGAGAATCAGTCACAATCACAGTATTTAGGTCTAAACTAAAAACATATCTATTTAACCAGGCATTTTACTGTTAGACTTCCCTTAAAGAGGGGATTTCTCCAATACCCAATACAGATGCTATTCTACCATACACACTCACTTACACTATATAACCACTGTGTCTAATCACCCAAATAAGGATGGTTCCTTGTTGAGTCTGTTTTTTCTCAAGGTTTCTTCCTAATACACTCAGGGAGTTTTTCCTTGCCACCGTTGCCGTCGCCTCTGGCTTGCTCTCCAGGGACAAACTTTTATTTCACCCTGCATATTTATATGTGAAGCACCTTTGAGACAATGACTATTGTTAAAAGCGCTCTACAAATAAAGCTAATTGAATAACTTAACTGTGGTTTAATTACACCCGAGTTCAATGTCTCTAGCCACACTCAGGCCCGATAACTGCCACAACTGTTTGCAATCAAGAAATCACTTAAATAAGACCTGCCCGACAAAATGAACTAGATTAAAAGATAGACATCATGCAGAGATCCAAAAAAAATTCAGAAACAAATGAAAAATAGTAAGTGAGATCTATCAGTCTAAAAAAAGGGTATAATACCATTTCTAAAGCTTTGGGACCACAGTGAGAGCCATTATCCACAAATGGCAAAAAATTTGGAACAGTGCCAAGCTTCCAAACATAATTACCCCAAGAGCGCAGTGACGACTCATCCAAGAGGTGACAAAAGACACAACAACATTCAAAGAATTGCAGGCCTCACTTAGGGGCAATGTTTATGACTGAGAAATATAAAAACCTATGCTTAGCAAAAAGAACATAAAGGCTTGTCTCAGTTTTAGCAGAAAACATCTTGATTATCCCCAATACTTTTGTGAAAATACTCAAAGTCTGGGACTGACGAGACAAAACTTTTTGAAAGGTGCGTGTCGCATTACATCTGGCGTAAAAGTAACACCGCATTTCAGTAAAAGAAAAAAAAAATCATACCAACAATAAAATATAGTGGTGGTAGTGTGATGGTCTGAGGCTGCTTTAAAGACTTGCTGTGAAAAATAGAACCATGAATTCTGCTGTCTGCCAAAAAATCCTGAAGGAGAATGTCGGCCATCTGTTTGTGACCCCAAGCTGAAGCGAACTTGGGTTCTGCAGCAAGACAATGATCCAAAACACACCAAAAAGTTCACCTCTTAAATGGCTGAAGAAAAACAAAATAAAGACTTTGGAGTGGCCTAGTCAAAGTCCTGAGCTGAATCCTATTCATTCTGTGAGATGCTGTGGCATGACCTTAAAAAGGCGGTTTATGCTCGAAAACCCTCTAATGTTGCTGAATTACAACAATTCTGCAAAGATGAGTGGACAAAAATTTTTCCACAATGCTGTAACAGACACATTGCAAGTTATGGCAAACGCTTGACTGCAGTAGTTGCTGCTAAGGGCGGCCCAACCATTTATTAGGTTTAGGGGGGAAACACTTACACAGTGCCATGTAGTTTTGGATTTTGTTTTCCCATAATAATAAAAACCTTTATTTTAAAACTTTTAGTTTTGTGTTCACTTGTGATAACTATTGCGTTTCCTATTCTCATGGATTTTGGTTTCTCCCTATACCACTGCAGTGAGGCAGTTAATGTCTAGTCTAGTTGAGTCAAGTTTAGTGCTGTCAAGTTAATGTTTGTTGTTTGTCAAATGTTTATGGATTGTGTTTACATTTATAAATACACCACCTTTGGGTTAAAAACTATACTCACCTCAGTGGGATTCGGTAAAAATCATAGTAACTTTATTAAATAAATATTTAATTTGCTATTATTTTGCAACTACTTATTTTATATTGTTTAGTGAAATTTTACAGAAATTGACAGTTGACTGCCATTTCCGGTGCGCACAATAAAAAAGATGACAGCACACAAAAGCAAAATTTCGGTTTGTATTGCTTAATTAACTAAGTTGAGTCAAAATGTCTTTTGTCTTTTTGTCTGGTTCCTCTCAAGGTTTCTTTCTATTACCCTTAGGGAGTTTTTCCTTACCATCGTCGCCGGTGCCCTGGCTTGCTCTCCAGGGACAAACAACTCTAAATATTTCACCCTGCGTATGTATATGTAAAGCAGCTTCGAGACTATTGACTATTGTTAAAAGCGCTCCACAAATAAAGATGAGTTGAACTGAACTTTGTTGCATGCAGACAAAAGTTGAATTTAAAAAATTTAAATTATAGTATTTTTAAACAACAAACATGTTATAGGTAAAAACAATATATGCAGTAAGTCAAAACGTATTTTGGTTCTAATGGTTGCCGACCCTTGGGCTAGTACCCAACATATTTTTCCTTCATTATTTAAATGGGTTCAAATTCAAATAATTTTCATATCCTTTATTTAAGAGGTTCAATAATATAATTTTGTTTAACACTGAGGGGAACACTAAAATAACACATCCTAGATCTAGGTGAATGCAATAATCTTATTACATACTTTGTTTATTAAAATTTATTAATGCATGAATTAAAGTGGAAAAACAAAACTACAAGCGGATTCAACTTTGATGTAATGTCCTTAAAAAAATCAAAATCAGGACCTGAATTAATGTATCCGCCAACCCCTGGACAGTTTGTGGTGCAACGTGGCATTGGTGGATGGAGTGAGACATGATACCAATACATGATGTCCCAGATGTGCTCAGTTGAAGTCAGATCTGGGGAATGGGCAGAATAGCATTAATACCTTCGGTCCTACAGAACCTGCTGACACACTCCATCCACATGAGGTCTAGCATTGTCTTGCATTAGAAGGGAATCCAGGGGGAAAGAGCACCGGCATATGGTCAAGGAGGATCTAACCTCGGTACCTAATGGCAGTCATGCTCTGGCGAGCACATGGATGGCTGTGTGGCCCTTCAAAGAAATGCCATCCCACACCATTACTGACCAACTGCCAAACCGGTCATGCTGGATAATGCTGCAGACAGCAGAACATTCTCTATAAAATAAAAAACTATAAAAGTGGAATACCCACTGCATATAAAAATTTTACTTAAAGTATCATACTGTATTTATACTGACTGTTATCTTAATGACTGAAATAATTTAATCTTGCAAGCAACCTCTTTTCAAGCCCTGTAGCACTCTCTTAAAGCTGCAAAAGACACCCCTGTCCACATCAACAGGTCTAAAATAGCGTGTCTCTAACATTTCTAGACATCCACATCTTCGAGGATCTGTTCTGGCATCTAAAAATCTCAACTTAGGAAGGTGCAACAGCATCTTTACTACTTAAGAAGTTAATGAAACCCCCAAAATCATAATTTTTGCATTATTACAAGTATCTTGACAAGCTCGATCACAGTGTAGTATGGTAACTCTACAGTGTGTGAAAAGAAATCACTGCAAAGGGTCGTGAAAAACCACCAACACGCAATCATTGGCACACTGCCTAATCTTCTTCCATACAGAAGGAGAAACAGAGATGTGAAGTGATGCGACTGTTGCACAGCCGCAACCAGAAGTTACACCTACAAACAAAATTAAAATGGCGGTGGGGCAGTGCCGACTATTGGAGCAAGACTAACTCCATTTACACAGGGCTTTAAAAATCACATTTGTTTGGGATGGCGTCTACAAACTTTTAGCAATATTGTGTATTTGTATAAAACATATGTAGTGAATATGTAATCTAAAAACAACACAGCTGGCTTACAATTAGCAAAAACCCATCCAGTATTAAACACTTAAAGATAAGGTACTATATAAGGAAATTATATAAGTAATATCTGTTAAATCTCAGAACTCAATTTTTTTGCAGCCATTTGGGCAGGTACTCTTCAGTTGTTGGTATCTTCAAATACTGTAAATTTATTTAGCCCAATTAAAAACCGCAAATTGAAAGTAACTTAAAGTAACAGTTACACAGTGCACAATACAAAAAACATTTAATAGCCTAATATTCCTTCCAGATATTTTGGTAGACCACTTGAAAGACACAATAGCCTTCAGGCCAGCCACTTTCAAGCCCTTAAATATTGAGAATATTTAAAGTTTATTACAAAAAAAATGGACAATTCTGTGCTGTACCAAAGACAACACATTTCTGCAATTCCAGCACTACTACTACTTTATACAGCATTTTTGGTGGTAATTAAAACATTTTTTCTAAAGAGGCAATGATATAAACACTTGCTCTACCAAAATTTAAGGCATAGTACAGGTAGTTTGCACTCATCAGCTAAACCTAATGAGCAACCCCACATTTTAGTTGCAAAAAACGCAAAAGCAACAGCGCCTTTGATCATTAATTCAAACGTCCTGAAAACAGTATTGGCTAAAGAACAAAAAAGCTGGGTTAATTGGCCAGACATATGAGTGGGTAGTATCATATAGTGGGTATTTTTTTAATTAAACTGCATTTGCAAGACCCTAAGGTATGTTGCTACTTTTAAACACAAAAAAGTCTACTGCAATCATAGACCCCCTTACTGATACCTATTGTTTCTTTACAATAGGTCATGATCAACTTGCAGCTAACTATTCGTATAATTGATTTTTCAATAAAGAGCCTCACCTTTTAGCATTATTCAAAATGAAAACCTGAAATAAAAATGAACATTTATTTATTGATGTCTAATTTCTGTGTGAAGTCAATAATTTTCGTTACTGTTGTGAAATAAAACTGCTTATTTATTCTTGTTCTGCTGTTGATCTTTCCCACAGGCACAGAAAGTGCTCTGTATCTCTACTTTGACAGCAAAAATTAAGATTCTATAACATTATGTAACAAATACCTTTCAATTTTAACAGGAGGTAATACATAATGGTTAAAAAGTATTTGTCACGCTGTAAAGTATGCATTTTACATACATGTGGGTGTAGGTAACATTACCAGTAACTTTTTTTGGTGATCTTTTGATCAGAATGGCAATATTTCATGAATTAGGGTGACCTTTTTAGGGACTTGGACAAAGGTGGGAAGGTAGACCCTGCTGCTTTAAACTTTGTTAGGACATTATCCTCCCCACAATCAATGTAACAGTTTATGCAAGCAGCTATTCCATAGCTAACATAGGATGACGGGTAAATCAGGATAAAGAGGCAGTCATTTCCAGAAGTCCACTACCAGCCATTCCCAGGTCTTAAGCTAGGACGAAGCTACAGCTTTCATACTTCATTTTAAACATAGTGCTTATGTTCGCTGCAAAAATAAGTCCATTTCTTAGTCTAACCCCAGAACCCACACATTGTCCAAAGTTCGCAGTGCAAGCTGCGAAATTCCTTATCCTACGAATGCTGCACTGGTACAAGTGAAACATTCAACACACAAATACATAACACCTCTCATCAAGTGAGTCCATGTTTAGTATTTCATAATAATTTTAGTTTTATTTTAACATTTTTATAATAATAATTTTAGTTTAATTTTAACATTTATTTTAGATTAGATATCAGCACTGGTCAACATTGATATTTAAGAAAATTTACAAAAGGCACATCTAATGGACTTGAGCAATAATGTGAAATTTCTCAGCTAAACATAAATCCACAAAAGAACTAAAATATGTGTGAATTTACCTCTTAATACAAAGCAGATACAGTGCCATTTTCCCTGTTCTTTGTATTTCCAATGTACACACCTCTATGTTTGAGTGGAGCCACAGTTGGGCAGCATATTCGTCTCTACTGTCAGGTGTCTCATTATTTTGTGTGTTTTATATAGAACTAGTATGCAGACAAAGAAATAAATGTATAGCACTGAAACAGCTACAGAAATTAGGGAATTACGGTGAAGGAAAAAACAAGAATATAGATTTACGCTGTTCTCTTTCCATTGTTCTAGAGTGATGTTTTTTATCTGAACATAATGCATATTACAAGTACAAGTGTATACTTTACTTTTAATAAAATGCACTAAAACAGAACTTGGGTATGTAAAAATTTTGCATTACTGTGTCATCAATATATTTCAGTGTGCTTTTGTTTTGTGCTATTCTAAGATTCTTTATAAATTTTGTTCAGAAACATTTCGTTATTTTTAAAGGAAAAAAAGGGAATGATGGAATTAAAAAGGAAAAGGACTTGTAAGTGTAAAAAAAAGTGTAAAAACTTACCCACTGGATGTGGCTAAAGATGCAGAGCTCAATGAGGATTTCAGATTTCGGTAATCCCAAAGCCGTATCTCCTGCTGCCAATTCTAGAGCCACACAGGTTCAATAATTGTCAAAATAAAAAAAGGATTTAATATTTTATGTTATTTAATCATGTTATATTTCTTTGTATAATAACAAAAAGCATGTTACCTGATTAAGTCCAGTAGTGATAATATAATCTTCTTTTACCCAGACAACACGAGAATCCTTGTTGCTATAAAGAACTTGAGCACACTGTAGAGAGAATAGGACCAACAGTACTATTATACTGTTGTGTGAACTCTAATAAGATTTATTCATCTAAACTTTTGTTGTTGTTAAATAATTCAGTTATAGACCTAAACACCTTCATTCATTCATCTTATATACCTGCTTAGTTCCCCATTTGGGGTCCAAGCCTATGCCAGCGCACATTAAGCAAAAGGCAATAGTACACTGACCAGGTCACCAGTCCATTGCAGGGACACACAGACGAACAACCACACACACACGGTCACCAAATCAACCCACTGTACATGTTTTTAGACTGTGCAAGAAAAACCCCATGCAAGTGCAGGGAGAAAATGCTAACACTGCAAAGACCCCTTGCCCAGGAATCAAACACCTTTCAGAATTATACAGCAAATTAACTTATATACTTAAATATACTGAAAATACAAAGTTAAAATGGAAGAGCCACAATTAAACACCAATAAATGGTAACAGAAAACAGTAAAGAAAAGTGATGGAACACTAGAAAAGTGTTATTGCAGTGGTTAAGGTGTTGGACTGCCAATTAAAAGATCAGGGTTTCATTCTCAGCACCACTCCTAGGCCGTTAACTTCCAATTGCTCAGTTGTATAAAAAATAAGTTGTTCTGGATAAGGGTGTCTGCAAAATGCTGTAAATGGAATGGTTGAGGAAGTAATTCTTTGTTTTAGTTTGACATATAGCATCATTAAGAAATGATGCAGGTTTAATCAAAAAGATCTTTTAATTTAGATAATATACAAAAAGATACTACAAAGATAATATTAAAAAAAAACACATTTTCAACACACTCTCACTGAACCCTTTTTTCTTTCTAAAAGCTGCAGTTTAATTTCTTTAGTTTTAGTTCAGGTACTCCGGTTTCAAAAACATGTGCATTAGGTGTGTGTGGCCCTGCGAATGACTGGTGACCTGCCTTTCGTCCTATAAGCTCCAGCAGATGAATTAATGAATTACTGACCCGCTCCTTAAATAAATCAATATTTCAAAATTTTATTGGCTGACATACATTATAT
>JAOTQW010000018.1:4325691-4339826 GCA_026260075.1 Sisor rabdophorus
ATAGATAGATAGATAGATAGATAGATAGATAGATAGATAGATAGATAGATAAGATTTTTTTATTTAATTTTTTTTACCATATTTTCTCCTCGCAATATAGTAATTTGAACTTCCGCACTTCCTTGATCCATATTGAAGGATTAGTCGAATAAAAATATCAAGAATGTTTTTACCTCTAAATAACAGACTCGACAGTTTATAAGTTACCATAGCAACACAAACTGCTCTCGCGAGATGTTATACTGTTGGGTCTGTTTGGTTTATTAGTACGCTAATTTTACTTGTGAAGGTAGGTTAATCATACAATGCTGTGCTAAACTAAAACATTAAAAAACATAGAAAAAAAACTCTGCAACTGGCTGATGGAACTGTATGTATAAACCTTAAATAGTTTGATTTAAAAGGCAGACCTGAACAGTACTTTTGTGTACTATTTTAGCTTCCTGTGTAGAACGGCGATACGCGGAAGTCTACCGCGCCACATGGGCTGAACATCGTAAAAAGATGTAAATAAAATCATACATCGGTATTTTGTGGAACTTTACGTGTCAACCGGATATCAGTAAACTTTCGATTCCTTGGCGGGTGATTTAAAACTCAAACTTTATGTTCAGGTTAACGTGTCAAACAGGCTTCATTTAGGTTAGATGGGAATGCAGTCTTTTACATGGTAATGTCTACATATATGACAATGTGAAACGCTTACAGTTATTACAGACCGTTTTCTCTTTTAGCATGTCTGCACTGGTGGACGAAGCGATCAAAATCTGCAGAGCCGAGGAGCTAAAACTAACCGACAGGATCCGACAGTATAGCGACATTTTACATGCTATGTAAGTAGTGTTGATTGTATTTTATCTATAGTTTCCTTGTCCCTTTGTTTTAATAGTAACGCTAACATTTGGCAGGAAAACACGTGTAAAATTCAGCAATGAAACAGAAACGCAGGCGAGCCGGAATGACGGTAAGAAAATCAGCGTGTATAAAACGTTAAAATAACTCTCAAATATCATTAATTCATTCATCTTCTGTACCCTATTATTTCCAAACTCGGGGTCACGGGGGTCTACTGCAGCCTATCCCAGCCCACATAGGGCGAGAGGCAGTGGGTATACCCTGTACAGGCCGCCAATTCATCGCAGGGCCACACACTCATATTGACCCCTTTGGGCAATTTAGAGTCACCAATCAACCTAATGCACATGTTTTTGAACTGTGGAAAGAAACCTGGTACCTGGTGGAAACCTACGCAAGTGCGGGAAGAACATGTAAACTCCGCACAGAAAGACCCCAAGCGCGGGAACCTTCTTGTTGAGGCCACCGTGCTAACCACTATGCCACAGTGCCGCCATTTAAATAACATGTTTAATGTAATGTTACAGTCATGTAATAACCATTGATTTAATTTACCTAATATGTTTTGTGCAGAGTATGTTTACATAAATCTGTGTTTTTTATTTGCCATCTAAGAAGAAACATGTACAATAGGTAGATTGCCATGCAGTTGAGTATGCATGGTTGTTTGTCGGTGTGTGTTCCTGCGATGGACTGGAGAACTGACCAGGGTGTACCCCTGGCTCTCACCCTATGTGTATGGGATGTCTCCAGCAGACACATGTTAGGGAATTTGTCTCATCATTTTCCTTACCCTATCTCCCTGACCAACCGCTATCTTATTTTTTAGACATTCCTCCAAAAGAAAGGCAAGATGTTGAGTTACTAGAACAAGTTCTGAAGAAGGCCCTGACAATCCGCAGAAGGTCTGCTGTTGGCTTGGATGGAGCATGTTCAAGTGGCAGCACTAAAAAAGCTTTGTCTGTTAATGATTGTGAAAAAGGAAAATCTTCTTTGTCTGCTGAGTCCAAGGGCAGTCGGCAGCGAGCAGGACCATTTAAAAGCACTGGTTGTAAAGACAATCTTGCACACAAAATTTTGGGCAAAACAATGTTGTCATCTTGTTCGACTATCAAAGGGACACAGTCAGGTACAAAACCCTTGTCAACATATTTCTTTGTTACCATTTATCATTGTGTCCAATAAGGTAAGCAGTAACTGCAGCAGTTTGTAGCACTAAGTCAGAACATTGAAGAAAAACATGTTAGTGAAATTTATGAAATTAATAGTCAAAGAACCTTAAAACATAATTTTTCTCTACCAATTATTCTAAACCGACATTCTGGAGGGCAGCAATTACAATGTACAAAAGTTGATGTTTAAATAAAGCTCTGTCAACCTACCAGTCAGACGGAGACCTAACGATTGACAGCTTCTCTTTCTTAACAGTGAAGAAGTCTTGTTTAATTCAGGAGAAAACAACGCATTGTGAAGCATCGGCTCCGAAAGATCAATGGTAAGATCAGTTTTAACTTTACAACATAAATGATCGCTCCTTATTGAAATGAACACTACATTACTGATTGTATTGTAGGGTTCCCTCTGCATCCTTACCATTATGGCAGGCGCAACGAGCCAAAAAGGACAAGTTAGTGTGTGTGTGTGTGTGTGTCTGTCTGTCTGTCTGTCTTTAAATCTTGCTTTTTTTTCAACAGCATTTTCCTGTGTTTTATGTTTAGGATTTGTTTAATATATCAGTTGTCTCTGTATTACCAGAATGTGGAATAAAGTTTTAATCAGACATTTTGAGCCTGTTCCAGAGAGAGACCAATTCAAGAAGAAAATTGTTGAAACTGTATCCTTTCAGAAAAGAGCTAGCCATCTATCAAGCTAACACCATTGAGCAACTGGCCATTCCCACTGCAGTTGGGTGTAATAATAAACACAGCAGTCATTGTTTACTTCCGATTTTTTAAACTGCAGTGAGATGCAGTGGCTAAGTGAATTTGTGGTAAAAGTGGTGAGTTTTTGTGAAGAAAATGTCACTATACCTAAATTTGTTTACGTTTGTGCAGACTGTTTCTTAAAAGGGCATCAAAAATGGATCAATACAAAATATTCATGTTCATGTTCCAGCTTCAAATTTTTGGGATTCTTTGAATTCGTTTTAATTTTTTTCAGAATTCTTTTCAGGGGTGGTTAAAAACTGTTAATAATTAAAAACTAATTAAAATGATTTAAAATGGTTTTAAATCTGAAAATGCTACAGAGGAATGATTTTCAGGAGATAAAAGTAGTTTTTAATAGTACCAATAAAAAAGTAATAACAGTAATTTAGAATCTGGTCATCAGATGTCTCCTATTTTTTAAGTTAAGTGCCTTCTAACATGCCAGACAGAAAAAGTAGGTAGGAAATTCCAGATTTTTTCAATAAAGGCTGTAAAGAATCTGTGCATTATTCTGTGACCAAAGACACTTAGAAGAACTGCTAGAGGCTGATTAGGAAAGTAACCAGAGGTTAAGGGTGAAAGTATGGCCATAACACCCCAACAGCAACACTGGGTAGTCAGAATTTGTGAATTTCAGTATGTGCTTTACCAAAGTGTTGGCTATGGCTCTGGTTTGCCAGACTTTTATGGTAGTATCGATAATGATGTATCAACACTGATGGAATTCTATTTATTTGGAGCAGGAGTTATGGCCTGTATTTTTTTATATTTATCTTAATTTGTCCAATATCTTTCTAGAAATCATTTGCAATGCTGATTTTTTTAAGCTAAGATGCTAAGTTATGCATGTTATAAATCCTTGAGCTATAAATATCAGTTTCCCACAGACTGGACTGCAGTTCAAGTAGCAGCTATGGAAGCAGAACTAGATGTCCATACACAGCTAGGGCTGGACCTTACTTATTGCTATAATGCTGCGCTCCGACACTATCAAATAGGATGTTCAGGTAGTATAGTAATGGAACAGACCTGGAAAGAGCATTGTTCAGGGTGTCTGCAAAAGTCTGTAGCAAGTCTGTGTAGGAAGAGAGAATGAGATGAGCTACAGGACCTGAGAACCACTTTAGCAGAGAATAAATCTTTGACTCAACACTACAACAATAGCATGGATTGTTATAGTAGATTTTCTACTATTTATGCTGTTTGTGAAACTATTTTGTACTTTTTTTTTCATGCTTGTCCATGTACAGAAACATCTACAGAGAAGAAATATGAATCTCTGCTAATGTTAAGAGGCCTGAAAAAAATGATGGTCCAGGTCATTAAGGAAGCCGATTGCCTCAAAAAAGGTACTTAATAAAGAGTATTTAAAAGGTAAACAGATGAATAGATCTCCTCTACGAGTATATCTCTGTAGGTTATTCGATCTGCATGTGTGTACACTTCATGAGCTCAGGATAAGAGTAACATGCGTATAGCAAAAGCAAATATGTGCTTAAGTTAATTTGATGCAGTTGTAAATTGGTTAAGAAAGTAGATGATCTAAATTAAAACAAATTAACTGTATTGTATCAGTATTAAGAAGCTCAACAATAAATTTTGAAGCACTTTTGTACGCACATTCAGCGTCTGCTAAATGCTGTAAATGTAAACTGTAAGTGCTATGAAGATAATGCACACTGTAGAAGGCACAGTTTGCTGATAAAAGGCACAGCTGCTAGAATGGCAGCAAGATGCTATTAAAATGAATGGCTTCTTGCAGATTGGAAGAGCAGAATGGCCTGGTGGCATGGGGAATTGTGTCCACTCCGCAGCAGGGTTGAGTGGTATCATTCACCGCAACCCTGTTTGTTGCCCATACTGGCTTATAGCAACAAAGATGAGCTGGAAGATCTGCACAGTCTAAGACTACAGGTAGCAGAGTTAAAGCTGGAGATCCATATACACCAGGTCAGAGCTAACAAAATAATTAAATTAATGTATGTTTATTATTATATCAACATGAATGTATTGAAAAACTTAATGTCTACTTTTGTTAAAACAGTGGCTTGGTTACAGTAAATGTTTTTTAATAGTGTATTATTCTAATACATGATGTACAAATATTTTTCTTACTACAGGCCATGTGTGATAGACTCCTAGATCTGGTCTCGTGTGATTCCTCCTCTTGGCACCTGAATGCTACTGAAGTGCGTGGTGTGTATTCACTCCTAGGTGAGGGGGGCAGTCAATTTCCCAGCCTGCTTTTGGACACTGATTTAAATCAAATGTAATGGATCACCGGAAATTTCCTTTTGTGTAAATTAATGGGTTACCATAAGTTCTTCATTGTCAGTAGAACCATTTCACAATAAAAGTCTTTGCCATTCATTGATTTATAGAAAGTTAATTCGAGTCTCAAGCAAGCTTTTATTAAAGCTCTAAAAACAGAAATGGGATTGATCAATCCCCTGTCCTCCACTTTGTTTTTTCCAGTAATGTAGATGGATATTTTAGCTTTACCTACAAGAAAGTTGATCAGTACCCACTTCTTTAAAAAAAGCTTGTTGGTATCCGGCACCAAAAATAAAACATACCCGAGTCCACTTTTCCCCAAACCACTTAAACAAGGGCTCAAATCGAGGGTTAAGTCTTTCACATTTAATAAAGAAAAGGAACACAGTTTTTGTTTGGTTACAGAAGGGACACTTCTTTAAAACAATAGTCTAGAGATAAAAACGTTGACCCCCCCAGTGCACCATGTAAAATTCTCCACTGTAGGTCACCAGATCTTTTCCTAAACTGCATTTTATAAAACACCCTCCATACTGACTTAATGTCATTTGAGACCCCAAACCTCTTTTTCCACACCGTGTCCTCTTGCCTATCAAGTTGGCTTTTGTTTGCTACCTTCACACAACATTTGTACATTGTCCCTTTTGCTTCATAATAAAAGCTAATCGAGATAAAAGCCCTCATATTCGCCTAAGCTGGGTAAAAGCTCAAGTTCAGGGAATGAGTTGCATTTGTCTGGTGTTTTAGTTCCACCATGCCAATTGCTAGTGATCTCAGCCCAAGTCCCTTTGCCACCGCTCTTGTATTCCTGAACTCGGGACCGGCCGTGTCCACAAGTCTCTTAAGTGTTGTGAATTTTTAGTATGTATGATGTGTGTGAGACCTGTAAACCATGTCCTTAATGTCCATACGCCCTCCTCCCACTAGCGGCTCTTCTAGGAGCCAGTGCAGAGAAACAGCAGGGCCGTGATTTCTGCGCTTAGTCCATGCTTTGAAGTCACTTTTATATAAATTAGACGTGTAAGACACATTTAAAACATTTGGGTCCATTAGAAATTAGGTGCAAAATTATTTATTCTTCTTAAAATAAAGATTGCTACATCTCCCCAAACCAGAAAATCAAAGCAAGACAGATATCTTTGTACTATCTGAAGGCGGAAAGTTGTGGTTCTACTTCTTATATCTTTCAAACCTTGCCCTTCTTTTTCTTTTGGGAGAAATAAAATACTCTTTGGGACCCAATGCAGCTTGTCCCAAACAGTCAACTAGGGCGGCTTGAACCTTATCAATAAACCCAGTAGGGGGTTCAAGGCAAGCTAGGCGATGCCACAGCATTGAGGCCACTAGGTTATTGACCACTAGCACCCTCCCCCTGAGCGACATATTTGGCTTAAGCCATTCTCATTTTTTCAGATTGCCTTTTTTTTACATTTGATCCCTTTTTAATTTTTATCTTCTTTATTTAGGTAAATGCTCAGGTATTTAAACTCTCCTTTCCTCTATTTTAGCCCACCTGGTTATTTTGGCAAACCTTGGGACCAGCTTCCTATTGCTTTTGCTTCACTTTTTTCCCAGTTAGATTTAGATGATGACACCAGCCCAAAATAAACAACTATCTTATCTAAAATTCCAATCTCATTCTGATTTTGTATTGAAATCATAACATCAGCAAAAGCAGATAAAATATGAGGGACATTAAAACCAGGTATAGTAAAACCACCCAACGAAGCTAGTAGCTTGTGTAAAAAATGTTCAATAGACATTGTATAACATGCCTGATAATGCACAACCTTGTCGTATTCCCCTTTGAACTTTAAAAAAAGCACTTAACCCTCCATTGATTTCGAGTGCACTTTCTACATCTTGGTACATCACCTTCATCATTGCTGTGAGACTGGGGTTAAGGTCAAAAGGTATTGATGCTCACCCCTGTCAAAAACTTTTTTCCTG
This sequence comes from Sisor rabdophorus, assembly GCA_026260075.1. Classification (NCBI taxonomy): domain Eukaryota; kingdom Metazoa; phylum Chordata; class Actinopteri; order Siluriformes; family Sisoridae; genus Sisor; species Sisor rabdophorus. The sequence continues at coordinate 4,332,699 of JAOTQW010000018.1, forward strand.
ATCTTGTGAAATTAGACCAAGATCTACTGCCAATGACCTGGTGATGTCCAAAACATCCAGAATCAAAGAAACTTTGCCAATAATGCACCTATTGGGCACACAGTATGTTTGGTCTAGATTGATTAAAGAGTCCATGATGTCTCTGAGATGGTTAGCCAAGGCTTTTGACATGATTTTGTAGTCTGTACACAGTAGGGAGACTGGACGCCAGTTTCTAATGTCCTTGTTTTTCCTGTCGCTTTTGTACTTACTCTTGTACAGATTTTGATAAAGGTTCATGGCATACTGTCGTGTTTCATTAGGGCATGTTATGTATTGTCCATTGTGTATAATGTGTGAATGCGTTTGCTCTGCCCATTCTTTTTTTTTTCCAGTCCCCCAAAAAATTTGATGGGGCGTCCATTTTTTTTACCTTTTTTTAAATCTGGACCGGATAAGAGCACCTTGTGCTTTTGTACCCAATAGATCTGCCATTAACGCCGTTTTTGCTTTAAGGTCCTCAACATGCCTCTTATTTTCTGTGGACTCGGCTAAAGTCAGGAGTTCCACTATACTTATCTCCAGGTCTTTCAATGACTTGGTAATGTCCCTTGTAATATTGGCAGTGTACGCACAACAGAGCTGGTGGATTAAAATCTTGCCATGATCCCACCATAGTCTACAGGAGGAGAATAAGGATTTTTCATTTTTAAAAGATATACAAAAGAATTTAAATAATAAATAAATAATCTTAATAAAATTTGCATGATCCAATAAAGAAACGTTGAAATGCCAGTATGCACTTTTGTGTTTCAGATTTGTGATAAAAAAACTCTGCATTGATCTGAAAACCGGAGTTATTTTACTGTCTTTAAAAACATTAAAATTATGTTTAAAACAGTAAAACCTGTCCAATCTCACTAACGAGATAGAATTCTCTATTTTCTTTCAGTTTCATTTTGCAGAAAACATTATATCTATTTTTTTACATCCCTCTCTCCCCTTATATTTAAAGAGGCGATATTGAACTCCGCCATGTGAAAGTGTAAGAAGGATACGAAAAAAAACAAAACTATCATTTTATAAGTTTCTCCTTCTGCATAGTCTGTATATTTCTTGCTTTGTGAAGTTCTTATTTTTTTCCTTATTGTGGCCGTTGCAGTTTCCACAAAATCAAGTTTATTTGGGAAGTAGTCGCTTCCAATTTTTTGTTTTGATTTCTTCATCTTTTGGTGTGGAATTTCCTTCATTCAGTCTCTTTGTCCTCCTCACTGTCTGTCTCATCAATAGTCTCTGGGTCACTGCTTAATTCGCTCTCAGTTTCTTTATTATTTATGACCTGTTTTCCTATTTTTGTTTTAACTAAACTTTTTTTCCTTAATTGTGATTCCTTTTTTATTTTGGTAAAACCGTCATCTATGGTCATGTCAGTTTTTTGCTGGTATCTACCTGCGTCTGCGTGTTGTTTTCACTGTTATTTCCTGCATCAACTTGTGATTTTTCTTTGTTGTTGGTTTCTGGTTCAGTATTTTTGTCTCTTCCTGACTTCCTGTATCTGGGTTCTGTTGTTTGTTCTTACTTTTTGTACCTGGATTCTGTTTGTTTCCCTAAGGATCTGAAGTTTGTATGCTAGCTTTTTTGCGGTTCTGTTTTTCAGCTGGTCTCATTTTTTTCACCTGTGTCCCGGTTTCCGGCTATCTGTGTGTCCAGACAGTGTCTAGCCAGGTGTCCCTCCTGACCACACCCAACTAACTTCCAGAAGTTGCATAAATCATGTACTCGATCTCAATTTTCGATACTACATTCAGGTCCTCCTTATTGAGAACCACGGACGCTTGGAGTAGATGTGGCTGAGCTCTGGGTCTTTACAGCCCGTTGGTAGCAACTCTTAAAGGGCAACATACAAATGATGCGGTATACAGCATAGTAGTGGCCGTTGTTATAGGAGTCCCGTTAATAACAACGCCTTCCAAGTCATCTACAAACATCACTACAGCCTTGTTCATCCTAGCAGCAATTATAATGCTCTTCACTTGAGTATCTTTGCCACTGCCACAGCGCATTGCTCCACCGAACACACCGACGGGACTAACACCTTTTCCTATTTTGTCTCTCATAGGTATACCCATGATGAAAATTACAGGCTGCCCTAATTTTTTTTAAGTGGGAGAAATTGCACAATTGGTGGCTGACTAAATACTTTTTTGCTCTATTATAAGAAAATATATAAATATAATTTTCATTACCATTAACAAGTAGGCCTAAGGGAATAGTTCATCTACAAAATATTAAAAGCAGTGGAAATAAGTATGCTGTTCTACCTACTTCAGTTGTTTTAGATGTTCGCAATTTTGGGAGACTTAAAACTATAGCCATGCAAATAGGAAGAACTGAAACAAAGAGAGAGATGAAATAAAGGCCATCCTGACATTATTACTACTTTACATTTGCATCTAATTCCATATATGAAATGTAATTACCGTCGGTGATTGAAACTTTAAACACGCACATTTAAATGTCTTTAATAAGATTTACTTTACTAGTCTAGTTATGACCTTTTATTTATTTTCAGTAATAACCAAGAGCATTTAGTTGATTTTGTAACTCCTTTGCATGCACATCTTATATTTTACATTCCAGTTTGTTCATCACATGATCACTTCCTGGTTCTGTATCTTATAATCAATAATATTAATAATTATATTAATTAATAATATAATATAACGTTCAATATTTACAAATTACGCCAAAAATATTTGCATTAATTAATTGCATGTTCTCCCCACGCTTGCATGGGTATCAGTCTGGGTACTAAAGTTTTCACCCACTGTCCAAAAACATGTACATTAGGTTGATTTGTATGAATTGCCCATAGGAGTGAGTGTGTGTGGTTGTTAGTCTTTGTGTTGCCCAGATGCACTGGCGCCCTGTCCAGGATGTACCCCTGCCTCTTAGCCTATGTGCCCTGGGATAGGCTACAGCAGACCCCCGTAACCCCGAATTAGGAAATAAGCGGATATAGAAGATGGAAGATGCGGAGATGATTAATGGATGACATTCAACAATCTTCCTATAGGAAAGCATGCAATATAGAATTATGGTATCATACATTTATAAGCTGCAATTAACTGCTTAGAATTGATTTTCTTTCTTTGGGGTCAAAACCTTCTCATTATTCAGATCTGGTAAAAACACAGTGGTTAATACGAATGTTTTCTTCAAGCCTTTGGCAACCTACCTTTGTCTGCTGCTGCGTGGGTGGGTAAGGGTGTGTGGGCACACTCTGGGGCATGCGTCTGTATAATGTGTCTACATAAGGGAGTGCGCAAAGCTTATTTAGGGTTTCACATGAATTTCCCTCTGATTTTTATTTTGATTATAGAACTTGACACAGTAATCTTGTGTCTTTAATACTAACATTAGCTTATGGAATGTGTTCCTTTGGAATATACCTTATTCTGTTTCTGGTAAAAAGAAACGCTGCTGATCTCGCTGAAAAAGCAGAAGTGGGATCCGGCTTTGGAATGGTTAACTTTCACCCTCCCTTCCTTTTTCCAGTCCTTCTTTTGATCCCCGTTTCTCTGCTCCTCTTCCACGTCACACTATTACCGCAGCCAATCATTGTTGCTATTCAGCCCCTTTACTGCTTCTTTACTCCACCCTCTGCCTTTGGCACATTATATACTCACACACAGTCCAGCTGGAGGAGTGTTCAACATGCTGCTGCTGATTCACAGTGCAGACCATTAGAAAACTGCACGGCAAAGAACGAGGAGAATTGAACGACTTTTTTTTCTGGTCTTGTATCTATATTGCACATAATTTTATACAGGCCTGTTTAGGTTTCATTTTTATTAAAGCCAGTGTTTGATTTGAGGTACAGAGGCTACTTAACTACCTAGACTACTTAACAGTTTTACTGGCATCTATTTTTTAAGATGGGCTGTACAGCGGGACAGCTGGCATGCCAGTCCCACACCTTTTCTAGCACTAACCAGGAGGGACACACTCAGGAGAGGGCAGCCAAAGTCCCAGAGGTCCTGTCATCTTTGGAGAGGCTTTCACAGGCCACGGGAGGGATGGAGAAATCCTGGTATCGCTGTATATTCCCCTTTGGAATAATCGCCCTGGTGATTGGTATAGCTGGCACAGGCGTGACCTACACATACAATGATCTTCCTCAGACCAAGGTGGTGTCAGTGGTTTTGCTGATTGTCGGACTGGTCCTGGTGGTTATGGCCACTGCCTGTTGGACTGCACATAAGAGAAAACGCAGGAAAAAGACGGAAGGAGCTACTTTTACAACAGAACCGTGTCCCCTATAAGAAAAGACACTTTTGACTGACAATACTACAAGGTTATACCACCTTGGCTTTTGTTTTGCCAAACTTTGGTCTTGCTGTTCACTCAGGTCCTGGTGTTCACGCAGCAGTGTGATCATGCAAATAGGACAAGTGGCTCAGTGTGCAACATACTATTAGGTAGCAAATGAACCAGGAGTAACATTCACACACAAGGTTTACTGCCACTCAGCAGTGTGTCTAGTGTCAAAACAACTTCAGAGCCACGTACACATTTAAAACACCAAGCCACTGCTGAAGTCAGTGCTGCCGTCAACACAGCCATCAGTTCCCTGCGTTCCAGCCCTTGAGGCCAAATGTCTCCCTAAGGCTAGCAATGAAGTGATCCAGGGAAGGAAACCAGACACTGCGACGAAAAGCAGAAGTGCAACTCTGTAATCGACTCACGTCATTCTCTTGTCCTGTGACACTACAGCAATGTGTGAGCTTTTTTATGCAATGCAAGAGTGGAACCTGATCTGAGCCTCAGCTAGTCTTTACTGGCAGGAGAGGGCAGAAGCAGAAATGATTGCATGTGTGTGTACACATGTGTTTGTTTGTTTGTGTGTGTGTGTGTGTGTGTGTGTGTGTGAGAGAGAGAGAGAGAGAAAAGATGGATAAAAGCATGCATGGTGCATAGTAATTCACTTTATTCTCTTCCCGTTTACAGTTTACAGGCCAGGTGTAATGTTGACCTATAAAACAGTTACTATTTTTGTGAAAGCCAACCTTCTTGCTGATTTCAGATCCTGTCTGCGATCAGTATAGTTGTTTTGGCTAGCCAAGTTAATTGATTGTCTATAGCATGTGTGATAAATTAATTTAAATTGAATTATGTCAGAAGGTGTGGTCCACCAGAAGTGGATTAATATTCTAACCTTTGTCGAAACATTTGTTCTCTTCACTGTATGTGTTTGGGTCTCCAATAATTCGTAGGACCCTGCAGGACAGCAGTTTAAAATATACAAGTTAATAGCAAATTTAAAATAAAACAAAACAAACCAAAGTTTATTTAAATGGGAGGAAACGCTTGTCTTCAGTTATTTTATTTCTCTGCTTTGGAGAAAATGATTACTTACTAAAAAAAACATAAAAGGACACCAGATCACCAACACTTATGTGTACTTCACTCCTAGCATACAGTACCCTTTCAAAGCCATTCTCTTTGGCCTTTGCGCTTCATTTATTGGCCAACATCAGCGTCTCCATTTAAGCTAATTAAAATTCTCATGCCATTTCTGGTTACCTTTCATCAGCTCTTCTTCTACACCAGCTCTTTAAATATGTTTCAGATTTTCATAAACTGCAGTTACTTGACCAGTTCTTACCCCCTCCCCTGTGGACATAACAGTCATTACACTGAGTTGAAATTCTCCTCTTTGAAGAAATCGTTTACCCAGGTTCAAAGCATCAGATGGACCTGATTGTGTTTGTCTTTATGCTTGCTTTCTGTGGGCATTTTTTTGTATCTTAGATGAATGCAGGAATTGGTTTGTTAATAAGTGTGAATTATTCAAAAGTTCACCTCTGGTTTTATGTTGAAATTGGGGTTTTTAAAAATTGTTTTTATAAAGATTGGTATCAAAATTAGTGTTTAAACAAGAATAGTGTTTTCTTGTAGTGTGATTAAATATAATTATATAATAAATAAGCCAATCCGCCAACTTATTATTTGGAAATAAGAGCCTCCTTGTCCATTCAGCTTGAGCTAGGAAAATAGTACTAATAATAGCATCAATAAAGTGAAATGAAAGGTAGGCAGGATATAAACGAGAAGAAAAATAGCTGCTGATCAGGTTACAGTGGGAGATATTTAATTAACTCTAATACATTTGTATTATTGTTATTATAAAGTATATCATAACATATCGGAATGCTCCTTGAAATATCTTTCTGTGGGGTTTATCCATTCATTCATCAGTTAAACCCACTTATTCCCTAACTCTGGATCACTGGGGTCTGCTGGAGCCTATCCCAGCACAAATGGGGCAACAGGCAGGGGTATACCCTGGACAGGTCGCCAGCCCATCGCATAGCCATACATAGACGAATAACCACACACACTCACTACTTTGGGAAATTTAAAATCACGGTCAACCTAATGTACATTTTTTTGGACTGTAGGAGGAAACCAGAATATCTGGAGTGAACCCATGCAAGCTTAGGTAGAACATGAAAACACCACACAGAAAGACTCCTTGCTGTGAGGCAACAGTGTTAATCAATACATCACCCCTTTGTGAGATTCAACTGACAATTATTTTTTTTTTGTAAGGAAATGTTTGCCTTGTGAAAATAAAAAGAGATATTCTATTTTCAGCTATACAGAATCCTGTTTCTGCATGTACATTTGCTTCTCAGGTAAATTATAGACTTAAATAAACTGTAAGGACCAGCTTTAGTAGAGATGCTTAACCATAAATATAACTTAAAGAAATTATGTATACCAGCAAATAACTGAAATTGTTCACAAAATAAAACAAATATTGTATAAAATAAAGAATTTTAGTAATGCCATTCAATTCTAATTTTACTGATTGGCTGCCTAACGTCACGATTTTCAATAGTATTTTGCAATTGTTGCCTCTTCGACTGTATAAAATAATCTGATGTTTTTACAATGTAGCTTCTCAGTTGTCATAATGTCAGACTTTGCAATGGTTAATTTGCATTAGAAATACACACAGAGATGTCCATCAATAACATATAAATAATATAACATAAATCTCTGGGTACGCTGGTTTCCTCCCATCGTCCAAAAATATGTGCATTAGGTTAATTGGTGATTCTAAATTGCCCATAGGAGTGA
>JAOTQW010000018.1:4344802-4354923 GCA_026260075.1 Sisor rabdophorus
AGCAGACCCCCGTGACCCCGGAAAGTTCAGGAATAAGCGGGTATAGAAGATAAATTAATGAATAAATGTCTCGAGTCAGAAGATGAGGTTGGATACAAATGCAGTTTTTCATTGAAATAACTAATAAACAAACCAACTAGCTGATTAACTTAAACACAAAACATACCACTAAACTTAATCGCTACTACATCAGCCATGATAATATTGACATAATTTCAGCAATTAAACAATTAATACTACCTTTTTCTATTACCAAAGTACTAAAGCACTTTTGTGATTTATCTTTTCTCCGTCCTCACAGGATATGAAACATAACTCACGGTTTTATTGTTCCTTTCATCTTTGTTCTATAAAATTTATTTATATTCTATGTGCCAACCATGCAAAATCTCCCCAATTATTATAAAATAAGGAATTCCTTCCAAATAGAGCTAATCACGGCAACTTGTGAAATTATTTCTTATATATATTTTTTAATATATTCTGCATGAAAAGAAAATATCACAATGTAATTTTTTTAGTATCATAAATAGTAAATAGTATAGAATAGTATGTGTTTTTGGACAAGCCAAGGTATTGGTATTAACACTAGCCGATTGGCATTACACTAGAAATAACACAGCATGCTACACAGTGTGACTTGACCTCACATTCTTAATAAACACAATATTTGGACACATTATTATTATTATCTTTATTGTATTACTATTTATTTTATTTTGATAGTTTTAGGTTAGACTCTGTAAGTACAGCAGTAAAATGTTTTTTATTAATTTATAGAGAGAAATAGTTTTATTATTGTTTCTTTTGTGTATTTAGTGTATTTTTCATTTTTATTTAAGAAAAAGTAAATAGTAAAAGGTACTCCTACTCAATTAATCGGTAGAACACCTGATTATTGAATATCACAACAATAATGTATATTGTATTGGCTATATTTAGGCTATATTAAAAATCTAAATATACTTAGAAACTGAATAGCAACCGCTAATAGAATAGTTATTATTACTGTAATTTAGCATTAAAATGTTATCCAGAGTTTGCGCTCTATAGTGTATTGCTGCTTTCTTCCTCCAGTGCGTGGGTTTGAGACAGAGAATCAATTTGAGGAGTTTGTTAAGACAGACCCAGAATCAGCAAAGATCCTCGCAGCAGTGGTGTTCGAGCACTCCTTTACTCAGGATGATGAACCGCTACCACTTCAGGTAATATTTTAGACAAGTACATACAATTAAGACCCTTGTCTCTGAAAAACCTCCTTTAATTGGAACTATGTATAGTTTGGTTAAGGGGAAATTATAAAGTTTTCAACATTCATATTGATGAATATAGTGAATAAAGTGATATTTTATTCCATTTATTTAATATTATTTAGAATTTAGTTTTAATATTTTCTATGCATTCAATTCATTGTTTATTTATATCTGCACAGTCAACACAACCACTGTATCATCATAGTGTTTACTGTAACATCACAGTGTGGTTGCACTATTGGTAGTAAATGTATATTGGTTATCTCTCTGTCAAATTGGTATGAATAAAGTGTCATAGCTAGTTCTGGGCTAGTGTAATTGTCAATAACTGTTTTCTATATTCTTTTGCAGGTCAAATATCATTTGCGCTTTACGTATAGCCCTCGAAATGCTCCTTCCAAGGAAAAATCTGAGCTAAATCCAAACAATGACCTTGACTGGCACACTCTCAGTTTGTTCCCCCTTATCCAGCTTCCTGGACCTCGTGAGCAGCACGATTTCTTTGGTGGAACTCCAGGTCAGTATTTTAAAACTTTATGACTGCTTTGTAAATCTTGATAAATAAGCATTCATAAGAGGTCAGTAGAAAATTAGAGATTAGTGATCAGATTACCACAACAGCATTTTGACTGGTTTATTAACTGAAGCAAACAAGCCAAACCCTAAAATGTTGCAATGGGGTGGTATTAGCTTACTTATCAATTTTGTTAAAACATGAACACAAAGTCTTTTTGTGTTTTGAAAAAAATGTCAATCAATGATCAATTAGTTTACCACCACAGCATACCGTAAGGGTGCCCATAGGAGTGTGAGTGTGTGTGGTTGTGTGTGTGGCCCTGCGATGGACTGGCGACCTGTCCAGGGTGTACCCTCTGTCTCTCGCCCTATGTGTGCTGGGATAGGCTTCAGCAGACCCTTGTGACCCCGGGTTCGGGGATAAGCGGGTATAAAAGATGAATAAATTAATAAATATTTGGTAACAGCATGGAGTATTGTGTTGAGGGATTCAAGCCATTTTGAACTGATGAAAATAAGATAATAAAAACAACAAAATTGCAAAAACCACCAGATCTTTTATGCCATGACGTTTATAGCATTTGTTAGAATAAAAACTATACAGAATCAACAGTCTTTTATTAATGAGTATTTATTCTGAATGTGTTTATCATTAATTTATTTATTGACCTGACTGTCTTGACATCTATAGGGTAGTTACTAAAATGTTCTGAGTCATGAATCTTCAAAATTGTAAACATTTTACTGGTTGACATAGAAACCTAGTGGAAAGAGATCAATAAAATTGTGAATAGCATATATTATTGCTGTAGTAGTCTTAATAATACGTCTTGTTGTTTTTTGCAAAAAGGTTATTACCGCGAGGGGTTCCTGATGATTCAGCATGCTGTGGACCGTGCCATCATGAAGGCCTACAACAGAACAGCAGCAACTGCCCTTCTTACACAGACACAGATTGTTTTGTCCCGCTTCCCGTACCCGGCTTTTATTTCTGATGTCTTTATTCTGGCCATTCAGAACCAGCTGCCTTTGCTGTTGGTGCTTAGCTTTACCTACACATCTCTCAACATTGTCCGAGCTATTGTACAAGAGAAAGAAAAAAAACTTAAGGCGAGTTAAAGGAACAGTTGTAGACTTTGACATTGGTTTATTTGTTTTAAGTAATTAAGTTTTTATTTTTGTATAAAGTGTTTTGTATTTTCCAGGAATACATGAGAATGATGGGTCTGAGCAACTGGCTGCACTGGAGTGCCTGGTTCCTTATTTTTTTCGTTTTCCTTTCTATCTCTATTTTCTTTGTAACCTTGCTCTTCTGTGTCAGAGTAAGTTTTTCTTGCCTTTACTGAGTTTATTCATGCTGTCATACTTTTAATTATAAATATAGTTTTTAGTGACTGTTTTCCAGATGTAATTTTGTGCTATTTTTTATAGAATTTTTTTTAGTTTCTTCAGTTAATTTTTAAACTAGTGTACCCAGAGCTTGAGCTGTTTAATTTAAAAAATTGAGCATTTAAATTAGAAAAAACATCTCTGAATGACCATGTCTAATTTTAATTTTTTTTACAAAAAGGTGAGTCCAAATGGAGCAGTGCTGACCTATAGTGACCCTACACTAGTCTTTGTCTTCCTTCTTGCATTTGCTGTGGCTACCATCAGCTTCTGCTTCATGATCAGCTCCTTTTTCTCCAGGGGTAAATACTTTTTTGACATGTTTACACGTTTGTGGGGGAATATATGAGTCCTGTTGAATACATTAATATATGAATACACTCATCTCTCAGTTAATCAAGAGAAACTAGTTTTGTTAATTTTAGTTTTAGTAATCCCAAATCTGCTTTTTTTGTACTTTCATATTATATTTGGGTTTCACACACCTGTATCTAGTCAAGTTGATTATTTTATTTTGTGCTACATATGTGGAGATGGCATATGTGCTACATATGTGGAGATATTGTGCGAAGAGATTTTCATAATATTGAAATATAGTAAAATGGAATTTTGTGGGGGAAATTCCGGTTTTCATTAAACTGTTTTCTGTAACATCTTGTGTATCATCTCTAAAAATATCTTTGCAAAATACATTTGTGTTATGCAGAACAATAGTGATTTAATGTAAGCTGATGTTGCCCAACATGCCCAGATGAGCCTTCTCATATGTTTTCCATTCTTAACACTACAAAAACAGTTTACCTTTTATATATTTAATAATTATTAAATAATTATTAAATAATTATGAAATAATTATTTCTATTTAAATACAGAGATGAAATATTAAACAATTGAGTTGGATAAAGGTATAGGCTGTTGTCGTGCACTGTGCATGCTTATCTTAATGCAAGCCACAGTCTACACTAGTCATGACATGGGCTGATTGAAACTTCAGCAACTATGTCTATGGCATGCCTATGCTGTCCTTTTTAGGTTAATATTAGCTTATCTTTTCCAGCCTAATGTTGGCTTGCCACCTTCTGTTTTACTTTTAGCTTTTACTTTTTACTCTTATTCTGTGTTCAGCACTTTGTGTCATCTTAACATTAGCACTACAGAAGGCGACGAGCTAAGGTTATAGGTTAGCTTTTTGTGAAAAACAAATGTAGTAAAATTCAATAATTTATTTTTCCATTAGCTATACTGAATTATTGAACTTGGCTACTTTTGTTAGGAAAAAAAGTAAAAAAAGGCAAAACATTTGTAGTGTTGTGGATTTTATAATGTAGTTTTTAGGTTAATTTTAAAGAATTAGCCAATGGCTGTTTAAGAGCTATGTTATTTTTTTTTCATTTATAATTGTTTGTTGTTTTTAACATTTTAATTTATTTTTTTTCTGTCTGACACTTTAAATAATTTTTGGTATTAATTATAGTGATAAATTATAGTGATCATGTTTATCAGTTACTTTTTACCTTTAACAGTTAAGCCACTTGGCCCTTATACAGAGTCACATAATTTGCTTATTTGTACAAATTAGAAATGTACGGGTTAATGACCTTGCCCTGAAATTCCGATCAGCAGTCAAACACCTTAAACACTGCGCAAGCACCTCAACCATTATTCAGCTAGTTATGCTAATTCCTCTTTTTCTCTTTGTAGTGCCTTTCATTGTTGCTACATATGTGGCCTGCCACAGTTCTGCCTTCAGCAAACTTGATAATGCGGTTGGAGCAAAATTATGAGTGCCCTTGTGAGTTAGCAGAGTGAAGAGCAGTAAGCTGGGCACATAGCCTGTGTGCACTCACTAAAGTAGTGCTGGATAGGTTGCAGCTGACATGGACTAGCTAAGATCTTTTGGCTTTGAAAATTCAGGGTTCAGTTACAGAAGGGTAAGCTAGTATTTTTGTTCCAGGTGAGTAAGAACAAGGTGGAGAGTGGAGGATATTGCAATATCTATAGAGCAGTTTTAACAGTACTAAAATAAGTCTAGTGTGTTACATGACTAACCTCTTCAAGCGCTTTATCACAATTGAATGGACAATAGTCATTTAGGCAGGACATAGGTCACTTCTTTGGTACTGGAATTATGTTTGTAGATCTGAGACATGTGGAAGTGACTGGCTGTCTGGAGGTGTTGAAAAGACATGTTGAAAAAATTCGTTGGAAAAAAGTCTTTAAATACACAGCCAGGTATGTTGTCCTGGCATACAGCTTTTCCTGTTCTAATCCTGGACAGGGTCTCCCTTACATTAACTGGAGAGCCAATTTGTGTATCATAGGCATGCAGTCAGTGATGAGCTGATTAGCTTTTTAAAAATTAACAACAAAATTGGGGTGTATTATTGTTTTACCTTTTTGATTCTACGATAGTCAGGGGGAAAGGAGAAGTCAGCACTAATCTACTTACTGTCTTTTCTACACACACTGTAACCCATACACAATAACACTAATCAATACTACGCACATGGACACTTTAAGTAGCAGAAGAACGCAATATTTACACAGACTTTACAATTGCTCTTCATAACACTAGTGTTTTGCACAATACCTTTATATTTATAAATGTTTTATTTTTAAGAATAGTGACAGAAACGGTCACTGTTTTCATGTGTGTTGTAAATGTCTGTCTATCAGAGCATATTCCAGTGTGCTAAAAGCAGTCCTGCAGTGCATCATTTGGCTATAATGTGCTTTTAAACTAGTTTAGCAAGTTTGATTTAAACTTATTAAATCAATTATTCAGGTTTTTTGTATTAGGCAAATTTAAAGAGAATTTGGTGCAAATACTTGTTTAATAGATTTTGTCTGTCTGATTAGATTTAAAATTCTAAGTAGTGGGCAAGCCTAAAATTAAAGACAGTTTTCTGATTTAATTTAAATTATGTTCCATGCTTAGTTACCTCCATCTCTGGGTAATCCTGGTGTATAAGATCTGTTAAGGTAAATCCCAAAGTTAATCGACTTGACAGTGAATACATTTAGTACATTTTTAAAATATAAACTGTATATAGTATATGTCAAAACTGAATTAGTAAGCATGAATTAAGGAGCATAGAATTACATTTTTTCACTTTGAAAACATAAATCTATAAAAACATAAGTCTTGTGTTTTTATTTACCCAAATTTTGTTGTTCAGCAAAGTGTTACAGTGTCTTAAGTGTCTCACAGCTGCTTGATCTTCCATTGATATTATTCTAAGCTAATTTTCTGTCTCTGCACCTCTGAGTTTGTTAGTTGTTATATTAGCAAGTCTATAATGAAAAATTATCATTTGGTGTTCTTTGCTTTATCTACATCTAATGTTTCATGTTTATTGATTCTACAAATAGCTTATTTTTTGTAACCTGATTAACTTGTGCTGTTAATTTAAAGATGTGAAAAAGGAAAGCTCCAACAATAGACAGAATGACTATCGATTACTAACAAGAACAAAAATGAAACATGGCTGTAATAAAATATGGCTTTGCATACACAAGAGATAAAGCATTGTGCAAATCTTCTGATTGCATTTAAAATGTGTAAAGGCCCATCCTATTGTGGAGCAACTTTTATTTTCCCACCTTGGAAAACATAATCAGATAAATCCCTTCTATAAATCAGCCAATAAGAAAAAAAATTCTCTATTCAAAATACAAATGATATGTAATTTGGTGTGTATCAGGTTGTTAGGTTTACATATAGTATAGTCTAGACTGATCGATAAATAACTGAAGCAATAGATAGATGAAGAGACGGACAAATAGATGTGTCCTAATTTTAAAAACTATTTGACTTGTAATTATTGCTCTCTTGCACTGTCTGACTTTCTCTCTATTGCTCTTATTTCAACAGCTAATGTTGCAGCAGCAGCAAGTGGTTTCCTTTACTTTTTCAGCTACTTGCCATATCTCTTCCTCTGGCCGCGTTATGACCTTCTATCCCATGCTCAGAAAGTGTCCGCCTGTCTTCTCTCTAATGTGGCCATGGCTATGGGTGCCCAAATTATTGGAATGGTGGAGGGCAAAGGTAAGAAGATTTAAAATCCTTCATTATTGGTCAATCCCTCAGTTTTAATGTAGTTGTTCCCTCAACCAAACTTCCTATTCAACCAGGTATAGGGATTCAGTGGCATAACCTGTTTGAGCCTGTGACTGTGGATGATGACTTTTCACTGGCCCAGGTTCTTGGGATCTTACTGCTAGATGCCATACTCTATGCTCTAGTGGCTTGGTACATTGAGGCTGTCTTTCCAGGAGAGTATGGTGTGCCTAGGCCTTGGTACTTTTTTATGCTGGTAGGTGTTGATTAAGTTCTGATATCCTACTCCTTGTATTGTTACATTTTACATATATCATATTTACATTTTATCATGCGAAATGCTGTCCTGTATAATTAATTCTCTCTTTAAAGATCTAGTTAGCTTTAGTGTCAGGCTTTGCCAGACCTTAACCTTAAGCATGTGCTTATTTACGGACCAAAACATGATCTGAAAGTGAAGATTTAGCATTTACCTAATTTTCATTTTTTCTCTTTCCTAACCTATAAATATGGTCTTAACTGGAATTAACTTTGGCTGTTTCTCTGTATCTGTCTGTTTATATATCAGTGTAGGTCTGTAGGTCTCGGGGTCTGCTGGAGCCTATTCCAGCACACATGGGAGCAAAAGGCAGGGGTACACCCTAAATAGGTCGTCAGTTCAACGCAGGGCCAAACATAGACAAACAACCAGACATTCACACTTGTACTCACTCCTATAAGTGGGAAGGGTGTTGGACTTGTGCCAGAAAGATCAGGGTTCGTTTCCCACCACCAGCAGGCCACCACAAATTGCTCTGGATAAGGGTGTATGCCAAATTCTAATGTAAATGTGTGCATTCACATTAGCATTTGGCAGACAATTACATTAGCAGTTGGCATGTGCTAATGTGTGCATTTAAGTGTACATATCCTATGGGCAATTTAAAATCTGGGAATCGAACCCGGGACCTTTTTTTGGTAGGCGACACTGCTAATCACTATGGCTGGGACAATTTTTATATTTAAAAAGAAATATAAATAATGCTACAGCATATAAATTCATCCTGGACAAAAGTGTGCAGCACTATGTAAGCCGATGCTTTACTGTTCTTGTATTCGGCTGGATAAAGCGAGGGTCACCGAACTAGGTTGTATAGAGCTGTACATTGTTTTGTAACCATTACTTGAATTCTGCAGCCCTCATACTGGTGCAACAGCCCTCGAGTTGCATTGTTTAAGGAGAAGGAGGAAGAAGAGGATGCAGAGAAGGCTCTAAAAAGCGAGTTCATTGAAGAAGAGCCAACAGGATTAGTTGCTGGCGTTAAAATCAAGCACCTGATCAAGGTACAAAGTGACAAGTATAAAATGTTTGATATTTTTAGCAGATGGTATAACGTAATTACAACTTTTGGTGCCTGATAATTCTTTTTTTTGTTTTTACACTTTTCTATATAGTCAACACAAAAGTATTTTCTTTTTGCAGTTTTTTAAAATGGGCAATAAAACCAAAGAAGCTGTAAAGGATCTTACTTTAAGTATCTTTGAAGGCCAGATCACAGTTCTACTAGGACACAATGGAGCTGGAAAGACCACTACTCTGTCTATGTTGACTGGTAAATTGCTTAACTCCAATTTAAAGCACAAAACAGAAGTCAGAAATCTAAATCCACAACATTTACCTACTTCCACTCTGTATGATAATTGCATTAATCCTTCTTTTAGGCTTGTTTCCTCCCAGCAGCGGCCGAGCTTACATTAATGGTTATGATATATGCCAAGATATGGCACTGATCCGTCGCAGCCTAGGCCTGTGTCCACAACATGATGTGCTTTTCGATAACCTTACTGTCCAAGAGCATCTGTGTTTCTATGCTCAGGTAATTTGTTTTCCTACGTTCACAAATCTATTTATAGTTAATAGATTATTTTCTGAAGTTATTGATGTTATGGGCAGCACAGTAGCGTAGTGGTTAGCACAGTCGCCTTACAACAAAAAGGTTCTGGGTTCACTTTCTGGTCAAGGGGTCTTTCTGTGCTGAGTTTGTATGTTTTCCTTGTGCTTGCGTGGGTTTTCTCCCATAGTCCAAAAAATTTACATTAGGTTGATTTGGTGAATTGCCCATAGGAGTAAATGTGTATGTAATTGTTTGTCTATATGTGGTCCTGCGATGGACTGGTCCTGTCCAGGGTGGGCCCTTCCAATCTATCTACCGTACCCCCAAGTTAGGTTATAAGTGGGCATAGAAGATTGATAAATTTGTTATTCTGAAAGAAAATTTTTAAATGATGATATAGGAAACTTGCAGACAGACATGTAAGTCTAAATATCTTTGTGCCCTTTCGAAGCAAGATTCCAAAAAGCTGGTTGCTTAACCATAATGAGCATTTCGTTTAAAATACTATAAAAAAAATCAAATGGTCATAATTCGGTAGTTAATTTAGTTTTTGTGTATTTTAAGGCTGCACTATAAAACTGAAAAAGAGAAGTAATATTAATGCCATCTAAATGCAATGTAAAATGATCTTTTGTTAATTACATCCTGCAAAATTGTTTGCTAGAGAGTTACGGTGGTGTCAGATATGACCGAAGAGAACGCTTTTTTTTAAATTGTGATGGCAACAATTTATTGTGGGTTTTAGAGATAGAGGGGTGTTATGAGTGTGTTTGGAGGAATGAGACTGAAATCACAATAATAAAGTATTTACTTAGAAATATTGAGCCCAGCTATGATGTATGGTTTAGAGAGCTGAAAAAGAGACAGGTGGCAGAGCTGGAAGTAGCGGAATTAAAGACATTGAGGTTTTCTTTGGGAGTGACGAGGTTGGACAGGATCAGAAACGAGTTTATCAGGAGGACGGCGCATGTTGCGTGTTTTGGGGGAAGGCCAGGGAAGCCAGATTAAGGTGGTTTGGACATGTACAGA
>JAOTQW010000018.1:4359997-4376644 GCA_026260075.1 Sisor rabdophorus
AGTGGGTGTGAGTGAGAAGGATATAGAGAATAGGCCTAGGTGGAGACAGGTGATTTGCTATGGCGACCCCTAAATGGGAGCAGCCGAAAGGAGAAGAAGACTCAGAATTATTGAGCAACATCAAATGACAGCAAATATAACCTTATCACAAAAAAGCTCTTACCTAAAATTTTTGGCTTTAACTAAAAAACAAGGTGGCTTACAAGCCTGATCGAGGTACTTAAGCTAAGTACTTCTTACTTACTTAAGTAAGAAAAATAAGTAAACATCTACACAAAATATTGTTTAATTCAATTCAGCTTTATTTAAAGAGTGCTTTTAACAATGGTCAATGTCTTAAAGCTGCAGGGTAAAATAATAAAAGTTTTGTGTCCCTGGAGAGCAAGTGAGAGGCGATAATGGCAAAGTATATGAAGCTTGTACAAGGGTTGTGGATTGGCTGTTTCTTAAAAATCCAATAAAAAGCTGATATTGTAAATAAGATCTGTTAGTTATTATTTTATTTTAATCATATTATTTCTCCACTTGCATGCTTTCCCTTTGTTAATCTAGTTAAAGGGCTACCCCCGTGATAAGATTCCAGAGGAGGTGGACCGCATCATTCATATCCTAAATCTGGAGGATAAAAGAAATGCTCGATCAAAGACTCTTTCAGGTGGAATGAAACGCAAGCTTTCGATAGGAATTGCACTTATTGGAGACTCAAAGGTCAGCCCATTGTTTTGTTTTTAAATGCACATATGCATATACATTTATGTTTAAACACTAATCTCATTTCATACTCATACTTATAAGGCTTTAGAAAGCTGCACAGTGATTTGCAACATCCATGTCTTTCTATACTGATGGAAGAGTAGTCAATGCTTTTATCGTATGTTCTTGTAGGTTGTGATGCTAGATGAGCCTACATCTGGCATGGACCCGTCAGCCAGGCGGGCCACGTGGGATCTCTTGCAGGGTGAGAAACGAGGTCGAACCATCCTTCTTACCACACACTTTATGGATGAAGCTGACTTACTGGGAGATCGCATTGCTATTATGGCTGGTGGGGAGCTCCAGTGCTGTGGCTCACCGCTCTTCCTGAAGAATAAATACGGTATGTGACACTTGGAAGGTGACTCGTTTTAGTTTACATCTGGACAATTATAATCTGAACAAGTTATTTAAGCCCTATAAAACATTGCGGGGTATTTGCATTAAAAAAACTGTTACATATTGATTTGCATAATCAGGTGCTGGCTATCACATGGTGATCGTAAAGGATGCGTTGTGTAATATATCGGAGATCACCCGCCTGGTCCACATGTATGTGCCCAATGCCACCCTGGAGAGCAGCGCTGGGGCTGAACTTTCCTACATCCTACCAAAAGAGAGCACCAGCCGGTAAGACAGAGCAGATAGTTACCTATAAGTTTGCCCAATGTACATGTCTATATTTATTTTTATTACATTAAATCACATTTTTAATCTACCAGCATAGATAAAACTAAAATTTTGTGCTATAGAACTATAATGTGCTATTTATACAGTAGCTTGAAAGATTTATGATACAACTTGAAACTTTTCACATTTTGTCACCTTACAACAAACTTAATGTTTTTATTGATATTTTATGTTACAGACCAACGCAAAGTAGTACATAATTGTAAAGTGCAACTAAAATGATGCATGGTTTTCCAAATTTTATCCAAATATTATCTTAAAAGTGTGTTTCTGCATTTATATTTAGCCCCCCTGCATCACTACTTTGTAGAGCCACCCTTTGCTCCAATTACAGCTGCAAGTCATTTAGGGGTAGGTCTCTACCAGATTTCCACTTTTAGAGTCTTAAAAAGCAAAATTGCCAAATAGCTCAAGCTCAGCTAGATTGGATGGGAATCTGTAAACAACAATTAAGTCTTTCAAATTAATTTTCACAGGTGCTCAATGGGATTTAAGTTGGACTTTGACTGGGCCATTCTAAACATAAATATTCTTTGATCCAAAGAAGAAAAAAATCCCACAGGGATATCAGAGTACAGGAGGCTAAATATAAACACACAAGATTTTTATTTGCTTAACATTTTGAAAACTATGGATCATTTTTGTTCTACTTTACAATTACGTGCCATTTTTGTTGGTCTATTACATAAAATCTCAATAAAATACATTTGTGTTTGTAAGGTGAAATAGGAGGGGTATGAATTTAAGGGGTATGAATATATTTTTAAGGCACTTTAGCTAATTTTACATGCATGTTGATATTTGTCATCTTCTAGAACATTTGCTACTAAATAGGCTCAAAGTTTTTGCACATTCATTTAGGATATAGACATAACCATACAGAACTGTTTATTGAATGTACATTGTTAAATAAAATTCCAATTGATGTTTTTTGCCTATAGGTGGAAGTCATTCAATCATTCATCTTCTATACCCAGCCCACATAGGTGAAATTATTTTTGAATTTTAACAGTCTGTATTTAATCTTTGCAGGTTTGAGCTTCTGTTTGCTGAACTAGAAATGAACAGGGAGGAGTTGGGCATTGCGAGCTATGGAGCTTCTGTGACCACAATGGAGGAAGTTTTTCTAAGGTACTTAAAAAAACACATAAGTAAAACATCAGAATAACCTCCATTCTTCTGAAAAAGGTTTTTCATGAGAATTTAGATGTGTTAAATCTGCCACTTAAGCATTATATCTGTATGTATGTGTCGACATGCATGGACAGGGTTGGAAAGCTGGTAGATTCCAGTCTGGACATTCAGGCAATTCAGCTTCCAGCTTTGCAGTACCAGCATGAGCGCAGGTCACATGACTGGACATTTGACGACGCTAGTAGTATCAGCGGCATGACTGATGTAACAGACTTTACTGATAGTGGCACATTAATCTCAGAGGACATCAAACTCAACACAGGGGTCAGTCTTTTTAAGGAAATCTTTCTTAATTATTGAGTGCAGTGAGAATTTTACCATAATTTTTTTTATTCTCTTGTTAAATGTTTGTTACACACTAGGCTAAACTCTACATGCAGCAGTTCTACGCCATGTTCCTAAAGAGGGCACTTTATAGCTGGCGGAACTGGAAGGTGATGGTGGCACAGTTTTTAGTGCCACTTATCTTCACAGTAGTTTCCCTTGTGGTGGCTCAAACCCTCCCTGGGCAACACAAAACTCCACAACTTTCCCTAGCACTTAGCCGCTATGGCCCCACCACTGTGCCCATTGCCCTGGATTCAGATGCCGGAGCCCTGGCTAGAGCACTTGCTGAAGCCTATATTGCCCAGCTTGCTGCCCAAAGTGCCACACCAGTAACCAATCTAACTGGTAATTATTAGGTTTCAATAGGGTGAACATTATAATAGAATGAAATATTTTATGTAATGTAATACAATTGTAATTAAATGGAATACAATTAAAGGTAAATCATAATGCTTGAATCAGTGTAATGTAATATTGCAGACTTCTCAGAGTATGTACTGAACAATGCAGTGAAGAAGGGAGGAGCCTTCAATGAGCACTGTGTGGTGGGTGCTGGTTTTAGTGGCCGAACTGATACGTTCGCTGAGATCGTTGGCTACTTCAACAACCAAGGCTACCATACACCAGCTACTGCACTCATGTTGGTCGATAATGCGCTGTTCAGGCTGTTAGCTGGCCCTAAGGCATCCATTCAGATAGGAAACAACCCAATGCCCCGCAACATGTCTGAGTCAGCCCAGAGCCAGCTCTCAGAGTAAGTTGATGAGTCTATGACAAGTGCTACTGTTGAAAAAAATTGTGCTTACCTCAGTTCAGTCCAAGTAATGCTAATCTTTAAACCATTACTTATAGTTCATGTACATACAATTGAACATACTCAGAGAATAGAATTCATTGAAAGTTAAATAACTTAGTGTTAATGATCAATTATCTGAGATTTGTTAAAAACAAATATGCTTGCATTTCATTATGGGAATACAGGTTTTCAGCCTTTCAGTTAGTTATTTCACTTTTAGTTAGTTATTATCAAAGAAACTTGCTATCCTGCTCCTTATTATCGTATTTCTCTACAAATGCAGTTCTGCATTCAGCAATATTACAAATTGTTATATACTATAAAACAAATTCCTGTCCTTAGTTGAAAAACAGCTTTTTTCTTAAAATAAAAATGACATTTTAATTTTCTATATTTTTATCATTTAATATTTTTGATAATTTCGCTCAGGGGTCAGACTGGCTTTGCCATAGCCATAAACCTGATGTATGGTATGGCATCCTTAGCCAGCACCTTTGCCCTGCTCCTGGTGATTGAACGCTCTGTGAAGTCTAAGCATGTACAACAGGTCAGCGGTGTTTACATCTCCAACTTCTGGTTCTCTGCCTTGCTGTGGGACCTGATCAATTTTGCACTGCCTTGTCTTCTAATGCTGGTAAGTAATGCGTTGTGTTTTTTAGGGAAAAAGAAACTACACTCCTGAAAAAAACCAATAAAACAAGGGAACAATAAAACAACACATCCTAGATTTAACGTTTAACATTAACATTTTTTTAAATATAGAAAAGAGGTTTATGAAGTGTTTATATGTGAACTTTTTTTGCACCAAAAGGTCCGAGTTTCTTTCTGGTCTAAAAGTTTTTGCTGCTGATTTGGTGCAACTTGTTTTTTTAAGTTTAAGCCGACTGAGTTGATAAGGAATATGTTTTTTAAATGTATCTCTAGTTGTTAAAAAATAACACTGTATGATTAAATATGATACCATTTTGGATTTTAAAAATGACTTCAATAATTTTTATGTTCACGCTGGTTTAGGTGGTGTTTCGTTCCTTTGGGGTGAAGGCTTTTGTTGAGGAAAATCACCTGGTAGATGTGCTGCTTTTGTTGCTGCTCTATGGCTGGGCTGTAATTCCACTTATGTACTTGCTCAGCTTTCTTTTTACCAGTGCTGCCACTGCTTACACGCGCCTCACCATCTTTAACATTATCAGCGGAACGGCTACATTCCTTGCTGTAACCATCATGACCATTCCTGGTAAGAGATCTTATACCTGTTCACACAGCCGCAGTAAATATTAAAATTGTTTTTCTTTATCCCAAATATAATTGCACATAATTTAAAAAGAAAGTATAAATATCTGTAATGACTTTATTCTAATCACTATGTATAGATTTGCAGCTGCAACATCTTTCTCACCTACTGGATAAAGTATTCCTGCTATTTCCTAACTACTGCCTGGGCATGTCATTTAGCCAGTTTTACCAAAATTATGAGACCATCAGCTTCTGTACCACCAGCTTCATTACTAAAGAAATCTGTCATTTATACAGTAAGTCGTATTGTACTTGCATTTAGCTGCTTTATGCTCTAGGAAACTATTTAACATTTATAGAGCATGTTACATAAGTGAGTACACCCCCTCTAACTTCATTTTAGTATATGTTTTGAAAGGACAATACCATGATAAAACTATTATATACTGAAGTGTATTCAATGTGCAGTTTTTATGAGAGTATGGAGTTACTGTCAATAGTCAATAGAGTGGGAAAGAAAGGGGGTTTAAATGGCTCGGAATAGTTGTTAGTGCCAAAGAGGGTTTACAGAGAATAGTCGAAAAAGGTATGCAGAATACAATCTCACAAACAATATGTTGAACCCAGAAGCAAATGAGTTCTAGAAGCAGAAGACCACACTGGTTGCCAATCCTGTCAGCTAAGAACAGAAAATGCCACAAAGAATTAGGGCACTTTTAATAGCAGAATAGGGTCCTAAACAGTACTTGCTAGTGGCCAGCGCGTTGTACAAGCTAAACATTGACTGTTTTCTTTCTATAGTATTGTCACTATTAAGTGTACTTACTTTGTGAAATACTGTTATGTTTTCTTTGTCTGACTAATTTATTTGAATCTCTTTGATAAGGCTTTTCTTCTAAAATTCTAAGATTTCTAAGAAAAGTTTAGTGTTTTAACCAAAACACAAAAATATGATTTGTTGCATACTTCCTGTCAGTTTTAGTCAGTTAATTCATACAATAACATTTTGTGATAATTAAGTATTTTAGAACACACAACATGTTAAACTTACAAATGTAAAAAGCAAAAGATCCATCAAGAAAAGGAATATCAGGTTCGACTACTGCCAGTTAACTGAGCCTGTTAAGTAACCAAATCTGTATCTTATTCTGTGATATCACAAAAACCAGCATCTGAAAAGATCTTGATTCACGAAAGGAAAATTAGTTAACAAGATTTTGAAAAGCACTGGATAAATCATTATTGTGCACTGTTGTGTACACACATTTACTAATTTAGAAAAAATAAATATATATTCTATAGCCTATTGGGTTACAATATTTACAAATATTTGCATTCTGTCTTTCTGTCGATTTTACACAGCATTCCAACTTCTTTGGAATTTTGGTTAAACATAGGAAAAAATGAGTTAATAATAAAACCTGTCTATAAATAAGCATAGTGAGATTCCAGAATATTTAATAGTAATTCATGCCACTTTAATGTGTGATAAGTTGTAGCATTTGATTTGCTTTTATTTCCTACAGACATCTCCTATCAGCTGAACTACTTCTCTATGAATGAACCTGGTGTGGGTTCTTACCTGGTGGCCATGTCCCTCCAGGGCATTGTTTTCATTATTCTTCTATTCGTCATTGAACTTCAGTGCATTAACACACTCATCAACCTATGCAGAAAATGCAAGAAGGTGTGAAAACAAATGGGGAAAATTGTTGTTTTTTTAGTCTGTAATGTAGTGTTTCACTATTACATCTGAGAAATTTATATTATATTCTATATAACTTATATTATATTATATATAATTTATATTCAAGTGTTTGTGTCTAGGATATGCAAGTTGGAGAAGAAGCACTTCAACCTGAGGATAGAGATGTGGCCGATGAGAGAAAGAGGGTTTTGGAATTCCAGCCTGTGGTGGAGTCCATGGTGGGCAGCCCTCTTATCCTGCAAGAACTATCGAAGGTACCCCTGCATTCCTTCTGCTTTAATAGTATAATAAACGTGTACGAATGTGTGCATGACTGTATGATCAATAGTCCCATGCTATTGAATAGACTTTACTACAATGGATTAAAGAACAGATTTTAGATGGACCAGCTGAGGAAATAGCTACTGTATTCGTTATTCTCCTTCATTGCAAAAGACGTATGAATTTAATGTTCCCCACAAATTTCTATTTCTCTAATCTCTTTTCCTGTGCATTGACTTTAATCTGCTTGCAAAAATAAATGAATTTGAGTTTGGCATAATAAAATGCCTCCACCAATACTTTTATTTTTTTTTTTATTTTAATGTATTATACAAAAGCCAGTCTCATCCAGAATTAATAGCACAGCAACCCCAGTTCGTTTTGTTTTTGACATGAGAGTGGAAATAAATAATAAGCAGTTGAGAATTGAAGTCAATTCAGATTTTGTATGTTATTTATAAAGAGATCTCTATACTGGTTTATCTGTAAATACAGCCCATTAGCCCCCTGTGTAAACATAATAACAGAATTTTTATAATTAACATTTTCCATTACGATTTTTTTAAATAGGTATATCCAGGGAGTATGCTAGCAGTAGACCGCCTGTCCCTGGCTGTTGGGAAGGGTGAATGCTTCGGCCTGCTTGGCTTTAATGGCGCTGGTAAGACAACTACATTTAAAATGCTAACTGGGGACGAGACAGTGACTGCAGGGGATGCCTTTATTGATGGATATAGTATTCTTCGTGACGTAAAGAAGGTCAGACATCAACAATTATACCATAATAATCTAATGCATTTAAATAAAATATAAAATTACAAGCAGAATGAAAAAAAATGTAAAAAACAATAATGTTTTTACTGCATTTTATGCCTTTTTGCCGTGTATAACATGCAGGTACAGCAGCGAATTGGTTATTGCCCTCAGTTTGATGCTGTGCTGGACCACATGACTGGTCGTGAGACTCTCAGCATGTATGCCAGGCTCAGAGGAATTCCAGAGAAATATGTATTTGCATGTGTGGAGAATGTGCTTCGCTCATTGCTCCTGGAGCCACATGCTGACAAACCGGTCCGTGGTTACAGGTAAGAATATATGGAATATGTAAGGAGAACATAGAGGAGACAGCAAACAAATACATCTGTGTTATTGTAATACAGAGTATCTCTCAGGATAATAGTGTCGTCTGAACAACAGAAACTATGAATTACAATTTAGCCTAAAAATTGCATAGAAAGTCTGAGATCAGGAAGAGGAGACAGTATTGGTTCAATACAATATAAAAACCTGATCATCAAATGTTATGCTTTTTGTAAGTTTCCTGTATGGTTTGTCATACAGTGGGGGCAACAAAAGAAAGCTGAGTGCTGGAATGGCTTTAATTGGTGGACCGCCAGTGATCTTTCTTGATGAGCCTTCTACTGGAATGGATCCTGTGGCCAGACGCTTGCTTTGGGATGCAGTCACACGCACCAGAGAATCAGGCAAAGCCATAATCATTACCTCACACAGGTGAGTTGTGCAGTATGCACAGAAAAAGTTTGCATTCAGAACTAAAGTAAAATAAGACAAAAATATGTTTTGGGAATATCTTATGATACCTCACCAATGCAAGTATTAAACTCTTTTGTTTTATAAATTGCAGCACATAACGAGATTAATTAGAAGAAATGTTTAGGGGGAAGGGGTGGCCTAGTGGTTAAGGTGTTGGACTGTTACCAGAAAGACCGGGGTTCAATTCCAAGCACCACCAAGCCACCCTTAACCCCCAATTGCTCAGTTGTAAGTCGCTCCAGAGCGTCTGCCAAATGCTGTAAATGTAGATTATTTAAAAACTATTCGGGCAGCATAGTGGTGTAGCATTCATTCACTCAGACCAGTGAATTAATGAATGCTAAGCCTACATAAAAGACATTATTACTTATAATATTCAAAATATAAATCATTGGTTTGCTCTTTCTCATTCAGATTACATTAAGTAAGTGTTTAAAATTGTGCTGCACCTCAGTAGAGGGCCATATAGACGTTTGGATAGCGAAAAGTTTTACTATAACAACACAGTATACGGATAAATGGCAACTACGTATTTAATAAAAAGTGACTTAAAATAAATACATTCGTTTAAAATAAATATTTTTTCTTTTACCTAGCATACAGAATAGACATTATTGATATTATTTATTTATATCGATATTATTGATATTATTATGTTATTTATTAGCTTCTGTATATGTTAATTGGTTTCTTTGTGTGTGTTTTTTATGTAGTATGGAGGAGTGTGAGGCTTTATGCACTAGACTGGCTGTGATGGTAAATGGGCAGTTTAAGTGTTTGGGCAGCCCACAGCATTTAAAGAGCAAATTTGGCAGCGGATACACGCTTTTGGCAAAAATCCACATGGGAGTTTATTTTGAGGAGATGGATCTGCAGCTTTTTAAAGATTTTATTGAAAGCACCTTCCCTGGTCTGTGGCTAAAATCAGTACTCTCACTTACCCTCTCAATTACTCACTCACTCATATAAACATTTTAAACCATTTTGGCTTTAGGTTGACATTTCACATACATTTGCATTAGCAGGCTACAGCTAATATAGAAAATTGAAAATGTAATTTAGGATGTGGAGAAAAGTGTGGTATTAAACTGATCATAATTTGACAGATTTTCATTAGAAACCTTGTATTAATGTCCTTTTATTTTTACAGGTAGCTTATTGAAGGATGAACACCAAGGAATGGTACATTATCACTTGACTGACAGAACATTAACCTGGGCTCAGGTACATTAAAATAACATTCTGAACTTAACACAGTACAACTTTTGTACAGTAAACATTAAATAATTCCCTCTGTTGGTTTTTAATACAAATATTTACTAACTTATCACTTGTTGGCTCTGCCAGGTTTTTGGGACCCTTGAAGCAGCTAAGGAGAAATATTGCATTGAGGATTATTGTGTAAGCCAGATCTCACTAGAGCAGGTTTTCCTAAGCTTTGCTCAGTTTCAGCACTGTTCAGAAGGCATGAGAAAATTGGACTGATAAAAATTAAGTGAGATATTGTTTTTCTTATTTTAAGGCTTAATGTGGTGCAACTTGGGCCAAGATACATTTTTTCACATGCTTATATCCCAGAAAATGTTTTCTTTCCCCTCTTACACCAACATGCGTCCATTAATGTACTGTTCTTCTAATGTAGTTTACTACTGTAATTCCAGATCTTGGACAGAACCTGAAGGACAAGTGTAAGCATGTATCGTGTTTATACGGTATGCTTCTGTGTGTAAATCATTGTAAGAAGTCTCTTTGGGCAGAGAGGGTTTTTGCACACACCAAGTAGAACATGAGTCCTTAATGTGTTGAGTCTGCACCAGTTGTAGTGACCGAAAAGATCTTTTTAATCCGATAACCGTAATATTATGGATTATTGAGGTCTACATATGTATAAAGCTGCTGAGATTTAGAAATTAGCAGTAAAAGAAAAAAAATATCCAAACAATCAGTCATAATTTTGATCATATGCTAATTTTAAAACCTTCCTACAAAAACAGCCACCTTATATAATCAAACTAAATTTAAAGGTCTTTTGATAAAAACAAATGCAACAATATTGCAACGTATTTCTTTTTTGACTTTTCTTTTAATTTTATACTTTTCTGAAAAATTATTTAAGCGGTGCGTGAAATCATTCTTACATTGACAATTTTTTAAATATTTTAAACCTTGCATAAGCAATATTTGCACTGGAAACCTTCATCCAAAGAAGTAACATTGTTTAAAAAGACTTTTGCCTCATTGGCTTACAGATAACAATAAGAAAGGAACTGTAGAAATGTCTTATTGGATAGGAAAATAATGGATATTTATATTAATATTTTTAGTTTAATAAAGCTAAAATATAGCACACACATGGGCTATATGGCCAAATTCACGTAAAAGCCTAACCATATGTTTGGTGAACATTTTAAGTAGGTTTTTCTTTTTATGTCTTATGAATTTGTTTTTCTGGTAAAGCTCCTTTGTAGAATTTGGAATATTGCTGTTGAAATTTGTTTGAAGTGGTGTCAGATAGATGACATCTAATCCTACACAGTTCTGCTTCATTCCTGGCTTGTTTTAGGTTAAAACCTGTTTGGACCCTTTGGAAAGAAAACTAAATACTACATCATATGATTTTAGCTGTGTGGCAACCCTTTATGGACGTGTGTAATTGCTCATATAGTGTAGTGGTATTAGAATGTTCTAATAATCTACTTTTTAGATATAGTTTAAATTCTTGTAACAGTACCAGTAAGACACCATCTGTGTTGCTAATGTGCAACAGTGTTGTGGAAAGAATGGTAACTAGTCATTATTGGCTATTGATTCCAAAGGAAAATAACACTACTGTTTTATGCATTTACTCCATTTGTAAATGTTCTATGATTTTATTTGGGTAAAAAAACTGCATTACTGAACAGGCCTATCGATTTTGGTGTATTTGGTCGGTCAATTTTTCAAAAAGATAATCAAAAAGGGCTAATAAAATGTAGCTCTTAAGTAAAACCTCTGCTTTGCACTCAGTTAAGACAGCTTAATTCGTAATATTCTTATTTACATCCTGATTTATTCTTTTATATCAGTGATATAAAACTGTAGGTCATTCAGTAGAGTTTGACTGAGCTAAAGAGTCTCAGACTACTGGTGTGTTTTATTTTTAATGTATACATTTGCACAGTATAATAGTTTTCATCCCCAAGCTCATTGTTAAAAGTGACATTTATGTTTTTCGAGGACATATTGGGAACTTTTTGCGATCATTATGATGTTTAATATAACATTAAATAGATCCTATGTACTGTACCATTTAATTAATACTAATATGTATTGATTGCCTTTTGTTTTTCTTTGTTTATATTTTTATTAAATTTACTTTTAAAATAAATAGACTAAAACTGTTTTCATCTACCTCCCAAACACTTTTTCAGTAAGTGCCGCATAACATTTTAAGAAAATTAGCTGTGACTACCAGTATTAAGAGCATATGATTTCAAATGTTTATTTAATTTTGTGATAGTAGATTAGTTTATGTTGCTATTATAATAGAGAGCAATGATCATTACTTAATGCTCTAAATATAAGTAGCCTATTAAAGTAGTTGCCCTGATTTATTGAGCAATTGCCTTTTTACACTATGCGCCTCAGCATCTACTGACCCCACTCCGGCAGTTACGTGGCCTACAACTTCTTGGCCAAGTTGCTGTCGTTCCAGAACACTTTCACGATTTTATAATACAACTGAGAGTTGACTGTAAAATATTTACATGCTAGCTGCTTTATACACCTGTGGATGTGACTGAAACACTTTTTTATTCATCTTCTATACCTGCTAATTCCCTATCTCAGCTCACATAGGGTGTGGCAGGGGCACACCCTGGACAGGTCACCAAACAACCACACACATTTACATTCATCTTCAAAAGGGTTGCAGTTATGCATAAACCTATCATTCAGCCACCCTTAACCAAAGCTCAGAAGCAGTGGGCCTGAAGTGGACCTACACATACATAAAGACTAATTCCCAAACAGTGTTGTTCACTGATGAGTACCGTGCAACCCTGGATGGTCCAGATGGATATAGTAGTGGAGGGTTGGTGAATGGCCACCATGTCCCACAATGCTGCAACGTCAGCAGAGAGGTGGTGCGTCATGTTTTGGGCTGGAATCGTAGGGAGAGAGCTGGACGGCCCCTTCAAGGTCCCTGAAGGTGTAAAAATGACCTGTGAAAAACGTGGAGTTTCTGACCGCTTTCCTCTGTGGTACAAAAAAGAACCGTGCATTTTGTAGCATCTTTATGCATGACAATACACCATCCCATGCTGCAAGGAATACCTGTGCATCATTGACTGCTATGGGCATAAAACAAGAACCTGTGTGCCCCCCATCCTCCCCTGATTTCAACCCTATTGAGAACCTTTGGAGCATCATGAAGCAAAAGATCTAGGAAGGCTATTCTGACATCTTGCAAAGAAATTCCAACAGAAACGACCACCCAGAAATGACCATTTTCAGTCATTTAGAATAATAAAATGTTTTAAAAACTATTGTGCGTAATAATGTGAAACAGTGCATTTTAAGATTTTTTAAAAACTTATGATTTTAAGGTTTGTTCGAAAACAGTCGAGTTATACTCTAATGCTTGATGACTTGAAAAATTATTTTAAAACGCATTTTTAAAATTATTTAGACAAAAGAGCAACAAATTATTGGCATTTATGTATGGAGATTTTTTTTATGGGGCTGCGCTGTGGGGTAGTGCTTGTGTGGGTTTCCTCCTGGACTCCGGTTTCCTTCCACAGTCCAAAAACATGTTAATTAGGTTGATTGGTGAGTGTTCGTCTATGTATGACCCTAAGTGCACCGGAATAGGCTCCAGCAGGCCCCCCCCATCACCACAAAATACGTAATAAGTATAGACATTAAATGAATGAATGACAGTAAATGATTTTCTTTAATGGAGACTTTGTGACCCCAAGTTGCCACACTTTGATGCAATTTTCTGACAGTAAACTTGGAAGAATTTTTTACTTCTCTTACCATCATAAGGATACTGTACGTAGTAGCAACATAAACTTGTGTCCTTGTCCAGCTTTGTCAGTGTTACAATTTTAAAACTTAGTTTTTAAATTCCTCTGACTGATGGGCAAGATATGGACAAGTTAAGGTTCGTAGCTATTTACTTACTTGAATGGAGTGTTTTTTTTAATCTTTTCCATTTTTGACAGTGGATAAGAGAAATATGCCACGGTATCATGTTATTTATAACACAGGGAAACATGACATTATGAATTAATAATTAAAAGTTCCTAGATGGGTGGGGTATTGGTTAGCACAGTCACCTCACATCCTCAGGTTTGATTCCTGGCAAAAGGTTTTTCTCTGTTACTCCAGGTTCTCTGGTTTTCTCCCACAGTCCAAAAACATGCACATTAGGTGGATGGTGATTATAAATTGCCCTTAAGAGTATGTGTGATTGCTTGTCTATGTTTGAAGGACTGGCTACCTGTCCAGTTTGTACCCCAAGTTAGGGAATAAGCAATAATGTTTATTTTTATTTTATATTAATTGTTAGGGGTGCCAATAATTTTGGGCAGGCGATTTTAATTTAGTAATTCATTTATCTTCTGCTTATTCCATAATTCAGAGTCTGTTGAAGCCCATCCAAGCTCCTGGAGGGTAAAAGGCAAAAGGGGTACACCCTGGACACACACATGTACATTCTGCACCAGTTTTACTCAAAATGTTGCTGTTAGATTAAGGTTTACTATTATATTAAAATTGTAAACTACAGTTTGTGACTTGAATGTAAATTTGGGTTAATTCCACTACAATGGTATTAGTGAGATCAGACACTAACATCAGGTAAGTAGTTCTGGAGTGTAGTTAGTGTCCAAGGTGTTTAGTGGTGTTAAGGCTTTGTGCAGAACACTTAAGTTTTAGAGTATATCCAATCATAGCACACCATGTTTTAACAAAGACCAGGGGCTTCATGCTCAGGATCAGTGTTTGGAAGAGTGTTGAAGTCCTTTAGTTCCAAAGAAGGTATACAGTAATACATACAAAAACATTCTAGACAACTGTATGCTGCCAGATTAAAGCAAAAGTTGGACCACATATAAATTTGACAGGTGACCACAAACTTTTGGCTAATTAAAATATATGTATTTTTGTTAGGTTATATGTAGTGCATAATGTTTTCTCCCCAGATACTTTGCAAATCTTATGATTTCTTATAATCATAGAAAGGGGTAGTGTGTGTCTGTGTGGTTTATTAAAAAAAAGTTGAGTTGTAGTTACACTTCAACCGAAATGTATTGTAATCAACAGACTGTAGGTCAGAGGTGGCTCCTACCTATTATTATAGGTTGTGTTTACAACACTTATTATGCATGTGCCATTTATCAGGACTGGAGTAAAGGTAATGTCTGAATGTGAATGACTGCTATGGTGCAGTGCCTTAATAGCTTTTACATATTCCCTACTAACAATTGACTCACTGGTTGTTAAAAAACTATGCACCTTAATAAAATGAACCGTGCAAACTGTGGCAAAGTTTACAGACATCAAAATAATTTAATATAAATGTATGAATAAATAAGGGAAAAAAACACGTAAAGTATTACAAGTACTTGAAAAGTTGTTTTTTAACCAACCTCTAAATCATAATGTAATGTAATAAACACACTTTCTGGGTAAAAGTAATGAGATGTAATTGATTTGTACAGTGTGTATCTCCCGAATACCGGGAGCTTTTGCTAGCACTTCCTGTCGCTAGCAGATTTAAACTAGCTTCATGCTCACGCTCAAAGGAAAGTATTATATACCTCCATGTGATATACCAAGTGTTTCTTCAATCTGCCTGCTACCCTATTTCTTGACTTGCCTGTTCTTTGACTGTGTCTAGCTTTTGGATTACTGTGTTTAATAAAACTGTAAACTGCATTAAGGATCTGATTCAAGTACCTTTAGTACAAATTACTTTACCAACTAAATATTCAGCTGAACTAGCGCAATTTTAAGCCATGGTTGGCCTGCACCAGGTTGCTTCAGGGACATCTTTCGGCTGTACCATTTGTTTCTGCACGCTAGCCATGCAGAGTGGTTGCAATGATACCCCACTAAATGCATTGTTTAAATTGGCCTGAATACTTGTCTTCGGGCTGAGCTCATGTGCCACAGGGACACTTGGCTCGTTCTCAGCTTGGATAAGCTTATCAGAAACAACCCCAAGAAGCTATTAATCCCTGCCAATGGTTATTCTTCAACCTTCTGTCCGTTGACTAGTTACTCAGAACCCATGCAACTTCAGCCGCTAAGCTTACGCCACCTGGGATATCAGCAATACAAGCTCTGTCTATACTGTTATACTATTGTTAGCGTTTTTAGTTAAAATTCAACATTTAAATGTTGTCTAAAAAAACTAAATATGTTTAATCATTTGAAATATCAATGATTGGAAAATATTTTCATATAAACTTATAAACAAGCATTGATCAGCTAAAAATGTTTAATTGGCCCCTGCAATGTTTTATAGGTTCTTCTAGTGCCAGTAAAACAGACATGACATGTTAAGTCATAAACTTTACGAGACCTCTTTTTGTGTGGTGTGGAAATTGATTCTAACCTTGGCAGAACATAATTTACAGTGTCTGTATCTTAGAAGGCATTTACTTTTGATCTTAATATCAAGATCTTATCCATTCCTGCTCCAGGGTTACTGTATCATAGCAGACCCTGTGCTCTGACCCCAAGATGGGATATGCAAAGAAAAACATTCACCATATGTCCTACAGTGTACAATAATGTATGTGACAAATACAATTGGAATTTAAATTACAGTTGCCATAAAGTGGTTTACCCTCAGTAGTTTTTATGGAGCTATTTCTTTCCTGGGTCCAAATCCCAAAAATCTGGATTTTTTTAACCCTTCTATTACTTTGTGGTCCTGATCTAATGTCCATTTAGCCCTTGTAGATTCTTTTGTCAGTAGACAGGAGTCAGCATGGGCTTACTGATCACTAATCTTTGCAGCAAATTAATGAAGCTTTGGGCCTGTTAACTGTTAAACAGACCACCATCTGAAGAAAGCATGTAATTCATTTCATCTTCTGTACCCGCTTATTCCCGAATCCGGGGTCACGGGGGTCCG
>JAOTQW010000018.1:4387303-4399557 GCA_026260075.1 Sisor rabdophorus
TTATGGTCAATGGTGTCGAAAGCCGCACTAAGGTCTAATAACACAAGTAGGGAGACACAGCCCTGATCGGAGGCCAGTAGGAGGTCATTCACTACTTTAACAAGAGCTGTCTCTGTACTGTGATATGGCCGGAATCCTGATTGGTATATCTCATGCATGTTATTTCGTTGTAGGAATGAACCTAGCTGTTGCGCTACTTTTAATAAAATGAATAAATTGTAAATTTAACTTAAAATGACTTTTGAAAGAAATATTATACAGAACATTATTTACTGTCAAGAAACATTGCTGATAAATACTATTGCTGAAAAATATAACTGTTTTGGCAGCTTCATTAAAGACAGTTTATTTTGTCTGTACCAGCTGTTGTGGGTTGGGGCACCAGCACCCGCATGAGCAAGTTGTTGCACTTTGGGGACCTGGGTTCAACTGCTGATTTCTGGTCCCACCTCTTTCTCTACAATCCAACTCCTCATCCCCTATAATATCAATAAAGGCAAAAAAATTGCCTTAAAAATATCTTTAAAAATTGTTTCAGTTTTAATAACAATACAGCCATAATCCATGCCTGACATTAAACTTTTAATTCTTGATACTAACCTTTTAATGCCTGCCATTAATCAAAAAATTAAAGGGTTAATATAAGCCTTTATTATATTTTATTATAAGCCTATATAATATGTTTATATCTAAGCCATTTTAAGCCTTCTAAGCAAGAGTAATAATCTTATGTATGTGCTATGAAAGATATTGTTCCACAGCCAGTTGGGTGTAACTGCCACTTATGAATTCGCCCCAGAATGTGAGAACAAAAGCCCCCAATTCCAAACCTTGCACCCGAAAATAAGGGTTTTTCTATATATTAATGGTTTGAAGACATTCTGAGGAGTGGATTGACCCTTCGAGAATAAAACCTTGGTTTTAATTAACTATTGTAATAGTCTTAGGTAGGCCAACAGGTATTACATTGGACACTGATGCCACAAGCCTCTGAAACTGCCTGACAGCAAATGATTCAGACGATTCCCAAATAACAGTGGATCCCAAGATAGCACTGACATACATATATACATATATGGCTTTCTTTATATAAAATGTCCATCATTATGTACGACAGAGCTACTTTTGTACCTATTGGTGTCCACTGTGAATGTCATTGTGGTTAGCATTGTCGCCTTTAGAGCAAGAAGGTCCCGGGTTCAATTCCCAGGCAAGGGGTCTTTCTGTGTGGAGTTTGCATGTTCTTGTGGCGCCAACAGTATATATTTTAGAAGCCTTAGAAACAATTATTGTTGTTTATTAAATATTTTATGGTAGTTTTTTAATTACTTTACAGGAAAACCGTTTGATACTTTACAGCCATTGACTTATGCCACCTCAAATGTCATCTCAGCTATTGTGTATGGAAGCAGGTTTCAATACAGTGACCCTCAGTTTAAAGAAATGGTTAACCGAGCCAATGAGACCATCAAGATTACTGGCTCACCTTCTATACAGGTACTAAGCTTATCATTACAATCAACTTTATAAAATACATTTTACATAAATCAATATTTTTTTAAATATGCCAAAAGCCCAAATTTGGAACATGATAATGTATACAATATTTGAAGCACTATTATCTGAACATGTATTTACATCTACTTTACAATTGTAGATTTATAATATGTTTCCCTGGCTTGGACGGTGGTTGAAGAATTGGAGACTGATAATGGAAAACCGTAAAAAAAATATTAAGCAAATAAAGGATCTTGTGGACAATTTGGAGAAGACGCTTAATCTTGAAGAAACCAGATGCTTTGTTGACTCTTTTCTTTTACGTAAAAGAAAGGCAGAGGTACTGTATATTTTCATTTATTCATTCATCTTCTATAACCGCTTATTCCCGATCACGGGGGGTCTGCTGGAGCCTATCCCAGCGCACCCTGGACAGGTCACCAATCCATTGCAGGGCCACAGACACACAACCACACGCACTCACACTAACTCACTAATTAACCTAATGCACATGTTTTTGGACAGGTCACAGTCTATTGCAGGACCACACGAACAACCACACACACACACACACGCGCACACACACACACTCACTTCTATGGGCAATTTAGTTATTAATCAACCTATGGTATCTGTTTTAAGTAGCCAACACACACAAAACGACCCTTTGCCCGGGAATGTTCAGAAAAAGTTCGGAAAATAACATTACCTTTTTTTTACTGACAATTTTATTGAAAAAGTAGAGTATATAACTATAACTCTGCACTCTTTAAAAAACTGAATGCAACCTGTTATATTTTGAATACAGGCATTATTGCTGCATAGTGAATTGTGTTGATGAGTAGATGAGTAGAGACACTTAAAAAGTATACTAAAAAATAGCTATAATTAAAAATAAATATAAAGTGTAACTTAGGTAATAGATTTTAAAACAATGTTGTTTATGAATGTTTTTAATGAACAGGACGCTGGAAACAAGGACACTTTTTTTCACGAAAATAATCTTATTATAACAGTTTCCAACCTGTTTGCTGCTGGTACTGACACCACTAGTGCAACACTAAGATGGTGCCTTTTGCTAATGGCCAAATATCCTCAATTTCAGGGTAAGTTTTTATACACAGTATATGTGTTTATGGTTGCACAAACATTGTCTGCTTAATGACCAGTGCAGGAAATCTACTGTACCAGACTGCTTAGCATGATTTTGGATGGATTTTTTTGTTTTTTTCTTGGTTATAGACTGCGTCCAGGAAGAGCTTGATAGAGTCATTGGGGGGTGCCAACCAGTGGTGAACGACAGAAAGAATTTGCCTTACACTGATGCAGTGATCCATGAAACACAGAGACTAGCTAACATAGTACCCATGAGTCTCCCTCACACCACTAGTTGTAATGTTAACTTCCAGGGCTTCTTTATCAAAAAGGTAAAATCTGTAAAAACAAACAGACATTGTTATTTATATAAAGCAATAGTGTTGATTAGCAAACTGCAATTAGGGCTTTCAATTCTTTTTATCACAAGTAGACATATTTAAATGTGAATAGAATTATCCTAACATTCCCCCATTAGCAGTGCCCCTGCTAAAGGTATTGACTTGAATGTCTTCTGCAGGGTACCTGTGTGCTTCCTCTCCTGACATCTGTATTGAGAGATGAAAAACAATGGGAGAGCCCAGAAACCTTTAACCCAGCACATTTCCTAGATGAGCAAGGCCAATTTGTTAAGAAAGATGCCTTTATGCCCTTTTCTGCAGGTAGTTTTTTTTTTTTTTTTACTGAAAGTGGCACTCTGTACTTCAGTTGGCTTCAAAAGTTGTTCTCTGTTTATAGGACGCAGGGCATGTATGGGAGAGAGTTTGGCCAAAATGGAACTTTTCCTTTTTTTTACCTCCTTACTGCAGCACTTTCGCTTCACTCCTCCACCAGGCGTATCTGAGGATCAGCTGAACCTCACCCCAGCTGTGGGATTCACATTAAACCCTTCTCCACACAAGCTGTGTGCAGTTATCCGTGCATCACAAACATACACCCAATAATTTTCAAAATGTTTGGCTTCATTTTCAGAAAGTTTAAACACTTTTAAGCTACTGTATTAAATATTTGCAAAATGTAAATTATGATTTGATTGTAAACCATTCAGTTGCAAGAAAATGATCTCAATTTAGCACTTGCATGCTATTATTGTGCGCAGATACGCTGCCTCTTCAAATGTGCAATGTACAATTGCCATAAAATAATTAAAAAAACAGTCAGTTTTGTCTAATGTGAAACAACTTTTACTTGTTTTTGCTGTTGTATTTTTAGTAAAACTCAACTATAGGCTGGTAATTTTTGTTCATGGTATTCAGCTGCAACAGAATAAATAGCTATAGTTTTTTGGCCTTTTTTAAATAAACAATTGAGAAGCAACATTAAGAATCATTGATTAAAAATATCAGAATTCAATCATTCAAACGATACACAAAAATGAAAAAAAATGCTAAATTGTATAATTAACAAAGAACAATTTTAACAAGAATACTTAACTTAAAGATTTTAGCTTAAAAATTCAACCTATAAAAAGACATGTTGAAAGATATAAAATTGAAAAGAATTGATACTTATTCAAAATAACTTCCATTAAAAATATTTTTTTTTACATTTATATTCTATCATAGATAAATCACTTGGGTTTTATTGTACAGTCATGTGACCAGTAAAAAAAAAGTTGGATTTTATTTTGTCTTCATAACAATGTATTGTGAGCAACGTAGTGACGTAGTGGTTAGCTCACAGCTAGAAGGTCCCGAGTTTGATTCCTGGACAAGGGTCTTTCAGTTTGCAGGTTCCCCCCACGCTTGTGTAAGTTTACCCTGAGTACTTCGGTTATCTCCCACAGTTCAAAAACTAGGGAAGTGAGTGTGAGTGTGTGGTTGTTTGTTTATGCGTAGCCCTGCGATGAATTGACGATCTTTCCAGGGTATACCCCTGAATTTCACCCTATGTGTACTGTGCTCGAGTTAGGGAATAAGCAGGTATACAGGGTGAATAAATAAATGAATGAACATTGTATAGTGACAAAGATAAAACATGCATCAAACAAAAAGTAGGTAGAAAGTCTTTGTAAATATACTGTATAATGGGTAATCCATTTGTAAAAGTACACTATTATTAACTATTGCTGAAGTTACATTGCCATAAAATGGTTCACTTAAATTCTTAAAATTTAACACAAAATAAGAAAAAAACCAACAATATCCAACATTTTTGCACATTTTTTTAAACATTTTCTATTTTGACAATATTCAATTGTGTATTATGCTCAGAAATAGCTTCTGTAGAAGACTGACTTGAAGACATGCAGGCTTGAAAGGATCTGTCTGTGCTTTGTGAGGCCAACTCTGCTGATTTGCTTTCCATTCCTGCGAAAGTGTCTTTGTGTGACTGTGTGTAGCTAACTATGTCGGGTGTAAATGTTTGAGTGTGTGACTGTGTACATGTTGGTGAGTGAGCACGGTCGAATGAAAGAGAGTCTGAAGTTTGAAAGCCATTTAGAGTAGCAGAGCTGAGACTGTCTAGAGAAAATGGCTCAATGCTATCAAGGGTGGATCCATCTATTTCATTATACCTGGCTTGAGTTTGGCTGCACATACTACCAACTTGGCTGGAGGTGAAGGTGCTCTGGCTGTAAGAGGCTGAGGACATAGGGCAAGGGGGCATTGTGGAAGACAAACATTGTGTGCTGTGTTGAAAAGCACAGGTTCCCTGTTTAGATGCTAATTTCTGCAGGGTGCTGAGGATTTGCTTTTGGACTTGTGTTTGCTGGCTCTGTTCCCTTTCCAGGCGGCCCTGCTGCTCTATCATCATCCTTAGAGCTAAGCCAAGGCTGCAAACTTCAGAAGCCAGAGACTTGACCTGTTCCTGAAGTGTACATATTGTTCCTGTGTTCAGACTGCTTTGCTGGCTTGGAGGAGACTGAAGCTGATTGCCTGGAGCCTGGGCTCTTACAGATAAACTTGCATTTTGTGGCACAGAACTTGACTGCCCTTGCACAGGAATCTGAATGCCAACACGGGGTGACTGTTCTGTTGAACGAGCGGGTATATTTGTACGCTGCTGAAATCCTTGTCGAAAAATGCTGGTCGCTGGGTGCGGCCCCCTCTGGGAAATAGAATTTTCCATGAAATTAAATAGGCAAAAACAGAGAAATTCTGTAATGTTATCTTGTATAATAAAAGATGTCTTTACTTACTACAGATCGGGTAGCTGTTGGGTTAAAAGAGGTTGTTTGAGGTAATATAACCTTCTTTCCTTCTGAGTAAGGAAAACATGACTGATCTCGTCTCACTAACGACATAGTCTGTTGGGAAGACTGAGGGCCACAATCCCGTACCTATAAGAAAAATAAAAAGATTGGTCCAGAGTGACATTACATAATACATGCACCACACAACAAAAATTAGGAAGAATGTGCGCATCTGTATAGGCATAAGTATTGACAAAGGGAATGGGTGACATAGATGTTGAGGTCAGATAGTAGAACTGAAGTCAGATTGTAGAAAGTAAAGTGTGAAATTAATTATTCTAATTATTGATGGCTCAAAACATTTATATTACATCTATGGCACCATGCATATTAAACTCGTCAGTGGTATTTACATTTACAGCATTTGGCAGACACCCCTTATCCATAGTGACATAAAACTGAGCAATTGGGGTTTAAGGGCCTTGCTAAGGGACCCACAAAAAGAGGCTAGGTGGTGCTGGGACGCATGTCTTTATGGTATCAAAAACAGGGTGAAATATGAGGTGAATTATCTCTTTTTTACTGTTTTAAAAAATTGAATATATTTGGCACTAATAGGTTTTTTATTACAGATGATTACAACATTAGATGACAGTAGCTTTTCTTATATTGGATGTTTACAAAATTATCTTTTATATTTATTTTTCCTTTTTTACCAAGGGGCTCAAAAACAGGTTGTGGTTCTTTTAACATGCTAACTTTGTGTGTGTGTGTGGAGGGGTGGTCTGCTTTTGCTGCTAACACCATCTAGTAATGGTCTTCAAACTTGTTTTAACCTTGTATTGTTGTATTTCAAAATTATTACATTTCATTTAAAAACAGCTTTTGTATATAAATTAATGCAATGACAAAAGATAAGTTAAATAATATGGCAGAAATTAAAGGAATCAACCTTATTAAATTGTTGTTGAAACAACTCAAACAGTTATAAAAAACAGCTAACTAATCATGTTTTTCAACTGAACATTACTTTCCAAATTTTAGGTAAACTCAACTTATCTGCACCATAGCCAGGTAACCATCTGTCACAGGCATTACACATAAAATAATATCAGGAGTTAAAGTAAAGTGTTTTAATCAATGATCACATTTCAAACATATTTTACTGAAACCTGGGATTAACACATAGTGATAATAAAGTTATAGAGTTTACAAAGGATGTTGCAGAAGGTCCACAGGCTAAAACCTATTGTAGATCAAAGATCAGAAAAAATGCTAATGTATTAATGTTCATTCATCTCCTGTTAGATGTGTTCCTATTAAAGTGGACATTTAATGTAGAGTTTGGTTAGCACAGTTGCCTCACAACTAAAAGGTCCTGGGTTCTAATCCAGGGCATGGGGTCTTACTGTGTGAAGTCTGCATGTTCTCACCGCAGGTACTCTGGTTTTCTCTCACAGTCCAAAAACATGTGCATCAGGTTGATTGGTGGTTCAAAATTGCCCATAGGTGAGTGTGTTGTGTGTGTGTGTGGCCCTGAGATGAACTGATGACCTGTCTAGAGGGTACCCCCTGCCTTTCGCCACACGTGTGCTGGAATAGGCTCCAGCAGACCCCCGTGACCCCGGGTTCAGGAATAAGCGGTTATTGAAGGTTATTGAATGAATGAATGTAAAAGAAAACATAAAGCAAAACATACCCTTGCTCTGTGAAACAAAGCTTTGTCCAGGAGCCTTTTCCGAGCCACAAGCACAGAGTTTGCTGGTGAGGGTGTGTACCGTTTTCTTGTAAACGTTCCAGCCATTGCTCCTGATCGTGATGTTTGAACAGAATCATGGTGAGTGTTCTGTGCCAGTGAGGTGACACTTATGATTTTGACATCTTCATCCTTCTTGTCTGTCTGAAGTGTCTCCTGGTTGGTTTGGCCTGTACCAGAGGGGTGTTCCCTGTGTTCTGAAGCTACCCCACTCTGCCCGGAGTCTGACAGGGAAGAGAAGGCAGCAACATGTGCAGCTTCACGAAGCAGACTTCTTAGTTGCTGCTCGCTCCAGGCGTGTCTTGGTTTGCATAGCCCTGTATCTCTTGATTCCAAAGCGGTTGTAGAGCCACTATTCCCTGACACAGAAGCATCATTTTGCCGGCCTCTTCCATTAAACTCCTTTAGGAATAGGTAGATTGCCTGTGCAGACACTTTAATATTTTCTAGCTCCAGCACAGCTTTGATCTTGCGAAAGCTCAGGCCCGCTTCACGCAACTCCACCACCTTGCGCTTGGCAGCGTCATCCAGCCTGCCCATCGCCTCGCGTCTTTTTACAGTAAACTTTAGAGTTTCTGTTTTAGCTGGAAAACGAGTGTATATTACAGACAGGCTTTTTTTAACGAAGAAAAACTCTACATTTATTTTTTATAAATATATAACCAAAAGAATTAAAATAAGAAGTGAAAGCATACTATCGTGTTTTTCTCTACAAATGCATAAAAAATTTAAGTAATTACATTTTTCTGTAAACCAGATTAGAGCAATCGTAGCCCGTTGGCTAAATCGTAACCGCTGGTTATCTTGGTGTTGTTTCGTCTCCTTGTCCGCCAGTGAGTTGTATTGGATGTACATAAATATAAATAGGTACATATATAAATATATATATATATTTATATAAACGGATTTAGTTGCTCGCCGTCGCTATATAAAACGAAAAAGAAAACGCTTAAATAATGATCGCAAGCGAAAAACATAAACATAGCCAATGAAGATTGTCGCATAATATGTGACGTCACGGCACCGGCACGTTAATAAAGAGCGACAACAGTGATTTCTTTGGGACCGTTTTCGCGTCAAGAAAAAAAATGTGAGTTTTTTTTTTAACTGGTTATGGCTTTTAAATGCATTATATGCTTAACATTATTCATTAATAATTTGTTGCAGGTTTTTTTAGGCTAAACATAAATGAGCTAAACCATATTACACATTTCGTTACCGTTTTATTCTTTCGATTCCACTAGCTAGTTGACTAGCACGCGGTTTGTTCAAGCTAGTTAATAGTTTGTAAGGTGGTAATTAACTACTAATGATTGTGTTCAGATCGAATTTAAGTTTTTAGTTATGCGCACTGGAAAGCAATAGTAAAGTGTTAAAATTATATCGTAGCTAAACGTGTTTTTTGACTTTTCCTTTGTGAGCACATTGAATCGTTTATCTGTGTAAAGCTATTAGCAAGTATTAGCTAACACCTTTTTGAGAACGTCCGTGTTTTTGGTCTAACGAACCGTGTATTACTGTTGTGTGAACGTGTGCTTATATAGAGTAAGATCTGAGCGGTCTGGGAAAATGTATTTACCCCATATATGGTAAGTTATAGGAGGCCGTGTGTGTGTAGTAGTG
The DNA here is from genome assembly GCA_026260075.1 of Sisor rabdophorus. Lineage (NCBI taxonomy): Eukaryota > Metazoa > Chordata > Actinopteri > Siluriformes > Sisoridae > Sisor > Sisor rabdophorus. Next base: position 4,396,408 of record JAOTQW010000018.1, read on the forward strand.
CATATATATATATAAGCAAAAAAGGTAACAAGATAGCATTTTGCTAGTGTAATTAGCTGCCGCATTGCCTACGATGAAGCGAAGCAGGCTTAGCATGGCTGTAGAAACACCAGGTGGTTAACATGCATAGCCTATGATAAAAACATTTATTTTAGCATTCCTTTTAATATTAGTGTTGAAAAGTTTTAGGCTGTAGCAGTTATTTCAATTACGATTTGTGTAATTAAAATAACTTGCCCCAATTTATTAAAACGAAGCGCTGATTTGCATTATTGCGTGAGTTTACTTCGGGTCCTCCGGTTTACTCCTACAGTCCAAAAACATGTACATTGGGTTGATTGAAGACTCGAATTTGCTTAAATGAGTGAGTGTGTGGTTGTTAGTGTATATGTGGCCCTGCGATGGCTGGCGACCTGTCCAGGGTGTTTTTGCCCTGTGTGCGCTGGGAAAGGCTATAGCAGATCCCAGTGACCCTGAATTAGGAAATAATTCATTTTTGCTTCACAGAAAATGACTAAATCAAGTTGTCAAAATATCAGGATAAGGAATGATTTCTTCATTTTGCGATTACTTTGAAAACGAGGAAATTGTCATTCTATTGTTTTATAAGGTGGACAGTACTGGCTACAGACATTAAGAAACATTGGCTACCAAATTAAGAAGCATTTTTATCTATGTTAGATTAGATTAGCAAAAGCATTTTAAAACATTTAACATTTTCTATTCAAAGCATTTTCTGTGCATTTTCAGTATGCAGTGTTGAGAGTTTTAACTATAAAGTGCTTAAATAGAAAAATTTTAATCGTTTAAAAGGTTTTGGACATACAAAGTGGTATTGTGTGATTTCTAGGTGTCAGTTTTAAGTCAACATGCCTTAATGATGGAAAGTTTAGTAATTCAGAGTAATATACACAAGGGGAAAAGACTGGATGATACGTTTCTATTGTTTTTAAACTCTTTAGTCAGTTGTACTTTATGTAGTTTACAATCAGTAGTCAGTTATGTTAATTGACGTAAGGTAAACAGCCACATAACTCAAAATATTGACTGCCATTTTGTTTCCTGCTTATCCTCTGTGATTGATTTACTTATGCTTGAATCTCTAGTTTTGTTTGTTTTATAGTAAGCATTTGTATATGACCTAAAATTATACTTCTCTTTTTAGGACAAATTAGCTTTCTTTTTCTATTCATTAATAAAAAAACTTTTTAAAGGGCTCCATCACCTACCAAGCGCAGAGAGCGTTCTGAGGATAAAGCTCGAGAGCGAGGTAAAGATAAAGCTGTGATAAAGGAGGGTGCTGAAAAAGAAAGGGGTAGAGATAAAAACCGCAAGCGACGTAGTAACTCAACTGGGAGTAGCAGCAGCAGGTCAGATCTTTGCTGACTGTCTAATTAAATTTTAACCATATTTTTTTCTCATTTCATCACATAATATCATTAATTTATGTTTCCAAATTGGGTTTAGGTCTAGTTCCAGCTCCAGCAGCAGCTCTGGTTCTAGTTCAGGTTCCTCAAGTGGCTCAAGCTCCTCTTCAGGCTCTAGTCGGTCTGGCTCGTCTAGCTCATCTCGGTCCTCCAGCTCCTCTGGCTCCTCAGCATCACCCAGCCCAAACAGACGTCGGCATGACAATCGCAGACGATCACGTTCAAAGTAGGCGTTCATGCCCTTTTTATCTGTTTAATAACATCACATTTAGTAAGTTGGTATTAATAATTTTTTTGTAAACCGACAATAAAATTACCACATTAAAATGTAATGTATACAAGCGGACAATCAGTATAAAGAAAAGTGCTTTATATAAGCTCAAATGTATTAGAAAAGTTAATTAAATAAATATTATTCAACACTTTGGTTTAGATTTATTTATTCATTGCCTGTTAGTATATACTTGTGCAAATATGACCAAACACAGAAAATGCTTTAAATAGAAAATGTATTTAATGTCTTAAAATGCATTTGCTACTCTAATGCAATTTAAGGTCTAAATCACAAAAGAGAGTTGATGAAAAAGATCGAAAAAGAAGGAGCCCTAGCCCTAAGCCCACTAAACTACATGTTGGAAGACTTACTAGGAATGTCACCAAGGTAATGTGCTCTATCCAAACATATAGACTAACTACAATAACAGATGTTGCAAGTTTATTTATTCTTTTGTCATTAGGATCATATCCAGGAGATCTTTTCCACATATGGAAAAATTAAAATGATAGACATGCCTCCAGATCGATGTCATCCAAATTTGTCAAAAGGCTATGCCTATGTTGAGTATGAAACTTCGGAGGATGCTCAGAAGGCCCTGAAACACATGGATGGAGGTACGTTCTTCCATACTATGTCTTGTGTATTTTTCTGGGGCTACTGGAGTTAATTTTGCTTTGTTTTTCTTTAATCTACAGTGTCTTGAAAAATTATTCATACCCCTTTAACCTTTTCAAATTGTCAGCTTACAACCACAAACTTAATAAAATACATTTCAGATTTTATCTGCTAGACAAGTGGTTCATAACAGGGTGGAAGGAAAAGATCAGAGGGGGGCACAAATTGTTTCCAAAGCAAACCAGAAAGTCAGGTATTTTAGTACTTGATTTATTTTATTAATTTTTATTTATAATGTGCATAAAATTAAGGAAATCTTTTTAAAATTAGAATTTAAAATGATCAAAGTATTATAAATTTAGTTTATAAAGAGTATTATACATAGCACTCAACTCTTGCTCTGAAATTAACTTGCTCTGAAAGCTAAATTTTTCTTAATTCAATTCATTCAATTCAGTTTTATTTGTATAGCGCTTTTTACAATGGTAATCGTCACAAAGCAGCTTTACACAATTGATAAAATTATGATACAGTATGTAATAGAAACCAGTTTATCCCTGATGAGCAAGCCGAAAAACTCCCTGAGGGATAGGAAGAAACCTTGAGAGAACCCATCCTCATTTGGGTGAAAACAGTAGCAGGGATTATGTATTACAACGCGAGTGTGTGTGTGTGAAAAACTTGAATCAATTAGTCTTAAATTGAGGAGCTAGAACAGCTTAATGGCAAAGTGGGACGTCCTAGGTCACCCTGGAGATGTATCATCCGCTCGGGAGGTCACAGGGAAGGGTCCAATAGTACCGGGTTGGAGGAGGGGTCTGGATGACCGGC
>JAOTQW010000018.1:4433537-4444465 GCA_026260075.1 Sisor rabdophorus
AGCAGACCCCCATGACCCCGGATTTGGGAATAAGCAGGTAAAGAAGATGAATGAAAGGACCTTATCACTAAAGAATAGAGCAAGACCTGCAGTGTATTTGTACAAGAAGCTGATTAATTGTGAGTTTATATACAGTATGTTACAGAAATTAGATCTCTTATTTAAAAACCCTAAAGAAATGAAACTCTGCTACAATGTAAAGTTGTAAATTACAGCCTGTGTAACAGTGTAAATTTGCTGTATTATCACAAAAAAAAAATAAATAAATAAAAATCAACACACTCATTAATGTCTAAACACCTCACAACAAGTTAGTACATGCCTAAAAGAAAATGTTTAAATTGGGTTCAAAATGTAAATTTATTTTATAGACAATTATTTTCAAGCACTGCCCTAACCCTCTTGGACATAGAGTTTACCAGAGCTTTCTAGGTTGCAACCGGAATCTTTTTCCAATCCTCTATGAAGACATGACAGAGCTGGAGCTAGGTCTGGAGACATGCTTGGCCTTTACCTTCAGCTTCTATAGCTTTTTTGGGGTCGTTGTAATGTTGAAATACTGCCCTGCAGCCCAGTCTCCAAAGGGAGGTGATCATGAGCAGAGGCTTTAGTATGTTATAATACATGTTGCCATTCATCATTCTCTCAAGAAATTGTAGTTCCCCAGTGCCGGCAGCATTCATGTAGCCCCAGACCATAACACTCCTATCAACATGCTTGACCATAACCAGGATACTGTACTCCTGTTTTCACCACACATGTATGACACCATCTAAAACAAACAAGTTTTTCTTGATCTCATCAGACCACAGGACATGTTTCCAGTAATCCTTGTCCTAAGCTTGCTTGTTTTTAGCAAACTGTTTGCGGGCTATCTTGTGCATAATTTTTATAAGAGGCTTCCTTCTGGGACGACAGACATGCAGACCAATTTGATACAGTGTAGGGCATATGACCTGAGCACTGACAGACTGTGACCCCCACTTCTTCAATCTCTGCAGCAATGCTGGAAGCACTCATACATCTATTTTCCAAAGACAACCTCTGGATATGACGCTGAGCCCCTGCATTCAACTTCTTTGGTCAACCTTGGCGAGGCCTGTTCTGAGTGCAACAGGTCCTGTTAAATCGCGGTATAGTCTTGGCCATCGTGCTGTAGCTCAGTTTCAGGGTCTTGGCAATTTTCTTATAGCCCAGGCCATCTTTATATAGAGCAACAATCCTGTTTCTTAGATCTTGAGAGATTTCTTTGCCATAATTTTCGTCAATGATTAATTTACAGACAAAAACGAGATAACTAAATAACAATAGTGATTATAATGTAAACTATAACTAAAATATATTGCCATTTTTGTTAATAAATAAAAACAAGACATAAATATCTGAAATTCTGATCTGAATTAATCTTTGACTGGCAGTGTGGTGAGGTACTAATCGACCGGGCATGCGGGATGCAATTTTACCTATTTAGATACATTGGGTGTCCATGTGATTGAAACTATAATGAAATTGCAACAGTCGGGAGAAAAAGAGGAGCAGATCTCACATCAATTTCACATTAGGTAACAAAAAGACCGTTTGGAGTTTAAAACGCTGATAAAACAAGGCAACACTAAATACTAAAACACACACAAAGGTAAACACGCTGTTTATACTATTTCTGTTTTCTGAGTCGCTTTGTAACAGCATATCCTCTCGAGCTGCAGTGACTACAGACCTGGCTCTGTTAAATCTAAAGGAAAAAAAAAAAGTTATGTCACAAAAAGACACCAAAAAGGTGCCAGTGGTAAACAACAAACAGCAGCAGTACTTTAGGCAAACATCTTCTATACTTGCTTATTTCCCAGCTCGGGGTCAAGGTGGTCTGCTTTAGTCTATCTTCACATAGCGCAAAAGGCAGGGGTATACCCTAGACAGGGCACCAGTCTGTCGCAAGGCCACACATAGCAAACAACTACACACATACTCAACAAACCGGAGTAAGCTCACACAAGCACGTGGAGAACATGCACAAAAAGACCCCTTGCTCAGGAATCACCTTGTTAATTACTATGAAACTTTCAATGATGCATTTTATTAGTTATTTACATTTAAAAATCCATATATAAGTGTCTACCTTTATTTAAAAAAATGCATCTTGTAAAAAAATTATAGTTATCAATATTGGTATGAACTAAACTTTAATTCAATATTTCAAATAAAAAAGGATACAAGAGTTTGATTATATAGCATACAAAAGCTATTTTTAATAGTTAGTATATGTTACACTATAGAACTAACCAATGTTTAAAAATTGCTAATTATTTAAAAGAATATAATTTTTGTTATCTCGTTATAAATGATGAGATCTCTTTAAAGTATCCATTTTTACTTTTGCTTCGGGCTACATATATTTTGCATTAACACTTTGTATCCCCATCTCTCTCACTCCCACACCTTCTGCGGAGTGAGAGACACCTTCCATTTTTTCTTGTTCTTTAATTTGTTTATCTTTGCTGTTTCAGCGCTTTGAGCATTCAGCCAAGTTGCGCAGAAAGATTACCACCTATGTATCATTTCCCTTAGAACTAGACATGACACCTTTCATGGCCTCCAGGTGAGCTTGATCAACATATACCAGTGTTCTTTTTGTTGTTTGGTTACATCACAATACACATTCTACACTGTGTACAATATTCACTTAACAGAATATTGCTTACAAAGAAATTTGTAAATTACATTAAAATTGACATCATGCCAAAGATAAAGGTAAAAAAAAATAAACAGTTTATTTGAGATTTTAAGTGAGTTTAAGCAACGTGATATAATTAAAATCTGTCTAATGAACAATATTAAATATTAAATAATACTAAAATACATTAAAAAAAATACTAATAAAACTGTTGATTTATTTGTTTTTTCTTTTGACAGTAAAGAAAACAGAATAAATGGTCAATATCAGCAATCATTAGATGTATTAAACAATGACAATAAGTAAGTAATAACCTTTTTTACATTTATATATTCTTTCATTACATATTTTTTGTGGAAATTATTTTTGTTTACTGATTCAAAAAAATCTTTCTGACCTATTGTGGCAAAGTCCCTGCTTTAATGTATATGTATGTATGTATTAATATCTTTAAGTTTATAGGGTTATTTTTGTCGTCCCATCCCCTTCCAGATACTCCTTGTTTTCTGTAGTAAATCATCAGGGCACATTAGAAAGTGGCCACTATACCAGTTTTATTCGCCAGCACAAGGACCAATGGTTTAAATGCGACGATGCCATCATCACCAAGGCGAGCATTAAGGATGTGCTGGACAGTGAAGGGTGTGTAGAGATTTTTTTAAAGGGCAACAGAAAACTAATGGGTATTAATTTTAAATATATTTGGACATTTACACGTTTTCTACTAGATTTTTTACTAGTAAAGTTACATACTGGTTTGTAATTATTTAGTCAAGTCAGTGAAAATAAGAGTAGTCAGGGAGACTTCTTTATCCCAAATGATGCCATCCTTTTTATTTTAATTTTCTTGGATTTAAGCTTTACCATTCATTTGTAAATGCTATCAGAAGTGCATGTAAATCACCCTACATGCATATTTACACATTTACATTTACACACTAAAAAAAAGGTAAAATATAAATTGCTAAATTTAATATTAGTAAATACTAAATCCATTTACAATTGGATAAATATATCTTTTCTTTTATAAAAAGAAAAAATGTTTTCTTTTTGGGTTATATTCTATATTTATTTTATGCATTTCTCTCACTTTTACAGGTATTTGTTATTCTACCATAAGCAGTTCCTAGAATATGAATAGCATTTACATAGCATTGTACTGAATGCGGAGTGTTTCAGTTCATCCACTCAAATCTAAAGCTAAGGGAGAACACACCCTCAGCAAAGGACACAATCAACACAAGCCTACCTGAAACTGTGACTACCCAACGCTTCCTTACCACATAGGGACCAAAGGAAAGAGAAAAAACGAATCATGCAACACATTCAAACCAGCACTGAGCTATCCGATACTTGATGAAAGAGCGGAGGAAAAAATGAAGTGCACGAATGCTTTCTGCCTCCCCTGCCATTTTTTACACTGCTAAAAAATAGAGTAAAAGTCTGTAACACAGGAATAGAGGGCACATCTCCATTTTTACTATTTTTAAAGAGTTTTTTTCCCCAGAATTTACTGTCTTTTCACATTGTTATTCTGTCTTTCCCTCCCCATGGTGCTCTCATTTAAACCGACCAAGTGTTAGAATCCTTGCTATGGTTAGTTGGTATCTGTTTTGCATATGCATACTTGAACATGATGCAACAAAATGGGCAAAAAATAGAATTGTGAAACTTGATGATATAAGTCATAAAATAATTTATTTTCATATCTAGTCTCCTTTATTAAGCATAGACTTGGCTAAAATAGTAAAGTTTCCATCGAGGCTAAGGGTATAGGCAAGCCTTTGCTGTTTTCATTATATGCTTGTTTTTTTATACAGTTAATTGTACACAAACCTATTCACCTTTTTTATTTTATAATTCTCTTTAACTTTTTTTACTGGTTTGCATGGTTCCCTCATGCAAATGTATTATTTGTATATCTATTGTATTGTGAACAATTTCAGAAAGGTATTATGAAGCAAAATTAATACTTTGATTAAGAGGAGCAGCAGATTTGACCATTTGTCTAAGCAATATTCGATAAGACCACTACTACGCTATTATTTTACTGTTATGTTCTTTGTGGCGTATGTAATTTGTATGTGATCATCCCACACAGGCCAATCCTCTATACAAGGTGGTTAACTTTGAACAAGCATCTTAGTGCTTTAATTTTAATTGCAAAGGATAAAGGGTTTTTTACATCACTGAGCTGTTTTCACAGAGGCACCCTTTAGAATTCAACTGTTTTACCCAGCATTACACAAAATATAACAGGCAACTACCGCCGGTTTTAATCAAAGAGCCCGTCATAAGCAGTAAAACATCTATGCCATGCACAAGTAACAAGCAGTCAAAATAACAAAGGAATTTGCACTGTGCATGCATCTGGTAAAAAATGTTTTAGTAACTATATTAATATTACTATCTTAACAAACACAAAAAACTGTGAAGTGCAAGAAGTTAAATCTTATCCTCTATCATATTATACCATGTTGCTCTGTTTGCTGCATGCAAATTAACGTAAAAAGTAAAGTAATTTACAGTAGTAAATGGTCTGTTATGTTGTAAATGGTGCCTGTAATGTAACACAGAAGCTCTTCCTGGATCTGAGATCAGACTTTGGTAAGTTACATACAAAATAAATGTACTAAATGTGTAATATGAGCATGTCTAGTAGATGGTTACTGTGACTTATGGTCTTATACGTCTCTGTCTTAGGCTACATACATCAATAGTAGTATGAAGTTTAAGGTATTTACCATGTACTAAAGCATGCATCAGCCTATGCACTTAAAATCAAAACATCATGCTGTAATGTTCCTTTCACCCTTATCACACAAGGCCTGCTGCCGTAGGCATCTAATATATGGTGTTTATGCTCGACTGAGCAATTTTTTAAAACCAGTTTAAAATACAGACTCTCTAAGGCATTTTGAAAATATGACCTACTACCAATTAAAAATAATGTATGTTTGTAGCTATTATATTTCATTTAATATATAATTTCTGCATTAGCCATTAGATATTTAGACAAATTTAGAAATGGACCTATTTCGAGTTTGATTTCCAATTAAAGCTACTAACTTTAGCTAACAAAAAGGTCAAAATGTTAAACATAACTAGTCAAATATCATGACAGTAATTTAATGCAAACTTATTACATTAAACAACCTAATACTAGGAGATTTTAATGTTGAAATACATAAGGGGCTGCCTCTAGCAGTATTCACTGTGCCTTGTGCATACTGGTACCTCTTCATACAAACCCAGTGCTGCTCTTTGAAAATCAGTATGCTGTTTTCATGTGGAGATAAAGACAGAAAAATATTCATCATTGTGAATTTTCAGTGTATTTGTCTGTGTGGTTTTAATAATTTTTTTCACTGAAAGATATCCTATATCAAGGTTGCATGGCTTGAAGTCAGCACTTGTTGTTGACACAGTAAAGGCCTCAAAATATAACTGGTGTATCTATGTAAAAATGTATGAGACAAATGTAAGCCTGTTCATTTGTAAGCCTGCAGATTTTATTCCTTTCTTTGCCAGAACTAAATGGAGTGAAGTAAATATTTATGGCTTGTAAGGAGTGTCACTATGACTGATTTAGTCATTCAGGGAAACGAAAGTATTTAAGTAATTAAAGCCCAAATGGAACTGTGTCTTGTCTTTCTTTGTTTCTACAATTGGTGAGTTTTTTGTCTTTTAATTTACTGTGTTTCACCTTTTAATGTACAAAAGATTCAAATGCATTTAATATCAAGCGGCATATTTTAAATTTTGCTTGAAAAAGTTGCAAAAGTAACTAATGTAGTTAAACATTTAGTTTTTATGTACACTTTCCAATACTTCTATGTATTTAATGTGGAAAAGCATTTAATACTTAATAATTAATTAGGCATATTCTTGATTTACTACCTCAAACGGGTTTATTTTTAAGAAAACTTTGATATACAAAGTTAATAGCCATAACTACACATTTTTTGATACCGAACAGACCATAATTAGTATGGAGTTTATTAATGCTGAATATTACATTTTATAAAACCGTACAGTACAAATGTTATATTTCGTTACCATACCGAAATAAAACTCATTGTGATTTAAATGGGTGAATATTGATTGTCTATTACTGTGCTTTAAATTCAGTAATTATTTTGTAGGGTCAAAGATTTAACAATGTAAATATCTATGAGTAATTTTAAAGACTTTAACCTTAGTTAATCATGGCCTAATTACATAATAAGGTTGCCTCATGCACATTTTTTTGATTAGGAAAACCAACATTGTCTCTTTAAAGATTTTTCACCATCATGTTAATGTGCACAGTTTTTTTAAGGAGAAAAGCTGGGACAAAAGCATGTTCCTTTTGTTTCTATGAAATATGACTCGCTATTTGCACTATCCTGCTAAATTTTATTTCAATGATTTGCAAACTACCACATACATGTTGCTTGTACAAATTTGGTCAATTCCTCAAAAATGATGGTAAGTTGTTTTTTTTTTTTTAAATAATGCAATGAATGAGACTGCACAGTGGCTTAGTGGTTATCCCTGCTGCCTCACAGCAAGAACACCGCGTTTGACTTTTGACTGTTGATTTCAAATTGTACATAGGGGTGTGTGTCTGTGTGTGTATGTCTGTCTGTGTCTGTGTGTTTCTGTGATACCCCTCATACCATTCACCCTGTGTCAGGCTCCAGCAAATGAACATCTCACAGTAATGTGTATTTTTACTTTGTCTGTTGTTCTGATGTATTATCTGTTGCATTATGGTTGAAACAAAAAAGATTTTGTTCCAATGAAAGCTGGCAATATAGAAAAAACACATAGGCGGCTGAAAAAACTTTTGCGGTTTGATACAAACAGACAATAAATGTCTTAAATGATTCATTCATCTTCAATAGCCGCGTATTTCCTAACTCTTGGTCACAGGGGTCTGCTGGAGCTTATAGTCCAGCGCACATAGTCAAAATAACAAAGGAATTTGCACAGTGCATGCATCTGGTATAAAATGTTTTAGTAACTATATTAATATTACTATCTTAACAAACACAAAAAAACTGTAAAGTGCAAGAAGTTAAATCTTATCCTCTATCATATTATACCATGTTGCTCTGTTTGCTGCATGCAAATTAACGTAAAAAGTAAAGTAATTTACAGTAGTAAATGGTCTGTTATGTTGTAAATGGTGCCTGTAATGTAACACAGAAGCTCTTCCTGGATCTGAGATCAGACTTTGGTAAGTTACATACAAAATAAATGTACTAAATGTGTAATATGAGCATGTCTAGTAGATGGTTACTGTGACTTATGGTCTTATACGTCTCTGTCTTAGGCTACATACATCAATAGTAGTATGAAGTTTAAGGTATTTACCATGTACTAAAGCATGCATCAGCCTATGCACTTAAAATCAAAACATCATGCTGTAATGTTCCTTTCACCCTTATCACACAAGGCCTGCTGCCGTAGGCATCTAATATATGGTGTTTATGCTCGACTGAGCAATTTTTTAAAACCAGTTTAAAATACAGACTCTCTAAGGCATTTTGAAAATATGACCTACTACTAATATGACCTAATTGGGACAATATAAGTCAAAGGTAGCTCTTTCATATGTAAACAAAGTAAGTTTAGTCAAAGCAGTCGTAACACAGCCAAACTCACCAGCGCCATACAGGGAACCTATTACAACCAATGTTATAACCTATATAGTGCTGAAACTGCATGAAGTGGGTATGTCTATAAAGAGGTGTGACAAGGGTCTCTGGGACGGGCAGAGCTTAAGGAGACCTTCAGTCACATATTGAGCGGTTTTGGACTGAGCACAGACAGAGCAAGATTGACACAATTTTTAACATTGTGGCGATATTTAGCCACCAATATTTGTGTTAAATGAGCTTTTTTCTGAGTTTTTCTGACACCGGGATGGCCAAAAATGAAAGCAGAGTGTACCTCTGAAGTGCAGGACAAAAGGAACATAGACATAGACCAGGACAGGTAGGTGGAGGTGATCCATTCTGTTGTGGTAATAATTTCTCCCCTACATCTGAGTGGATGGTGCCCACCACTAACTGAGGTTGTAAGATGAGTTCTCTGCTTGTTGTATGCTGCACAACTATTGTAAAGTGCAAAATGAAGAATTCCTTTTAATAGATGTAGTTCGAAAAGAGAGAACAACTATGCATATGTTTTGCAGAAATTTAAACGTATGTACCCAATCAAATGTAAACTTCCTAGCAAGCAAAACAATAATGTACAAAAGAGTTGAGTAAATAGAATTTTTATTTATGAGGTATTAATCAATTTACTTAAAGTCAGGAACATTTGTTAGATATCAAGAGATTCTGAAGGATGTTTGTTTTTAAAAATGTAAAAGAAATGTACAAGTCAACTGTTTTATGTAACGTATATGTGACTTTCTATAAAAAAAAAAGTTTGTTCAAAATAAACTCTTAACAGTAACAGAATTGTTTCTGGTCCGTTTCATCGAATGTAAAAACAATTACAAATAAAAGATGTGAATCAATATAGGTTGGTTGTACTGGATAGAGAGCACTTACAAAACTGCCAATTACATTTAGAAGCATCTGGTAGTTGGTCCTATTCAGACCCATAGGACCATAACAAAACATTATTTTAAATGCGTTAATATATTGTAAAAAAAAGATCAATGGCAGTTTTCCTCCCAAGTGTTATGGTATTGTAACTTGAAGCAGTAGGCTGTATAAATGGCAAGCATGCATACTATTACGTACACTAGGAATATCATTAATGTACCTAAGTACATTACAGTGTGTAGTTAGGACAATGGGTAATATACTTACCACTGTCATCATCTGCGTATTACTGGAATCAAGACCTGCTAATGATGCCTCTGTTGGTTCGGCATATGATTCCACAACAGCCAATTGGTCGAAAACAGGGTTTTGTCTAGGTTGTCAAATCACGAAAACTTGTTCTTGTCTTCTCTTGAACTGCCTGTCTTACAAAGAGAATCTCTATTTTTTTTTAATTCTTTGCTTTAGCTCGGTACTGTTCAACCAACCAATTTTGTTTTATGCACTGGCTAAACACTTTATAAATTTCTGGGGTTTTGTGTGTTTTGGAGAGCTGGTGGGCAATGTGTTTGTCTGATCAAATTTCAAACATTTTACTTCTTCTCTGCTTCAAGAAATATCCACATGATGTTTCACACAATGTTATGCAATTACCTATCATACATTGTGATACAGCCTGCTTGGTTGGTACATTGGGTTGGATGGCTTTCACACTTATAACAAACCTCCCCAGAGTTGGATTGCAATCAATTTCCCAGATTGTCTATGTATGTTGTAGCATTACATCATTCTATAACTGGACAAAAATACCCAAACGTTTTTAAGCCTGGCAATGCTCCAGTAAACAAAACAAACATGAGCCCCATAATTGCATCATATGCTATAGGCAGCATGAAGGGCACGGTAAGTACTCACAGCAAAAAGGCCAGAGTAATATACAGTGACAATTAGCGTCTGACGACAGTTACTATTAAAAATGGTCACAAAATGTAAAATGTCAACACTAGCTGAGTAATGTAAATATGTACATTCCTATATGACAGACAGACAGATAGACAGATAGATAGTCAGTCTGCAAACATACATCAAACATATCAGACCAGACAGTGTGTGATTGAGTGAGTGAGTTACTTTGTAACTTTGTAGTGTAGTGAAAAAAGGTAATATGGAAACTAAAGCACAAGACTTACTAAGGGGGCATGGGAACCAGCTAATTCAGAGCTGTACAGTAAATAATTTAGTGTTTTCAGGCATAAACTTGGCAATCTGATCAAACCCACGGCTAATTATAAATACTATTCAAAAGTCCAGTTCTGTAATGTGGCTATAAATATGCCCGACTAACCAATGGGAACAACACTTATAGACAAGTGGATCACATGACAGGGAACACATAGGGGAAAACATAAAACAAACAAAGATAACATAAAAAGGGTCTCCTGGAAGACCCAAGCCTCAAATGTAATTTCTTAGGTCTCTGGTCTCTGAATGAGAACCAGAGTCATTCTTTCATCCTCTGTACCCGCTTATTCCCGAACTTTCCGGGGTCACGGGGGTCTGCTGGAGCCAATCTCAGCGCACATAGGGCGAGAGGCAGTACGCCCTGGACAAATCGCCAGTCCATCGCAGGACCACACCAACAACCATACGCACTCACGTTCACTCCTATGGGCAATTTGGAGTCACCAATCAACCTAATGCACATGTTTTTG
>JAOTQW010000018.1:4444565-4455728 GCA_026260075.1 Sisor rabdophorus
CCCGTGACCCCGGATTCGGGAATAAGCGGGTAAAGAAGATGAAATGAAATGAAAGTTGGGATTTCACAAAATCTTGACCCCCTGCCCCCTGATTATTTATTATTAATTACCCACAAAATACATTACATTAAAGTCATAAAGCTATTCATCTAAAAAGTCTAATAAGGAGTATAAGTGGTAAATTAGCTTTAAAGATAAGAGTTGTGGTCTAAGGTTAGGAATAGGGTCAGGATATAGACGTAGGGGTCAGGGGCTAGGTTAGGATCAGAACGTGAGGTCCGATATTAGGTTAAGATCTACTGTTTAGGGACGGGCTAAAGATTAGGTTTAAGTTTGGAGGTGAGGGTTGGGGCTAGGGGGTAGTTTTAGGTCTAGAGTTAAGTTAGGGTTAGAAGTTATATTCTAGGTTTAGGTTTTGGTGCTTAGGGTTTAAAGTTATTTTGTAATTTGTATTAAAATAAAGGAAACCATTACAATTCTTGGAATAGGCATGGCTGGTAATGAGTTCGGCTTGTCATTGTAACACGCAAACTAGCCAAGACTTCAGTTCAGTTGTACCTTAGTGTCATCAGGCCACCAGAGGGCAATAGAGAGACTTTATTTGTTTATGCTCATGTGGTCCTACAGGTGTGAAACTGGTATCAGGTCCAAATTGTGGGCTAGGCCCGCCTGGTAAAAGGCCTGCTATGTTATTACATCAGGTCTGCTTGTGCTTGAGACCTGGCCCTCAATCCCATCCACTGGACCTCAACCAGCATCTTCATTCTTTCATCTTTTATACCCGCTTATTCCCGAACCCGGGGTCACAGGGGTCAGCTGGAGCCAATCCCAGCGAGAGCCAGGGGTACACCTTGGACAGGCCACCAGTCCAACGCAGGGCCACACACACAACCACATGCAGTCACACTCACTTCTATGGGAAATTTAGAACATGTTTTTGGACTGTGGGAGGAAACAGGAGTACCCGGAGGAAACCCACGCAAGTGCAGGGAGAACATGCAAACTCAGCACAGAAAGGCCCCTGTCCCTGGGATTTGAACCTGGGACCTTCCTGTTACCAGCATCTTTAGTTGGTTTAAATAGTGTGGTGTTTGAGCATCAGAAGCAGCCCTTAAAGCAGGGCAGATGTCAGGACTTGGTCAGGCTTGCTGTCACCGAAAGCAATGAAGAGACTTGTCAATCTAGTCCTTGTGTTTTTCAAGTGATTTCCACTGTTTATTCCAACTCCCTGTCATTCATAACCTTATACTCTGTCTTACTATGACTGACTTTCATTCCTCTTCTCTCCAGAGCAAACCTCCACCTCGCCAGGTTTTCCTCCATCTGCTCCTTTATTACATCTTCTCTTTTCCAAAAAAGAAACTTTGCCTCAGACCTCGAGGTGCTGATTTATTTTACAGCTGCATGATATTTATTTCAAATATAAAATTGCTTTAAAATGAACCATTATTGTTTACATCATTAGGAAAATATGGATACTACTTATTAATTACTACTTGCATTAGTAATAATTGAAATGTTTAAGGTTTTAAATTGCAAAAAAAAAATAATAATAATATTCCCTTTTGTTGACTGAGTAGCAATGACCTCGTATGGGGAAATTTGTGTTTTGGGGAAAAGTGGGCTCTTGTGTGTAGCTCCTAGTATTTGTAGTTATTAAAGTCAAAAAGAAAGGAGTCTTTGTCACTGCACCCATGAGAGCCTGGTCACATGCTGCTTGATGTAGCTAGAAATCCAAGCTAATTTTTTGCCCAGCATTTCTAAGCCTATCAGTTTGGATCACCTCTAGTAGTCTCTCCCCTCTCTCTCTCTCTCTCTCTCTCTGAAAAGATTCTTCAGCATTCTTCTCTCAGAGACCTCGACCAGAAAATCTAGCTTCACTACAGTAACAGAACCTGTTATACTTTAAGGAGCTTTTTAAGTCTGTTAAAATCTGCTGCTTTTATTTTGCTACCCAAGCACACAACAGCAGAGAAGATGATACTGGAAACCATCAAGTGATGAAAAGCATGGTTCTGTCTCCTGAGGATAACAACCTTTTCTGTACAAAGTATCATTGTTCTTTGACCAGTCCGGTTACCGCAGGGCCGCACACACTTTTCTTCAACATAAGGATTGCACCACTTATTGTTTATATAAATCGTGGCTCCCCCTACTTTGTTCTTGTTGCTTCCGATGCAAGTGATGTTTGCTCGCACAAACTAAAACTTACAGTAGAGTTCAGTATATGATCATATTGCCATGTAAAGCACATAAACAAAGCTTCACATAAACAAAACATACTCTCACTCTTTTTAAGTTATACAAGTTCATCCGTCATTTTAGTCAGTGATCTTACATTACCCATGGAGATATGGTCTGAATCTTCTATTTCACAGTTGCTGCATTTTTGCCACTTTAAATTCCTAATATTTACTCCTCAGCTTTATTTTAGGGACTTTTGGTCACTGCCACTGTGCTGCAGGCTCAATAGCTAATATCGAGTGTTAATAATGGAGCCTTTCGCCAGGACAGCACTTTGGCATGATAAAAGTGATACAAAAGCCAGTGTAACAAAAAATAATACATTAAAAAGTTGCATTGTTATGCTTCATGTGCAATTAAAAAAACTGTATCAGAGCCTGGGGCACTGTCTTGCACATACTTATATGACTGACAAAAAAAATCTTTTTCCTAATCTTTTTCCTACCGACATCATAAAAAGCCCATCAAACTACAGCTGGCTGAAATGGCTTTATTTTATGGTTTAACAACATCTGGTCAGGTACCAGCTTTATTCAAGAGAGTAATGGTTATCCCCATCTCAAAGAAACCTGCATTAGACCCCTCTCACATCAGTAACTTCAGACCAGTATCTCTTCTCTGTTTTCTTTTTTTTTAAATCCTTAAACGTACTGTTTACAATCAACTGTCCTTCTAACTTTCTTAGAACAATCTACAAGCTCCCAACCGGTCTGGCTTTAAAGCGGCACATTCCACAGAGACTGCCCTCTTGTCTGTCACTGAGAGACTCCATGCTGCTAGATTAAAACTGTGTCAAACTGTGTGCTTATCTCTGCCCAAAATTTATATCTGTGGCAGAGACATTCAGTGGCCCAGGTCCAAAAGGATTCTAGATGAGCACTAGTTTCTTGTACCACATGGCAAAAAAACATAGCACAGGCAGTGGTAGGTAATGAGACAAAGAAAGCAACCAAGGACCTTAGAAAGAAGGATGAGTTCAAGGACCATCAGAGACTAGCCTCTGGGATTTGCTTTTGAAGGCGAAGCATTTCAATACTGAGTTCTTCATTTTGGCCTTTCTCTGTCACTATGGAGGCTTTGCCGGGTCTTAAGCTACTCCTGAGCATCCGCATGTTAACGATTAACAATTTTTTAAATAGATGATTGGCTAATACTCTCGCAGCCACTTCATCAGGCAGTCCTACATCAAAATGTCATCCTTGCTTATATCCAGTGGCTGGAGCTAAGGGTTCAACACCAATAAAATAGAGACTCTAGAGAAGTGGTGGAAAAGCTTGAGCCATATAGAATTAGACTTGTTTAAGAGAGATTGTTTAGGGCATACTGTCCATTACTGGAAACTCCATTCCTGCTGTCTTTAAATGTTATGGTATAGACATAACCTATTCTAGTGCACATAGGGCGAAAGGCAGGGATACGCCCTGGACACCCTAAGTACACCAATGCAAGCATGAGGAGAACATGCAAACTCCACAAATATATGTTATATAAAATAATAATAGTCTACTAGCCAGAATCAAACTTAGAGAACATATCTCCAAATATGCTTTAGCCACAAAATTAGGGCTCCATACTCCATACTGGTATTAACATTTTTTCTTTTTTTTTAGCTCTTCTGTGTGCATTGGGAACTCATTCCTTCACATAAATCATTTTTAAGTGATTAAAACTGTAAAGTTAAAAAATTTATTAAAATCATTTATTCATCTTCTATACCCACTTATTCCCTTATTCGGGGTCAAGGGTGTCCACGGGAGCCCATTCCAGTGCACACAATGTGAAAGGCACAGTTCACCCCACAAACTTTTGTAACAAGAAATTCTTGTTGTAAGCACCACACTACGCCACATTGACTCTGAAATATATTAAAAAATTTATGTTGATTGGAAATTATTTTGCTTTATAAATAACATTTTTGAGCATCACAGATACAACAAATATTTATCTTAATTTAAAAATAAAAAAATCTGAAATAAAATACCAATCTTTGGAGGACATCATGCACATCCATTTGGATGCACATATCTGAATAACATTTTCTAACAATTTGTTATAAAAGACGGTTTTGCTGGTGTTACATGATGTTAAAAATAAAATGGTTGATCCAAAACTATTTAGGTCTAATATGGGTTTCAATCTAGAAATTATAGGAAAGTAATACATTCAAAATAAACTAGCATTAAGAGATTTTAAAGTAGTGTTCCGGATGTGTACAAAATAAGAAAATGCTTCACGGGAAACCTGCAGATGTTACAAGCATTGTCTGTAAGGCACCTGATGGTGGTTTGAACATTAGTTTGTAATAACAGTAATATTTTGCCATAGCAGCTGTTTCTTTTTCCACATGACTAAATCCATTTGTCATGTTTGCAGGTCATTGATAAATCTTAAGGGCTTAAAAACAATAATTCCAAGGTCCAGCTGTAGGAACAACTCTAAACATAAGCATGATTTTAAAAAATATGAGCTTTTTTTTTATTTAGTTTAGAATGTTTGGAAAGGCCAGTGTGAACAAGCAAGTGGACCCTTTGTCTCCCACTGAGAAAATGTTAAATCAAAATGTTATTCTTCTGGACCCTCAAAGAGGACATTGTATGGGAATCCAGAAGGACATAACAGGCCCAATGAAAGAAGCTCTTTCTTGTTTTTTGCCCACTGGCCCCCTCCCAGTATCCCATCTCTCTCCCTTTCCCTCTCCCAGTTTTTCTCTTTTTTGTGAGAACAGCTGCTCTTTGGCTGTGAAGGCTTGGAATGACTCTGAGCAGACATCTGTAGTTCTTGCACTCTCTCACAGAAACCTTCAGTCTGGGCTGCACAAAGGCCTCAATTCATGGCGCTCAACTTATCCACAGTGGCTAAAAGGTCACCAGGAGCTCACAGTTTCTACTTTTCTCCCATCACAACAAGTAATACAGGCTATTTTAATAATACAAAAATGGCTGTACAGTAAGGGAAAAATTATTTGATCTTCTGCTAATTATTAATGATAAAAAATTGATTTGCATTTTAATGAGCAAAATGAAGGCAGCAGGGTGATGTAGTGGTCCGCACGATTGCCTTACAGCAAGAAGGTCGTGAGTTTAATTCCCGTTTTTTTCTTTGCAGAGTTTTTATATTATTAAACGTATGGTCCTTGCTTAATTTTGAAATGTGTCAGACATTAAGCTTAATCAAAGTTTTTCTAAAATTAGCAGGAAACACCTTAAGCACTGTGTTATCCCTTCTGCTACCGCACTTGAACTAGCTGATTAGTCTGGTGACCCCCTATCTAGTGGATAATGCATATGTGGAGATATTTCTCTTTATGTTTGATTCTGGCTGGTAGACTATTATTATTTTTTAATAACATGTATTTGTGGAGTTTGCATGTTAGAAAATGAATGAATAAATAAATGAATGAGTGAAATAAGCGATGTATCTAGTTCTTCGGGTCATAAGCAGCAATTCTCAGTTGAGTGGTCTCCACTGACAACAAAATGTTGGCATAGTTCCTTTGAAGCTCTTCAAAAAGATTGTTCACATTGACATTGATCCTCCTGTGTAGTTCAGGGTGAATTCCTAACCTTTGAGATCTTGCATGAAGCCACAGCCTGGGGGATATTGAATTAATAAAAATTGATTCAAATTGACGTTAGTTAGGATGGCGCAGTGGAGTAGTGGATAGCCCGGTCGCCTCACAGAAAAAAGGTCGCAGTCAAGGGATCTTTCTGTGTGGAGTTTGCATGTTCTCCCCGTGCTTGGTTGGGTTTAGTCTGGCTACTCCAGTTTCCTCTCACAGTCCAAAAACATGTACATTAGGTTGATTGGTGATTTTAAATTACCTATAGTATCGATTGAGTTTGTGTGGCAATTCAGCTACAGTAGGGCAAAAAAGGATTTAGTCAGCAACCAATTTTGCAAGTTCTCCCACTTAAAAACATAAGAGAGGCCTGTAATTTTTACCAAAGGTTTACATCAAGACAAAATCACATGGTCAAATGAAACCAAATTAACTGGTAAAAACTCTACTCATTGTGTTTGAAGAAAAAAGAATACTGAATTGCATCCAAATAACACCATGCCTCCTGTGAAGCATTGGGGTGGAAACATCATGATTTTGAGCTGTTTTTCTGCAAATGGACCAGCA
Source organism: Sisor rabdophorus (assembly GCA_026260075.1). Lineage (NCBI taxonomy): Eukaryota > Metazoa > Chordata > Actinopteri > Siluriformes > Sisoridae > Sisor > Sisor rabdophorus. The sequence goes on from JAOTQW010000018.1 coordinate 4,450,936, forward strand.
CGACTGATCTATATGAAGGAAACAAACATCTACTGTGGAGACTCTATGGCAGGTAGTTGTGTGCAGATGATGCTTTGGGCAGTTTTCATAACCCTTTGCGATGTTCTTTTTTTGCACACTATTGTTGCTGTAACATAAGGTGATGGAGCAGCAGAGGGATAGATAAACTTTTATTAGTCCTTTCAGAAAGTAAAGACGCCGTTGTACATCTCCAACCAGAGTACTCTATTTAGATGTCCTCGTGAAGTGGACACCCAGGAACTTGAAGCTGAACTTCTACTTTAGACCTGATATTGTAGATACTGTAGCCTTTTTTTGTTTGTTTTTTTGAAACACCATAGAACCATAAACCTTGCTGTTTGATATAGGATAAAATACTTACTTTAAAATGCAAATCAATATTTAACTTATTGTTTTATTTTTTTCAATAATTTTGTTGTTTCTTCTCTCTGGCATTGCTAGAGTAAACCTGCTTTTAAAATTATATACTAAAATCAATGTTTTTCTTTGCCTTGTTTTTTATTCTTCTACTGGTTGGCACAGATTTTTCCAAAGAGCAATGAAATTTAAGGTTTCACCTGCAGTATTTATCTGTTTTCTGTTTTTTTGGTTGTCTGTTACCTCCTTCTCCTGCATGAGCTGTACAAGTATTCCAGTGGTGTTAAGGTAAGTTATTTAAGGGATAGAGACCTTAGGCCTTATTTGACCCATTTGTACATGACTGATGTAGCTATAGGAAGGTTGGGAACAGTATGGTTTAAAAAACATTACAAAGTTTTTTGTGTATAAAAAAGGGGTGAGGAGATATAGGAAAATTAAGCTAAACTGAAAAGCTTGATTTGTAGAACACAAGCTATACATTTCAGGTAAGCTAGAGATAGTGGTAAAATGTAAAACTTCTATACTTGCATATTTCCTAATTCATGGAAGTCTGTATAGCCTATCCCAGTATACTTATGGTTGAAAGGCAGGAGGGGCACACCCTGGTTAGGTATCCAGTCCAGCACAGGACCATACACACTAAAAGGATTGACAGATATAAAACAAGACATAAAATGATTCTGACTTTAAAAGTCAGTGTAAGGCAGCTTCTAACTTTACACTAAATCTGAAATCTCTGACCACAATACCACTGCCCCCCCCTTTGCTAAAATCCAATTTATTTAATTATTTACTTAGAAAGTTCAAAATATTTATATTATAATTTTTTACGAGAATAAATATCTTATGGCAGAAGGTAGGGATACACCCTGGACAGGTTGCCAGTCTATCACAGGGAACATGGCCACACATAGACGAACAACTACACATCTCACATTCAAACCTATGAGCAGATTCAGAATCTACAGAAATTAAATTTGCTTACATTCATTTATTCATCTTCTATACCCGCTTATTCCCTAATTCGGAGTCACAGGGGTCTGCTGGAGCCTATCCCAGCGCACATAGGGGGAGAGGCTGGGGGTACACACTGGACCGGTTGCCAGTCCATCGCAGGGCTAGCTTAAAATGAATCTTCAATATGTGAGCAAACTAAAAGCAAACTTTAATTATCACTAGTATTAGCATAAGCCATACATACTGTTTTGTCATTCTGTTTGCTGAAATCTAGTCTATAGATTTATTATCCATGAAGTTTTCTAGAATCTCTAAACTATGATTCAATTGTTTTGTATTACAACAACAAAGTTAAGGCTAAGAGAAATAACAAAAATTGGCTCATAAGACATTGTTGTTGAACACTTTTCATGAGGATCATCTGCTTCTGATGAAAAATAGCCATGCCAAAACAGATATGTATCTGTGTCCTGGGTAGACAAAGACTTATTCATTTGCTGCAACACACAGCATGGGAATGTGATTTCTAAGGCTTTTACTCAAAGGCTGTAATGTAGGTTGTCCTTGTCTGAGGTGATTTGTGTGTTTGGTTTGGAGTTGAGTTTAGTGACCATATAGACTCTTTACCGGATTTACTCTTTACTCTTTACTTTTAAATACAGAAAATGTAATCTGTTTTTTTTAAATATTTGGCTGATTAAAAGGATGTAAATATTAATTATTTCTTAATTTTCACACTTTGTCACAGAGTTACTATTACCAATCCTTTTACTTATTACCGATCCTACAGATCCTTACCCAGTCTCAGCATGCTCCTAATCAGCCGAATTTTAATTACCTGCATCTGTAGCCACGGGCGTCATAAGTGGCAAGAAAAGTGACTAAGTGTATAGGACCCTGCATGGCATGTGATGGGCCCTGGATGGCCTGGGAAAGGGGCCTCTCATACAATGTTTTTGCATAGGGCCCGAGAATTGTGACATTGCCGCTGCCTGTAGCCACTTAACAGTTACTTACGAACACGAACAATTTAAACCTCATTCTCTTACACCATCTCTGTCTGAGCTAAATGTGAACTACAGGACTCCCATCGTGGGTGATGAATGAAGTGGTACTAAAGCTAAGAACTAGTTATCATTGGTAAATTTTTCTGTATGCTTTTTTGTTCTCTGTCTGTTAGACACTGCCTCTAGCATACGTTTTCAGCATACCTCTCCAGTGCCTTTGATATGTGTATGTCTCTATTTCAATAAATCTGCTAAATATTCAGAGCCCTCTCTGCCTTATTTCTAAGACCGTGTATTAAAATTCTGATATAGCTAGGCAGTTTTATGAGAAGTTTTGATTATAATTTAAATGAAATTTTACAGTTAAAAATTATTGACTTGCTCCTATAGAAACCACACTACACATCTTTGGCTTATTAATAGATGTAACAAAGCATCAACAACCTTCTGGATGCTGATTCTAACCAGTATAAATTCGGGTCAATCTAGGGTTAAGCAAAGGTCAAGGCCTACCAGGCCTACCTGCATTTTCAGCTGCATTTTCAGCTGCATTTTGACTTCATTCTTGGTGTAAGTTTGTGAGTGGATTTATAAGTAAGGATTTAAAGGCAATTTACATAACAATCTGGCACTGGAAATTAGTTGTGTACATGTGAAGTTATTCAGCTTGAATCTCTAAATGAATGCTTTTTTGGATTTACATTTACATTTGCAGCATTTGGCAGACACCCTTATTCAGAGCGACTTACAACTGAACAATTGGAGGGTTAAGCAGAGCAGCAGTGACTGGGAAAACCTTGTTGAGGGCTAGGGCATGCCCCAAACCACAAATTATAAGGTCTCCCATCATTTATCCCAATACTCCCTGTCATCAAATTTGCACTTGGAGATTAAAAAAACAACATTTTAAACACTGCAAGGTTCTACTAATTTTGTAGGCAGTAGAATATATTTTTTACTGTAGCTTTTTCACACTACCCGTAAGACACCTACTTGGATCTCCTAGGCTTTGTGAACACAGGCACTGTCATATGTTGGTGTTTTTTAGCTGTAAATTAAGATAAAGCAGTTCAAACTGGAGGAAACATGTAAGAAATTATTTAGAGACTGGAGTAACCAGATACAAAGATATAATATGAGAGACAGGTAATTTAAGCAAACCACCCGTACAAGCACAGGAGAGTGTAGACATAAACGCTACAAAGCAAAATCTTACTTCAGTTCAGTTTGCCGATTGCTTTTTTAGTCCTTGCTTCTAAACCTAATTTTAGAATCAGTCTTGTTAATTTTTATTTCTCATCAGTGTGGACTTGTCTGAGGAACATCACCAAGACACCATCCCCACAGTCTGTTAAAAATTAACAACATAATTACGATATCAATGTTTTTACTGCGGATTTACATTTTTTTTAAATAAGCTCAGTCTACAACCCCTACCTGTTTTTATCTGCCCTATAACATTCACCCACACTCCATAACCTCCCTATAAACTATTGCCCTTCTTAATCCCCTTACTCTTTTCAACATCTATTCAACCTGTTTTTTAGGTCTGTGTGCAGGATATGAGGTCTTCAGAAAACTGTAATATAAGCAAAGCCGAGTTTTGTGTTTAACCTGCCAGTATAAACATCTGTATTGACCAACTGTGTGGTTCCAAGTTGCTGCAAATGCGCCATTCTTTTGGGTACCAAACGAAACAAACATTACAACTTGAAAGACATCACTAGACACTTAGTGGATTCTCTTAAGTTTGCCTACAGATCAGCTGGTCTGTGAAAGATGCAGATTTCAGCCGTTAAATCTGATTCAGCTCTCTCTCGCCCACCCCAACTGTAAGTGAATTACCTGAGACTGGGTAAACTCACATTCTCTCAAGTCTTTCATGACCAGCACTGGCTGAATTTACTTCACCATGCAAGCTCAGGTTTGCTGAGATTATTATTGGTGTTCCTAATTCAGATTGAGGAATAGGGCTCAATCTGGATCACCCACACCCAGCACATTGTTACACATTCTCTAAAAATGCAAAAAAAACCTTACATAGAAGACAAATAACTACCAGGCTATAACATACCTTTGGACTGTAACTTATCAAAACTTTCATATGTAAATAGGTCATTAACAAATACACATTACAGTATTGACACATACTGAATTTCATGGATTGTATAACATTTGCTTCTTCAGGTTCAGAGAGCTCTTAGTGAGATAAAGGACAAAAACATTGACCGTTGTCCAATATCACTTGTTTAATTCTTGCTAAAAAGAAAATAAGCAGCTTATTCCCGAACTTTGCGGGGTCAAGGGGGTCTGTTGGAGCCTATCCCAGCACACCCTGGACAGGTCGCCAGTCCATCACAGGGCCACACACACAAACATATGCACTCACAGTTACTCCTATGGGCAATTTAGGGTCACCAATCAAGCTAATGCACATGTTTTTGGACT
>JAOTQW010000018.1:4460770-4473633 GCA_026260075.1 Sisor rabdophorus
ATATATATATATATATATATATATATATATATACACACACACACACACACACACGTATGTACACATGCACGCACACATTCATTCATTCATCTTCTATACCCGCTTATTCATGAACTTTCACTGGGTTTTTCGGGAGCCTATCCCACGCACAACCCCGTGCCCGGGATTCGTACCCAGGACCTTCTTGCTGTGAGGCAACGTGTGTGTATATATATATATATATGTGTATATGTGTGCATGTGGGGGTGTACATGCAGGTGTGTGTTTGGGTGTGGGCATGTATGTGTATTAGCGTTTTTTTCTTGTGTGTTTGTGTATGTTTTTGTATCTGTGTGTTTCTATATTTATATGTTAGTGTGTGTATGTGTTTGCTTGTGTTTTTTATGTTTTAATGTATGTTTGTGTATGTTAGTATTTGTTTTTTTTCAGTATTTTTTTCTATTTTTATTTATTACATATTTGTATGTTTGCTTGTGTTTTTTGGTGTTTTTAATGTACGTTTATGTTAGTGTATGTTAGTATTTGTTTTTTTGCGTATTTTGTTTGTGTGTGTGTGTGTGTAGGTTTGGTTTTTTGTGTGTTTTTGTCTTTGTGCATTTTCATTTGTGCTTGTCTTTCTGTGTGCGAGTTTTTGTGTGTGTATTTTACAGGATTTTTTCTGTGTTTTTTTGTGTGTTCGTCTTTTATGTTGTTGTTTTATGTTATTGTTCGTGTAGGTTACTGTTTGTTTTGCGTATTTTGTGTGTGTGTTTGCCCGTGTGTGTGGTTTTTATTGTTTTGTTTTTCGTGCATGTTTGCTCACGTGTTTGTGGTTTTTTTTGTGTTTTGTGTGTATGTTATAGTTTGTGTTATTGTTTCTGTAGGTTAGTGTTTGTGTATTTTTTGCAAATTTTGTGTCTGTGGTTTTTTTTTTTGTGTTTGTATTTGACTGAACAATAAGAAACAAACAAAACATCAAATAATATTTTGCATTTTGACAGGTACATTGTCGCATGTTCGAAAACGGGCAAAAAGAAAGATGTTTTTGTGTGTATTTAAATTATTTCTAATTTGTAAATCAACTTGGAACAGTAACATAACACAAGCTCCACACAGCTATTTTACTGTCTTTGTGTGCTTGTGTGGGTTTGTGTATTTGTTTGTTTGGTAACTAATCTATATAGAATCATTTTGTGAGTTAGGTTTGCCAGATTCATATTTATGGTATTCAACAAAAGAAACATTCTCTTACGTGGTTCTATTTTGTATGTATTTTGTTTCTATTGTTCTTAATTTACATCCAACCTCAGAGAACCCAGTGACATGATGACATTTTATTTACACAGATTTATTATCACATTTTTTTTGATTAATGTCTGCTGTTTTTTTTTGCTGAGCAGTATTGTTCTTTTCCTTTGTGTCTGTGCCTTTGTGGTAAGACAAGACATTGGCCCCAGTCTGAGACATGTTCATAAATAAACCTGCCACTGCTTTTGCCCCACACTGATGGCTGCTGTGTGTTTATGTTCCAGTCCACCAGAGGCTCCTGTGTCCATGTGTGCTTTCTCACACTAAATTTTTCTTTATTTTTCTTTTTTTTCTCTCGGTCCTAAGCTTCAGGTGTGTCCGGCATGTGTTAGTGTCTCATCTCATCTCATCTCTCTCTCACACTTACTGTATGCATGTGTGGTCATGGACTGCTTCCACTATCTGACTCCAGTTTTCCCAGATTCTAATTATATGGTTATTTGTGGTTTTAAAATTACGCATCACTCCATCACTACCTACTTTGTGTCATCAGTTTAAACACAACAGACAAGCATTACTAATCAACAAGCAAAACAAAGAGTGTCTTTTGGCTTTAACCAGTATCCCCTCTTTGTTTCCTACCCAAACAGACAAGTTTGAAAAAGCGTACCGTACATACTTTGTCCAATGTGGTCAAGGGCATGGTTGTTTAATCTTATTAGCATTTATTACCATTTCAACATTTTAGTTACATTGTCACATGTTTAAAAACATGCGAGGCGAAAGATGTTTTTGTACCTATTTAAATTATTTTTGATTTGTAAATCAACTTGGAACAGTAACATAACACAAGCTCCACACAGGCCTTTACTGGCTTTGTTGTAAATATAATAAGACCAATGAATACCCTGCGGAGATCTTTTACAGGCTGTTCTTAGATATGGGTGGTCTGTGTATAAATTGTTTGAGAGGTAAGCAAAAATTCATTTGTGTTTAGATGTCAGTGATCCAAAAATGGTCCCTGTGGAATTGAGCTTTACAATACTGTTACCAGAATATAGCAATTAGAACTTTCTGTCACAAGTCTTAATGGAAAAAAACAACTTGTAGGCTGTTTTATCAATTTTTCCTGGGTTAAAATGAAAGTAACATTTTCTTTAATGAAGACATCTGCCTAGCAAATGTGAGCAGAGGGTTTATCATTTGTCACCTTAATCATTTAACATCTATTTTTAGATTTTAAACTTTGCCATCCTTATTTATTTATTTCACTTTTAGAAAAAAAAGCAAAGGTGAAAACTTGGTCTCTGTGCTCATAAAGGCAACAGGACGCTCCCTTTGTGGCAATAGAAACAGCTGATTCAGCCCTTGTCCTGTTTACACTGGGAGTAGCATTTGCGAAACCCAATGCAGCTAACATAAACTAGTTCTGCTTTAAAGTCTGCAATTTCTCCATCTGTTACCAGAAAACATGTTGTATCAAACCAAGGTGCATATTGGTTGATTTATTAATGTCTCTAAAGGCAGTGCTAATTTGTGACTGCTACATTGACTACATTAAAAGCTTTTATACTTTGTAAATTGCTGGTACTGTCATGACTATTGTGTTTTATCCTCTATAGACTGGAGCCATGTATTTAAAAGCAATTAAATAAATAATCACCCATTCAATCCAAACTATATAAAGCTTGTCTTTAAATATATTCTTTAAAATGGATTTGCTTACCCTGCAGAGCCCTTTGTGCTACAAGTCTTCCAAACAGCTTCGGCATTGTTGTAAAAAGTAAAGCGTCTTTTCTTCATATGCTGGTGGTTTTTAATATAATATGCGCATAAGGAAAGTGTGGTTATTATGTCTAAACCAAGATTGGGTTCAACTTACATCTGTTCCCCTTCTACTTACAGGAATTTCCCTTGAAATGGTGTAATACTGTTTTTATACTAATTAGATATTGTGCTTTTATGTGTGACTCCAGTAAGGTTTAGATTTAATTGATGGGCAATAAGGTAATTGTGTATTAAAGATAACAGTGTTGATGGGTTAAAATGAAGATTAAAAAAAAAGGAAATATAAAATTATGCTTAACAAGTTGTAAATGTACTTGTGGTCTGTTGAGTGTCAAATAAGGTATAGCTTCAAATTACAAAACCTGGGTCATGGCATCGATTCAGAATTTCTCAGCCTTAATAGAGACAGAAATCTGTAACACGAGAAGCAGTATTTTATACCACACCTAAATATCCAGCACACCACACACGAACAACCAGAAATACTTTTGTTTTGCTAAAAAGTTATTGCTTACTTATCTTGCTTTTGAGTTAGCATACATTTATATTTAAAAATAAAAAAAAAAAGGTTTTTATTTTGCATGATTTTTAATAAGGCATTGCTCATGGTAGGGTGATGAAACAGGACATAATTGCGTCCTCTGCTTTGGGTTATCTGTGGCTAAGCATGTGCATGTGTGCACTGAGGTGTTATAAATGAACTCAAGGCAGTAGAGGAGGAAGTCCAGAAACTTCTCTGCAGGGTTCTTCCTGCGCATGGGCTCTTGGGAAAGACTCTCTGAGAGTGCCAGCTAAAAGTGGATTTTTCTTGGAACGTGCTCAAAGGCTTTTACTTTCCTCATCTGAAATCTGAAGGGGTATTTATGTCAAGATGACAGGAAGGTAATTTATCTGATGTGTCTAGTTCCATCTTGCAAACCCGAAAGAGTCCATGTCCTGTTGTACTGGTCCATCATTAAATGGTATTAATCAGATTGGTTCTTGAAAGACCTGGGGCATGTTGGACCAGGGCATAAGTATTTGAGTTGGTTCAAATGTATTTTTTTTACATAAACATGGCTTTGAAATAGTAAATTGGTTGGAAGTCTCTGTGTGTGAGAGACATATAAGTAGAAGAGTTCGGTTTTGTTAAAGTTGTGTCAGGAGCAAAAATCCTAATAAATAAAATATATGAAAATCTCAATAAAATTGAAAGTCTCCCCTAAGTTTCAGTAGGCAACCTGAGAATTTTAAGTTCAACTGTCGACAGATTTTTTTGGAATAATTATCCTGCTTATGCTGTTTTGAGGTATGGGATTTCAAGTAATCTTGAGATATTTTCTGTTTACAAAACAAAATCTCTAGGCTTTGAGAGGCTAATGTTGTTAAACATTAGTAACAGAAAAGCAAGGTGGGTAGGACCAGGTGCTAGGGAATGTAATTGGTGTATTACAGTAAGGGAATTTAAGATTAGGTTAATCTTAAGACCCCCCCCCTTCAGCATGCCTGCTCTGTCTTGTATAAAGCATAAAAAAATTAAATAAAAAATAGTAGAGTTAATGGCTGTTTGTTTCCAGGCCTCATCATAGCCCTCTTAAGAATTAAATTGCTGTGGAGGTATGCTGGATCGAGCAGTGCAGTATGTCAGCCTTACTTTTACTCAAAGTCTTGGTGAACAGTATTTTTAATCTTAAATCGTGTGACTGTACTACACATACTTTTAAGTGCTAAGCACACTGGGTTGAACATTCCATTACATACATTGCATCCAAATGTAAACTGATAATAATAAACGAGAATAATTATTTCACTGGTGTAGCCATATTGTAAAGATGACTTTGAAGCACTTTTGTATGTCGCTCTGGATAAGAGCATCTGCTAAATGCTGTAAATGTAAATTAAGCAAACTATGAATTAAAAAAAGTTACATTTGTATTTTAGCATGTTACGTTGTATTTAACATTTGAAACAACAAGGCTGAAAAAAATGGGCATAGCAGTTTTTATTAAATGTTACCTTTGTCAACCACTGTGACATGCTGCATATTTTCCTGTAATAATTTCAGACTTTGCAAAGCATTTACTGTGGGTGTGAGGAAATAAATAGGAGGGCACTGTGCTTTGGGATTGGGAAAAGGATGAGCATCTTACCCTTAATGGGAAGCAAAAAAGGAACTTTTTCTTCCTGGCTCAACATGGGTCTAAATCCAAACCATGTGTACTCACGACTCACTGGCTGGCACTTCACTGCTGTGGCTGTGGCTTCTGCCCACTTCCAGCAGCTTTGGGGGAGATCTATTTCATCGCTGCCTCCTCAAATTGTTCACAAAACCTCTGACCTGCTGCTTCGGGGACCAGTGACTTAAATGGCTGTCTCTTTTCCGTGTCCGGTCTCCAAGCATGGCAGGTATCCTCAAAGGGTTATTCTAATAGTGTTATAATGTTGTCTTGTGTGATTAGGTAAGTACAGTAGCCCAACTCTAAGGTCAAAGAGCATTTCCTGCTTTAAATTGCAAGAGGTTTCAAGTTAGCGCTTGTGCCCCAGCTGGTTGAATGCAGTCATGTTTCTTTTACTACCTTCATTACATTTTGTTATATCACATTTTGCATTCACAAGGAAATTGTTAGTAGTAATTATAGAAATGTTTGTCTATATAAGTATATAGATATGTTTTAGAAATTTAAAATTGTTGTTTAGCTTTTTATTTAAACAAATAAATAAATTAATAAACATTTTATTTTAAGTATGTATTGTCCCAGTGGTAGCCCAATATTTAATATTTTTAATTATAAACCCTTACCTCAGGTACTCCGGTTTACTCTCACAGTCCAAAAGCATGTATGTTGGGTTGGGATGATTCTAAATAGGCAATCTGAGTAAGTGTGTGGTTATGTGTAAACAGCTGGGATAGACTTCAGTAGATCCCTCTGTAGACCTGATTAGGAATAATCTATTAATAATGATTAGATTAATCAGTAGAGCTGATTAAGAATAATCTATTAATGATGATGCAAATTAAATTGACAACTTTTTGTTAAATTAAGCTAAAATACATATCCCATAGCTTTTATTTATATGTTTATTTATTTTTTAGGCACTTTGCCTTTAATTATAGGACATAGATGAAATGGGTGAGAGCGAGCGAGAAAGGGAGAGAGGTGTGGGACCGGAAAGGACCTGAGCCAGAATCTAACCTAGCTTGCCAGATCGCAACTGCGCTTGAGGGTTAATAAACAAGACAAAATTTCATTTCATCTGGTGTACTTGGCCCCCACAAAAAGGCCCCACTGAAATTTAGTAGTAGATTGCATACATTTCCATGTAATTAATTTTTATTTTGAAGGACACATTTTAATAATATAAATATAATATACTAATAAAAATTAATAATTTTTGTTTGCAAATAAATTTTGTAAATTTAAAATGCAGTTTTGTGTAGATTTAAATAATAACAGGTCTATTTTTTAGCAAGTGGTAAACATTTGATTTTCTGATTATTTTAAAACATTAGAACAAATTATTACTATAAAATGTGCATGCTTCTTCTGGTGGTAAATGACAGGTTATTTGTACAAGCATACCTCTAACTATGCCTTCCAATAGCTAAATGAAAAAAGTTGTTTTTATATATTTATATTGTCCTGAATGGAAGATAGGAATGAGGTTGTAAGCATAGCTGTAAGTGTATTAGATCATGCCCTCAATTCGGCCTACACCAACTATTGCTCGTCCTGAGACTGTCAATCTATTATACCTTTAAGAGACAGTCATGCATTCTTCCCTAGATGCTCATACCGCCATCAAAAGGTGGAGGTATGACTATCCTTTGGTTGCTGTATATGTTGTACCAAGAAAAAAATCAAATAGGCATAATTGCAAGCAGACAGTCTATGCCATTGTGTGGCTGCACCTAAGGCTGTTTGAGATCCATGTCCCCCAAAGGCATTCACATAAGGCTTGTCAGACCTTGCCCTTCCTGTACAGAAAAAAAAATCCCCATGCCCTGTCAAGCTGGCTCATGAACATGCCATAAATGTGTCTGTGTGCGTGTGTGTTAGTGTATGTACGTACAGACCTGTCAGTTGTATATTGTTGTATGTCAGTGAAGCACAGAGCCAATGTCAGGACCCATGTGGCTGTGCCTAATGCTGATGATTCCCAGACTCCTGCAAAGCGCCTGCATATTTGGCCAATGAAATTAGGTTATCAGCTATGACCAAAATACTAAGGCACTACACTAAAGAAACGCTAGGCCACATAGACAATGACAGCAAGTGAGCTTTTTGTATGAATAGTAGCCCGACTAGACTGAAATGTGTTTAAGATTAGTTTTTCCTTATTTTAACAAATTATAAAATATTTTCCTTAATCTTTAAATTGTAACTGTAGTTATTATACAACCCTTAATAATGTGTTGGGCTGGAGAGGTTAAATAACTAAATAAATAGCAAGCTGATGTAACATGTAAAAGCCTCAGTTCGCAGATAAAAGAACATCCTTATAAACCTATAACCTCTAAGTTGTCAGAGAAAGTTTAGTATACGTTCATGTACTGGAAATCACTCTTGGGTTGTGTAGATTTAATTACAGTTCATTTTACTACCCTGGCAGAATTTGATTCCTTGGTTATTTTTAAGAAACTATAATTGATGACATTAAAACTTTTCTTTTACTTATAGTTAGTTAAGTGACAACAGAAACTACCTGTTTGTTACCTACCACAAGTTGACACATATAGGTTTGAATGGCTATTCAAGATAACTATTCTCACCTCTGATCCGTTTTACCTTTTATATACACAAACTACAAGCAATGAGTTTCTAAACTCCCGACAGACCTTTGCATCTTTTATCTATTGATTAACTGACAGTTTTGTATTCTGATTTATGTAGAAATAAAAAGAATTGGCCAAGGATCTGCAGTAAAAGCTTGTTAAACTGTATAAAACAGGTAAGGGATATAAAGATATCCATGTACTTGAAAATGCCAATCAGCCGTGTTTAAACTCTAATTAAGAAATAGAAAATAAGGTGTATTATTGGAACCACAGCCGTGTAGTCCAGCTAAATTTTCAGCCACAAATAAGATGCACAATAAGAAGGCATTTAAAGGAAATATAGGCTGTATTTCAAGTTGACAAAAGAAAGTCACCAGTCATTGGCTTTAGCAGAATAAAGGAAAGATTCTGAAGTGCTCCTTCGCTCTGTCATTCAAAGACTAATTCATTAATTCATCTTCTATACCCGCTTATTCCCGAACTTTACAGGGTCATGGGGGTCTGTTGGAGCCTGTCCCAGCGCACATCGGGCGAGAGGCAGGACAGATCGCCAGTCCATCGCAGGGCCACACACACAATCATACGCACTTACATTCACTCCTATAGGCAATTGGTCACTCCTATCACCAATTAACCTAATGCACATGTTTTTGAACTGTGGGAGGTAATCGGAGTACCCGGAGGAAATCCACGCCAACGCGGGAAGAACATGCACAGACCCCGTGCCCGGGATTTAAACCCTGGACCTTCTTGTTGTGAGGCGAATGTGCTAACCACTACGCCACCGCACCGCCCTGATGTAGTTCATATTCTCTAAAAGTCAGCTATAATTATTTCAAAATATTTAATACCTTTTATCTGCATTTATGTTTTATTTTGTGTTTAATTTATCATTGCTATATGCTATTTATCATAATTCCTAGTAGAATCTGGATAATTATGGTCATAAAGGGTCGGCAACAGCAAAAGGCTGTGGTATTTAAGCAGGCCCAGAATGAGCCAAGAATATCCCCACAATATCACACAGCCTCCACCAGCCTGGTATGTTGAAGTAAAGTCTATTAATTCATGCTTTTGGCACTAAATCTTAAGTCTGACACCCTGAAAAGTTTTGGTGGGCAGTAAAGAAAATATAAAATAGCTCATTCAGCAATCATGTCACTTTCCTGAACCTACCACCCTCTATCTACTACAATGTTGGGTATTTACATTAACCAGGAGATACAGGTGTTTCTAATTATGTCATTTGTGTGTAAAGTTTGTACTAGCTGTATATGATTTCCTAGTGGATAATGCAGTTGTATTGCAATATCTCTTTTTTTTATCCCACTTTTGAATTGGTGGAAAGAGCTTTTATATGACCATAGCTTCATTCCACATCAATGTTGCCCGTGTTACAGGATCATCTGCTTGTCTGGGTAGTGTTTCAGGAAAGTGTTTGTTCAGAGGATTGCATGTAGGTGATGGTCAGCTTATGTGGTTAGGCATACCATGTCAAAGATTACATGCCTTTTGCTAAAACCATAGGTATTATAGTATAATTTCTGTTAAAACTAAAGTTTTTGTTTTTTTGCTAATCCGAAAATTCATCCGACCCATGTCTTAAAAAACTGTGATCTGAACTGTTAGCATGTATTTAACATGTAAGTTTAGTCCTGGTACAACACTGATGGGGTCAAACTATTTGAAGGCTATTGGTTGTGAAAACCAAAGCCTGTAGCTCATGATTTTATAGGAAAATGTCACTTTTTATACTGTCTTGTGTAATAGAAAACGGCTATTCAGTTTCGATTTTAAAGTTTCACAATGTTTTTAAAAAACATGGTGGTCTGGACTGCGCGACGCTGTAAATAAACTTCTATTTTGTAGGCTTCTGTGGTTATTTTTTGTTCAGCTCTGTTTGCCATAGTGGTGTTGTCTTTTGCATGATGACTGACTGCAATATCATGCTAGAGCACCACCTTGGCTAAACCATGCTATTGCATAACATTAACTTATATGAAATCAAACAACTATACAACAACAAAAATATTTTTTTTTTTTTTTTCTTTTTAGCCCTATTTTACTAGGTGTCATTGAATCTGCTTTTCTATTGATTTTAAAATCCTAGAGTAACTTAATTATACACAAAGACCTCTAATACATTTTACAGGCCCACATGTTGTGGATTTTCTCAATTAAAAAGTCATTAATTATTTTGTCTATTTGTTCTAACAGCTCCTACAGACAGAACACCTTAGTTCCAGGTTGATATTATCTATTGCACTGGTTCCCAACCTTTTTCTGCCAGGCCCCCTTTTTGGCAGAATTGGAAAAAGTCAATGTATAGGTATAATATGTGTGACAACATGAAAAAAATTGTGGACCCTTTGCCTATAAAACAAGATGATTTCCTCATAGTTAGACAATAATGAAGTTCATTATGCTCTGCATAAGTTTAAAAAAAGGAAATATTTGCTTTGTACCAGGTTCAATGATTGATCCTTCAGCTATCTAACAAAAATTTCAACACACAATTGCTGTGGGACAGGAGATTTCTCAAGGAAGGATTTAGCTTTAAGACAGGTCCATGCATGTTTCCCCAAAAGAAGGTTGAATTAAAAGGTTTTGATTTATATATATTAAAAGTAATCTGTCACCACCTGAAAACAACATCCTAAGGAAAAGATAATAGCAGAAAGATATTTGTGGTTACCAAGGTGGGTGTTGGTACAAGACAATAATTGCAATAATGTTTGCCTGAGTAGCTGCACAAAGAACAAAATGTCTCCAGCTAAATGTCTTCCTCTCCCTCTCTTTCCCTGTCTCTCTCTTTTTTTTCTCTCTGCATTGTGGTGGATTTAATGATAGACTGCTGCAGGTGAGGGCATGACTGTGTATAGGAGTATGTATTCACACACACACACACACATATACACTCGAACACACAAACTCAAAGAAAACAATAAGCAATAAATCTGACATGTTCACCCAATTACCGGAAAGAACAGAGGGATGAACATGAGTGCCAACACTTTTTAAAAAGAATCTTACAGTGTAAAAACAATCCTTATTAACCCATTGTGACCATAAATAATGCTAAGTAACTTGAATGACACACAAAGCAAGTTATCACAGAGCCAATGAATTTCTTCTGTTAGACCAAATTAATTAAATTTCTCCATAATAATTTAGACTGCTCAGATTTGTTAAAGCTGGAAGACAAAATGCTGCTTATACAAAAAAAATATTTGTATATCGGTAATTAAAATGGTGACTTGTACACATTGTAACAATGTGTTTTTAACATCATATTTTAGTCATGGTTAGTACGGTTACCTCACAACAAGAAGGTCCTGGGTTCTAATCCTGTGCATGGGGCCTTTCTGTGCAGAATTTGCCTGTTCTCCCCGTGCTTGCGGGGGTTTTCTCCGGGTACTCGGGTTTCCTCCCACAGTCAAAAAACATGTGCATTAGTTTAATTCTAAATTTCCCGTAGGATTGAACATGAGTGTGTGTGGTTGTGTGTGATGGACTGGCGACCTGTCCAGGCTGTCCCCCTGCGTTTTGTCCTATGTGCGCTGGGATAGGCTCCAGCAGGCCGTGACCCCGAGTTCAGGAATAAGCGTGTATAGAAGATGAATGAGTGAATGAATATTTAGTCTTATAAGAACTCCAATAATAATAAAGACACAAAAGTACTATTTCAGGTGTTGGTGCAATCAATGTTCTAGTTTATCCCAAAAGTGTTTTTTGCAGTTTGATGTAAGGCACTAGTGCTGCACGAATAATCTTAATCCAATGTCAGTCCACGCAATTGTATGACAGCAAAATGTTGCGATTTCATTAAATAAATAATTTTATTGACCGTTGAAACAAAATAAAAAGAGAGGCATAAAAAGACCTGTTAGCCTCAGTACAGACAGTGCATGTGTTGTGTGCATGATCAGCGCGGAGACCAACGAAGATGGATGCTGAGGAGATCAACCCGAAGATGGTAGTTCTACCACCATAATCTCTACCTCTGTTATATGCACCTCTGCAAAATTTTGGCTTTAATTCAATTCAATTTATCTTTATTTCTGCTTTTAAAAATGGTTATTGTCTCAAAGCTGCTTTACATATAAATATGCATGGTGAAATAATAGTAGTTGTTTTGTCCCTGGAGAACAAGCCAGAAGCAACAATGACTGTGGCAAGGAAAAACTTCCTAAGGGTAATGGGAAGAAACCTTAAGAGGAACCAGACTCAACAGGGAACCCATTCTCATTTGGGTGATGAGATGACTGGAACTGAGCAGAGAGAGGTACTGTGCAAAATGTGCAATATCAAAGTTGCAACATAACATGGTAATACAAATAATTTATATCAACAACTTGAACAGCATAGAGAATGATATTATAAATGCATTACTGCGAAAACTGAAATTAGCAAAGAGAACTGGAGTGAACAAGGCACAAGCTGCTACCCTAGCAAAACAAAACACAATTACAGGTGGCAAAGAGTGCTTGGCAAAAGACATGTTGCCTATACACACTGTTAGTAAAGAGGTATTTCAGCAAATTATCCGCACACTGAAAAAGAGGTACCAACTGCTTTCACACGTAGACAAACAACCACTCACATTTACATTCACACCTATGGGCAATTTATAGTTACCAACCTAATGTACATGTTTTTAGACTGTGGGAGGAAACCAGAGTACCTGGAGGCGGGGGGAGACACAAAAGCAGGGGGAGACTTGCAAACTTTGCCCAGAAATTGAACCCTGGACCTTCTTGTTGTAAGTTGATTATTTAAAATATAATAACTACACCTTAAAATCTGTATTTATAATGTTTTTATAAATACTATTATAGCATCAAATGATATATAAATGATTTATAAATGATAAATGATTTATAAATCTTCTTCTTTTGGCTGCTCCCATTTAGGGGTCGCCACAGCGACCTGGTCTCCACCTAGCCCTATTCTCTATATCCTTCTCACTTACCCCCCCTAACTTTACGTCTTCATTTATCGCATCCATATACCTTCTCTGTGGTCTTCCTCTTTGCTTTCTACCTGGTAGCTCCATTGTTAACATCTTCCTACCAATGTATTCACTCTCCCT
>JAOTQW010000018.1:4498159-4510911 GCA_026260075.1 Sisor rabdophorus
ACACACACACAAACGCACACATCTGTACTCAAGGCTCAAGCTGAAGTATGTCAATCATTGTACTTTTTTTTCAGTCATGTCTGTTGACTGAACACTGAAAGAGACTTATGAGACGAATCGTAGTGTAAGGCGAATATATCTGTGCTGAAACAAAGAATTTGCCCTAGGAGTGAGGCTGCCATGTTATGTTATGATTGCGTTATGTGGAATGCATACATTTGCCGGTGGCAAATAAACTATTACAATAAGTAAGCTGCATATTAATTTACATGGTTTAATTTAAAATTTGTTAGTGTGTATTTTGTGTGTGTGTGTTTAAAATGCTACATATTATTGCTTAGGAACAGGAATGTGTGTGGATGTCAGCTCATGATTCTAACCTGATTTGGAGTAAGGAACAGGTCAGTTCACATGACTGGTTTAAAACTGTGCCTGTGGCGCAAGGCAGTGCCAGTGTCCCTGAAGTAAGTGTGTGTGTGTGGGGGGGGTAGTGTTGAGAGAGACAGATTTGACATCGTGGGTACATTTGGGACTTAACAAAGTACGCAAGGACTTTGCTTAAAGTTGTGTCCTTCCAAGTATAGCCAGGCAAGTGTGTGCAACTAATGTTTTTAATGACTGCGCTCCCAATTCTGCACATTACAAGCCCCCCCCCCTTTTTTTTTGTTTTATGCAGCACTAATCTTATACACAGTCCTTGGAGCCATTTTGTCTGTAAAGAAAATGGATGCTATTAACTCCAGTATCTGGAAAGTGAAGGTTGATTTTCTGACTCTGGGAGTCATTTCCTTGCAGCGTGTCTGTTTATGTGTGCCTTCTAACAAGGAGCCTTATTTTAAACTAATGGACCATCAGATAATGTATCAAATAATTAGACCCCTCCTTGGATATTGACTGAGCCAGTCCATGAGACAGTTTTGCCTCTTCAGTATTGTTTTAATATTGTTTGTTTGTCATGGTGTTGCAACTTTGTTACACTGTGTGTAGAAAGCAAAGTGATCTAGGTGTGGTAAAGAACTTGTTTTCCATCTGCTGGCAGTGTTGCTTTTACTTGGAGAAAATTAGTCATTTTGCAGTTTGCCACTAGTTCAGTGGTCTAATCACAAACAGTTATTTAATTGATTTGTCACATTATCATTATATGGGAAGGAAATTAAGGTCAATTTTCCCCTAAGATTTCTTGGAAACATTACCCCAACTGTTCCTAATCGAAGTGCCAAGAGAGAAACCCTGTAAGTATGTTATTAGGCCTGACTGTTACAAAGTTCCATTAAGATTTTTGGACACTTAAAGTTCTAATCCTGCTGGTTAAAAAGCCAAACAATGTTGTTCTGAAACAGGAAAAATTTGCCATTGACCACAGAAATACAGATTTGATGATTTTAGTATTTTTGTCTATACCTGTGTGTTTACAATCTGGGCAACACAGACTGGTACAAATAAAATAATGCAAGTGATCTAAGGGACTAACACATCCTTCTACTGTAGACTCAAAGGTTTGTGAGTCTACAAACAAATCTGCCTGGAAAATTTCTGCTTTGGCTTGTTTGTTTAGAGTAAAAAACTAGGACTTTAACTGCAGCAAGGTTTAATAGCTGACACCATTGTGTAAACAGCAGTACTGGCCCAGACAGTCATCTCTGCTTTAAGTTTTAAAAACCTATCATGTTAAAATAATAAGACATCTTGAGATGATAAAATGCTGATATCACTTTAAATGCATTATTTCAGTTTTTTTAAAAAGAAAAATCAGGGAGCAACTGCTTTGTGTGTGTGTGTGTGTGTGTGTGTGTGTGTGTGTGTGTGCACATAGGTGTTCATGTGGAGTTGAATTAAGGTGTGGCTTCAGGATTTAGTACAGATTTTTAGGTTCTGCTTCTGGTGTGAGGGCTGATTATAATCATAATTCCTGTTAGGTAGATAACAGCATGAAAAGAAAAGTGTGTATAGTGTGGATGTGTGGGCATGCAAGTTTAGACAGGCATCCAGCTTACAGCGTTAAAATTAAATATTTGTCTTTGCTATATTGCAGAAGTATAACTTTCTCTGTATGTGTTTGATTTTTTGCTTAAGGAACATTAGCAAGAAGATTCAGATTTTTAGAATTCCAATGTTTCTTCACAATTCCTCCAATGTTCTCTCTCTATCTCTCCCATTGTCTCTAGTTTTAGGTAGTAAATATTCTTTTAGCTGTCTCTGATGATGTATTTGATGTTGGTGTCTCAGATGTTCACTTCTCTGTTACCACCTCTGCTGCATGGGCCTCTGCTGCATGGGCCTCTGTGGTTCATGTCCCGGCTGTTCGTGTTCCGGCTGTGACTTACAATTGAGCAATTGGAGGTTAAGAGCCTTGCTCAGGAGCCCACGGTTTTGGCTTGGTGGTGCTGGTATCGAACCCCGGTCTTTCTAATAGCAGTCCAACACCCATCTCTCTGTTTGTTTCCCAGCTGTTTGTGTCCCGACTGTCATCTCTCTTTTAAACTTTACTGCTTATGTGTCTGCTGTTTTGTAGCTTCAGGCTTTAGTCATTTTCAGCAAATAGCTATAAACTAGCTCACTGGCAAATCCCAGCCTAAGAGGACAAAATTATGTGCTGGAGTGGAGCAGTTTTTCATCTGACCTGTGCAATCATTTAGTTACCTTGTGACTTGTGACCTACAACTGTGTGTGGTCCAGCATGGATACTCGGTTCGGCATGAATACTCTAAAGACTACAGAAATTCACATACATACAAACATTTGTTAAATAATTGTAAAATCACACTATATAGTCTTCACGCTATAAAATATGAACAATTAATCCCCAAAACAATATAGAAAGGAATAAACTTCCATTCTTTTATTGAACGATTAAAAAGATCAATTAATCCATAAATCACAGATTCTGGATTTTGGAGAAATTCAATTTAATCCCCACTTAACATTGCACATCCTGTCATATGATTATTGCTTTATGCACATATCGCGATATTGATTCTGAAAGCATATATTGTCTGAAGGGTTTAAAAACATTTAAAATAGCAAAATTCCTATTATTTTATTAGATAATAAAGATTTTGTAGCTATTTAAATTAATCACAGTTTAACAGTATTTTTGAAAACTGCTGCCTGTGAAAAAAAACATGTATTTTTTTTGTTGCTGTTGTTTTTACTGCCTTTTGATATACATACGTTTATTAGTGCATTACATTTATACACTTCTACACTGATTGAGAGACAATGGCTTTGTTACCTGCAAACTGAACTCACAACCTTTCAAAAAGCAATTCAACAAATTAAACTGTTCTCTTTCTGCTGTCTTTAATGCTTTAACTCAAAAAGCTTGAATCTAATCTGTGCTTTGGAACATCCACTTTAAGAACATCTATAGAACATATATAATTATGAATGTTTTCATGTGTTGCACTAATGTCAAAAATGTGTCCTTTATTGTTGACTCTTCATTGTTCACTTGTGTATGTGAATGTGATTTTATTTGCCTTTTTTACTCATGACTAACAACATTACCTCTTATGATTGACCTATTTCTTTAATTTTCTGCCTTTTTTTGTAGGTGATATGCGGATTAAAAATAATGGAGGATGTAAACCCCAAGAAATGTCATGTGTAAAAAAGTGGGCAGGTACAACCCACATAAAGTTACATCATAGGATTTCATTCTTCATCATTTGTTACTTTTTTCACAAACCCAGGATTACAACACAAGGAGAAAGAAAATAACTGGAAGACTTTTTTCTCTTTTTTTTTCATAACATCACGCTAATAAAACGTTTTTTTCTCAGTGACGTGCTGATCATTAACAATTATCAATACCGGCTGTTATGAAATTTAGTAAATCAGCATAGGCTTCAAAAAGACATGATGTAAACAAATCTACATTTTAATGCTACTTCAGTCCTACTTTCTTAACATTTTACTTTAATTATTAGTTTTTTATAAGGCAAAATAAAAGTACTGCAATACTGCACCAAGCCATTCACATGCTCTTGTCATGCTTTAATGTCAGAAACTTTAACAAAGTTCCATGGGGTTTTTTGTATGTAAAATCTTGACGTCTACAGTAGTTACCCAGGTGTCCCAGCCAGTTTAGATCGTTATTAATTACACTTGTCTAGCTTCCTTATCTGTAACTCTTACTGTGTGTGTGTGTCTGTGTATGTGTAAATGCATACACATAGCTGAAGCAGGTAGGACAGGTCTGTTCAGCTTATATCCGGGTAGGTATTTCATTGCCATGATCTGGATGATCTGTTCTTTTTGGTACAAGTAAAAGAAACCTACTAAAATAAAGCATGTGTTTAGCTAATAACACAAGCAGGTGTGTGGGTGGTACATCTGGCTACTTTCTGATCAAGTGCTACATAATAGGGATTGCTTTTGACTTATCTAGTTTGGCTTCTTTTTTTTATTTACTTTTTCCAAGTTTGGAAATCTTGAAACCCCTTTTTCCTCCTAAATATTTCTCTAAGAATAAATCAGTATGATATTTGTTGTTGCTTACTTATGTACATGTTGCTGAGTTGATAAAATGTTGACTATTTAAAATAAAGAGGAATGATAATATATATGTAATACATTAGGTCAGAGGGTGTAAGTTTCGAAGTTTTGATCAATGTCATTTATAATAATTGTAGTGTAATAAGTAAAAAGTGTAAACTATGAAAAAAAATGCTTTAAAGGTAATAAATTTATAGCAAAACATTTAAAATGCCTTTTTTTCTTTACATTTGGTTATTTTGTCTTTTGTTCAATTGTAAGCATTTGGTCTTCTATTCACTTCCATGGCCACAGGTGTATAAAATCAAGCACCTAGGCATGCAGACTGTTTTTACAAACAATTGTGAAAGAATTGGTTGCTCTCAGGAGCTCAGTGAATTCCAGCTTGGAACTGTGATAGGATGCCTGCCACCTGTGCAAGCATCCTATGACAGACCTCAACCTCGATAGAACACCTTTGGGATGATTAAGAGCGGAAACAGAGAGCCAAGCCTTCTCGTCCAACATCAGTGTGTGACCTTACAATGTGCTTCTGGAAAAATTAGTTGAAGCTGTTCTAACTGCAAAGGGTTGACAGACATCGAATTGAAACACTGTGGATTAGGAATGGGATTTTACTTAATTAATTATACTTAATTATGTAAGTCAAGGTGAGCAAATACCTGCCATTTAGTGTTTAATTTTTTAATTATTAACATTTACTTAAATATTTTATTATTCAAGTGTAGATTACACATTTGTGTTTTTAAACCCTGCATGTTTGTATAATTTATTACCTTATTATGTTTAGTAGGATAAAAAGCTTGCATTTGAAAAGAATGTTCCGAAAGATGTTTATTACAAAAGATATTTTCTTTAAAATATAAAATAGAGGTTTTTGCTTTCCTCCAAAAACCAGACCCTCATTATTTTTTTAAATAACCCCATTGGTTACTCCAGATTTCTGCTCAGGCATTCAACAAAAGAATTCTCACTAAAATGAAGACGAACACAAAAATGTTTAATTACTGAAAATAATTTTGATAATGGCGGCTCTTGTTTTTTGTCAGAGGACGGTTCAGAAATGATTTTCAATTAAAATAAATAAAGAAAAAATTGTGTTGTGCTTCTTTAAATGAGGAGGTTAATATTTAAATAGCTAACATTAAATTCCATAATGTAGCCAATTTAAAATGTTTGCGCAACTTGATTGATTAAAATTTTAAGTAAAATGATTGGATTTAATTGAAAAATTTAATTTTCAGTAAAGAACAGGTTATTATGACCTTGATAAATGATAAATGGTTTAACTCCAGTCTGTTCTTGTAAGGACTCATCTTCTGTACCCGCTTATATCCTAACTCAGGGTCCCGGGAGTCTGCTGGTGCCTATCCCAGCACACACCATGGACAGGTTACCAGTCTATTGCAGAGCCACACGTAAATGAACCACCTATATGAAAATTTGAAAATCACTGATCAAACTAAAGTACATGTTTTTGTACTGTGCGAGGAAACTTACCCGGAGTAAACCTATGCAAGCACAGAGAAAAATACCTATGGGAGAACGGGGAGCAAATTCCTTTAGACAAAATGCTATAGAAATAAAATGTCCCCTAACAAAGTGAATTTGTGTCTGTTAAATATGAGAATTGTCTATCAAGATGGAACCTAGGTAACTCGACATAATAGATGTTCGTTTGTTTAAAGATAAATTTTGTGGATAAAGTATGGCTAAAGCATTTCTTTTGATGGCTTAAGAGTCAGCTAGTGTCTATAGTTCTGCAGTTGCTTGCAGTATATGCAAAAAACTATTGGGACACATCACATCTGCATTTTTTGAACACTCTAATCCAGATTTACCTCACACTTATTTTTTTCCTTTTTGTCCCTAAGGAAACTACAAATAAAAAAATAGTCACACAATCCCTCCTACTCAGGCAAGTTATTTGTTTAGTGTCTGTGCAAAAATAATATAGTCAAAAACAGATCACTGTCTTCATTTTCTTTCAAGCCTACTTTTTGAGTTTACATTTAATTTCAAACTTTATCGTCATTCCAACCATATATAGCAGATGCAGTACACATTGAAATGAAACAATGTTTCTCCTGGACCCCATGGTGCTACATAAAACAACCAAAATACATAACCAAGGATATAAAGTGCATGTGTGCAAGCTGATGCAGTGCAAAAACAGACAGTGCATATAGACAGTATGAGGTGGATGGAAGGTGGGCTTTCCTCAGCATTAGCTGGAAGTAGAGGCTCCGCCGCGCTTTTTTACTTATTTTTATTCTGTAGCCTTACATTATAACTTCTGATTTGTAGAAGTGCAGTCGACAAGATAGTTTAATGTAGTGTTTTGTTGTACTGTACACTTTGTAGGATCATGCAAAATTAGTGCAACTAAGAACAAATTATGCTTTATAATACAGTACAGTTCAAAAGTACTGAATTATAACTATATGTAATTTCCTAACTAGCACTAATTCATGTAAAAGTTAATAAGTGTATTCCATGCTAAACCAATAATTATCATTCATTTCCTTCATTTATTCGTCCATCTTCTATACCCACTTATTCCCAAACTCTGGGTCACGGGGGTGCGCTGGAGCCAGGCAGGAGATACAACCTAGACGGATTGCCAGTCCATCGCAGGGCCATACACACACACACACACAACCACACACACGCAAACTCACTCCTATGGCCAATTTAGAATTACCAATCAACTTATTGTACATGTTTTCGGACTGTGGGAGGAAACTGGAGTACCCGGAGGAAACCCACGCAAGCGCAAGGAGAACATGCAAACTCGGCACAGAAAGACCCAATGCTTGGGATTCGAACACAGGACCTTTTTGTTGTGTGGCTTCATTTGGCATCATTAGCATTATCCGCGTTGTCTGATTTGCTAGTCTTTGCCTTATATTTCTGTTTCTCTCTTTTTCTGTTTCTCTCTTTCTCTCTCACACACACAATTTTACATTCACACTCTCTGGCACCCCTTTCTCTTTTTTGGTCTTTTCCTTACTCTCTGTCCCTCTTACTCTGTGTGGGTGTGTGTGTGTGTATGTGCGAGTCTCTCTGTCTATCTTTCTCTCTGTCACTCTCTCTGTTCCTCTTACTCTCTTTCTCTCTTTCTCTCTATCTCACTCAGTCACTCTTCCTCTCTCTCTCTCTCTCTCTCTCTTTCACACACACACACACACTCTCCCTCTCCCTCTATCTCTCTCTCTTTGTCTTGCATGGATCTCTGGGGGAAAATGACCTTTGCAATTCAATTCAATTCAATGGATTTGTATACTACTCAATGGAGCGGCTGAACAAAAGGTGACATAATTTTCTCAGGGTTTGATTGGCCCCCACCTTCTTCTGGAATGACATCATACCCGCCTTCACACCGATACATAGTTGGATGCAGCGTTGTCAGGGTAACAGTAGGCTGAACTTGGCATTGGCCCATATGGCTATTGATAGTGAATGTGGGCAGCATTAGGCTGTTTGTGGTAAACAGTCCTGGGAAACTAAAGGGAGGGTTAGCTGTGTGTGTGTGTGTGTGTGTGTGTGTGTGTGTGTGTTTGTGTGTGTTTGTGTGTGTTTGTGTTTACACCGTCCCACCCACCCCTGTCACTTTTCATAACCCATTTTTTCACAAATGCATAGTTTACAGGTTTTTAAAATCTAAAGTCCCGCTCATTCCATCTTTTTTGGTTGTACACGCTATGAAAACCAACAGAATAAAATCGCTGTTTGCGTTTTTTTTCCTCCTGAATAGGTGGGGAGGAATCTTCTAGAGGATATGAAGTGATTAAAAGTCTCGGGTGTGTTTGGATTGGCCTGCCGTGATTCATTTTTTCTGAATTAATTAGGGGAGGCTGCACTAAGAGGATTTGCCCTCTTCCTCCACCTCCTTTTTCTCCTTTTTTCCTTTTGTGTTTCCCCATGACTCTGTCCAATCACATGTCAGGCATTAGCAGCTCTAAGTCACATCAGCAAATCCTCTCAGCTCCCAGACAGTCTTGTCAGATTTCCTTTTTTTCATTGTTGCTTTGCCTGCTAAAAAAAGCAATTTACATAGCAAAAAAATAGCACAATAATAACTGTTAGATAAAAATCTACTTTTTTAAATGCCAATAAATATTAATTAATTTTTTTTAGTTTATGTTGTGTAAAGCAACCTCTATATTATGCCATTTCCAGCTGTGCCTGTGCCAAATGACGTCAATGCCTAAATGTTGGGCTTTCCTACTTAGAGCCCTTTAGAAACTGCTCTCTTTGGCAGCTCAAAGTTGTTACATTTCCAAACTCTAAACCCAACCAGTGAAATGTACTTTTTCTGCATGGTATCACACATGGAACAACGGTCAGTTCCAGAGCCCACAAAAGAGAACTTTGAGCTCAACGCTGCTTTGGTGCCTTCACCCAAATTAACTGGGCCTAAAATCTGTGCTGTTGTACCATTTCCTAAAGTGATCCTGCTTTGTAGAAACAAAAAAAAAACACTATCTGGGATCTTTAGTCAAAAAGCAATCCAGGGATATAGCCTGTGAAAGCCATCTCCACAGTGGTAAACCTCCAAGCATCCATATGATACCTAGAACAGATTGAATAAAAGAAAGACTGAAGCAGATGCCTTTGTTCACAACTTGTTTAGATTTTATTGAGCTCTTGATTCGTTTGACTCAATGTGCTGTAATAAAATAAATTCGATGTGCTTTCTCAGGAAAATATTTGAATTTTCTGTTTTGTGAGCAACAGAAAACACCAGGTTCACACCAGGATGAAGCAGATTAATTGGCTCTGAATCACTGCTGTTTAAGGGAAAGTCATGCCAGTTAGGCTAAAGCAGTGCATGTATCCATTTACAACCGCCAACTGTGAAAGGATATGCAAGAAGCATGACGTACCCTGCCACCAAGCTAAAATGGAGGATAATCAGTCTTGGTTTCCCTGTTTATCTATTTTTCTCTTTTCTTGTTAAAAGCCAGGGAACATTTTCCGTAGCCCCACCCTAATCTGTTTTAAACTTTTTTTAAAGTTTTTGCTTGTTTTAAAATGCTGTCTAAAACCTTTTATATTTAACCTGTGGAGTAGGTTAATCTCTTTTAAAACAACAGATAAAAGATTCATTGTTGTTTTAATGGTAATAACATTCAGGGGGATGGCCACATCATAATCATGGATTTCCGTTCAGCTGCTATTATTTTACAATGTTTTATAGTCTACAGGTGCAACCAAATTTTTTTATTCTTTTCTCTGGTACAAGGTGTCATAAAGTGAGCACTAAGATATTGATTACAACAATAAAGACGTGTGTTTTGTGTCTGTGTGTGTGTTTTTCTGTGGTTGTAGAGGTCCAAAGCTCAACTGACATCCATGGGAATCTGGAAATCTATTCAGCAGTAATTAGCACCAGCAATACAGAGTGTGGTTCTGAGGAAGGAGGAGGGTCAAGTATCGGGTGGGACGGGAGGAACAGACATGATTAGAGATGCAGTAACACGCTAGCCAAAGGAAGACTATGTGTATCATGTAGGCATCACATGCTTCTACACATAATTAAGACTAATGTGAGGAACACTAAAATCAATTTAAATGTTTTTTAATTTTTATGCAATTTTCGATCTTGTTCTGCTTTTGTAAGCTCCTCGAGTGCTAATTCTTGGCTAGCAAATGTGAAAGAAAACATCAAAGACTATTTAATACTTAGAAACTTAGAAACAAAAATTCTTGTATTATTTGATAGGTTTGGCAGCTAGTTTAACTACTGCTGTTATTAAATAGGCAACTCTGTGTTATAGCATTTAAATGGTGGACATCATCCAGCAGTCACACTTTTTAAACAGAACAGCAGTCAGCAGTAATGTCTGCAAGAGGCAAAATATATATTTTTTAATAGTTTATCTTTTTTCTAACACATTCAGTGGTTTAGTTACAGCATATTAACTTACACAATCTAGAATCTTTTGTTTTAAATCGGTTGTTGGCTGTCAAGATTTTTTTTCCTTTTTCTGATGAAATTCTCACAGTATCTAAGGTTTTTAGTCAGTTCTCTGCAGTGTTATTTCTCCTACGACTACTATCAAACCAAGAAGCAACAGTGCCAAACCTTCAACTTTAAACCACTGTGTGAAAATAAGTCAAGTGAAATGCATTTCTATACCACCCTGCTGCTTTAGAATTAAACTGGGTGTTTTACCTCAGTTTATGTTTAAAATATTTTCAAGAATTTGTTTCATTAGAGACATTTCTGCATAGGACGGGTGATGCAGCTGTGTACATATGTACATATGCACTGCTAATATTAATTTGCTTGATTCTAACCAACATAAGCAGAGCAATAGGATATGGGTTCACATTAAATAATTTTTTTAATTTAATTCTGTTGCCACAAATTAGGAAGTACACAATTATGCATGTTTTACTTACATTTTTTTGTTCCAGAATGACAATGTCCCACTGCGCAAAGCTTCTTAGCTCCAGGATGACAATGAAGAAATTCTGTTACAGAGCACTAAAATTAACACCACTGAAAATATTTGGGACTACAATCAACATTACAGTTCAAGATGAAATCCCACAGCCACACTACAATCGGAAAGTCTTACCATAACTCAGCAAGTTATAATAACTTCACAAGGGGGGAGTAAATTACAGAACAGAAACAAAAGAAAGTCTTGGAGGAAAAGCAGCACAGCAGTGCCGGACATTCAAGCCAGAATGTAGAACTACATAAAGCTCTTCACTATAATAAAGCTGCAGAAATCTAAGCTATGGCAATATGGCAAATGTAGCTTATTACATTCAAGATATAAACAATTTCAGGCTCTAGTACAATCATAGATTTTGTCATTCTAATGTCGAAACACATAAAATCTCAGTGACTTCGGTCATAAAATACAACCCGATTTTATGCCCCTTCCCAACTGTTTTGAGTCCTGTAGCAGGCATCAAATTCAAAATGAGCTTTATTTGTGGCCGTAAGTGTAATTCTGATTTGAAAGATGCCAGATTTGCATCTTGCATTGTGTGTTTTCTGCACATAAGACAAGTATTGCATCAGTGTCAGGGACACAGCCCCAAAACACTTATGCACTACGAAAACATTTGCTATTAAAAGTTTTTTTCTGAAAACAATACTGCTTCTACACTACCAGGATATGTGCAATGATCAACACTTAATTTAGATTAAATCATTTCAAATTAAAATTTATGGTGACCTGGGATAAGAATGGGTATTGTTTTGGTTTTAATACAATTTTTATGAAAGGTTTTGACACATTTTTTGCTCTGGTGGTCATGGTAGCATTTTTGGGCCAGGACAGTCTCAATTGTGTAAGATTAGAATAAGGTTAGATAGAGTTATTTAATGTCATATTTAATGTCTAATTAATAGTTGCTAAGTATTGAAATGCTTTTAGCCATTCGCTATAGGCTTTTCCTTTATACACACAATCTGTATACCTTTTTTGTTATTTTACTTGCATTTGTCTATGCCAGTTATTCTACACATGGCTGCGGAAAGCCTCAAGCCTGGCACAGGGTACAAGACATGGAACACCCTGAACCAACTAGGGTGCCAACTTATTGCCGGAACAATTGCACACACGCACATTTTCACACTATAGACAGTTCAATACCTACAGTTGCAGTCTATAATTGAAATAAAATGCCGGCTAACCATTGGCTCTCATGGTGTTAAAATAAATGCTAAGTACTAATTTTTTATTTATTTACTTTTACCCCTGCCTGGAATCGGACCCGGGACCTTTGAGACAACTTTGCTTTGAGACAACAGTGCTAAGCAGTAAGCCACTGTGCTGCTCCCTAATCACTAATACATTGACTCTTCTAATTTTAAGAATGAAATATGATTCTGAGAAAATAGTGCAGAATGGTTTAGGATGGTTAATGTTTTTTAACTGACATAGAAAATAATAAAGGACTAAAAATACAAACAGTCCATTTCTGCTCAAAATTATAGCATAATTTTTTTTAATGTACAGATATCATATCGGGCTTGATTAATTTAAATCAGGTTAAATTCACTGGGTATAGGACCTAATAGAAAGTCGATTTCATAATTTATGAGATCATTTACATACACATTTTCAAAGATTGCAGATGAATTTAAAGCCAATTGTATGTACAGAATATTTATATTAATATTAATTTATATTAATTTATATTAATTTATATTAATAATTAATTATTACCTCGGCGCAGTGGCGCAGTGGTTAGCACCGTCGCCTCACAACAAGAAGGTCCTGGGT
>JAOTQW010000018.1:4512436-4522437 GCA_026260075.1 Sisor rabdophorus
CGTTACTATTGTATCAGTATTGCGAAGCTCAACAATCAACTTTGAAGCACTTTTGCACGTCGCTCTGGATAAGAGCGTCTGCTTAATGCTGTAAATGTAAATGTAATATTATAATAAATTGAATCATGTAAAAATATAGAAAGTAAAATAAAATTTAAACCTGTTGTTCAATAAAACTGCACATGTGCTCAAGTAAACAAATAATGTGTTCATCTGTTTCACAGTGGTTATATTTAAGTCAAATTCAACAGAAATCCACGGGAAAGTTGACATAAGATTAATGTCATGTTATGTAAATGTCTTGGTCACATATACTTTTTACAGAACAGTGAAATTTTTTCCTTGAATATCCCATCCTAGTAAATTGGAGTCCGAGCGCTGGGTAAACCAACCTAGCTCACAGACTCCACAGGTCTTCCTGGTCTTTCATGGCAACGATAGAGCTTAAACCAAGTTTTTCATGGTCTTCCAATCACAAATCACTGCCCCTAAAGATTTTTCTTCAGTTAAATTATAAAATGTATTAATTTTTTTTAAAACATGCATGGCCATAATATAAATGAGTAATTTTCATTTTAAAGGATTTGTTTTCGAAGCTTCAAACATCCTTCTGAAACCTAGAAGGTCAGACTCCAGAAAATCTGATTAATATAATGACAGCTCTTTTTTCATCCTCCCCCTCCTTTTTCCCTTTAGTGTTCAAAGAAAGCTTTGTAGAAATGTTAAAAGCTGATGCTGTGCGATTGTTATCAGGAGCTCCCGAAATCACCAAACGTTGCCTCTGCATCTTAAAATCTTACCTGTTTGGTAAAAATTATATATAATTACATATACACTATATTGCTAAAAATATTCACTTACCCATCCAAATAATCAGAATCAGGTGTTCCAATCACTTTCATGGACACAATTGTATAAAAACACACAGGCATATTCAGACTCTTATTGAATTCCAGCATGGAACTGTGATTGGATGCCACCAGCCACCAACAAATCCAGTCGTGAAATTACCTTACTCCTAAATATCAGTGGATGCAGAGGGGCATAGTGTGAAGAGGTTGGCAACTTTCTCCAAACTTCATGTAGCTTTTAGTTGAGCTCAAAAACAGTGCTATAGAGCAGTGGAGATGTGTTCTCTGGAGTGATGAAGCGTGCTTCTCTATCTGGCAATCTGATAGACGAGTCTGGGTTTGGCGGTTGCCAGGAGAACAGTACTTGTCTGAGTTCTGCAGTTTGTATAAAGTTGCTTGGTCTGTCAGTTTAGATGGACGGCCATGTCTTGGTAAGTTTGCAGTTCTGGCATTTCCATTTTTGGATGATGGATTGAGCAGTGCTCCTTGAGGTGTTCAAAGCCTGGGATATTTTCAATAACCTAGCCTTGCTTAAAACCTTTCCACATCTTTATTCTATACTTGTTTGGTGGATTTCTTGGTCTTCATGATGCTGATCATGAACAAACCACTGAGCCCTTTACAAAACAGGTATTTACACAGAGACTAAATTACACACAGATGGACATTTTTAACTGATTTCATGAGTTCTAAAGGTAGTTAATTTCACTGGATTCTATATAGGGGTATCAGAGTTCTAAGTGTATAAATACTTTTTTGTCCAATCACATTTCACTTTTTATGTGCCATGAGTGGTACCACTGATTTATAAATGCAGTATGTATTTTTTTAACATTTTTTATGGTTTTATAATATTGTTATAAAAATATTGATTTTGAACTGCTACAGACAATTTATATGGCACAGTTGTATAGTAATGATGGTTTGTATAATGGCAACACAACAATGGTGTTAAGAGGTGTATCAGTCATGTAAATCCCAGCTAAAAAGCCCAGGCACCAATTGCACACCACTGATATGTGTAAACATATTGCTTTAAAAGACACTATAAAAAAGTAACTTAAATACTTAAAATGTAAAAATATTTTCATTATTATAGGAGCAAAAGTTATAGAAATACAATGCAGGGCTTTGTTCGAAATATAAACTAATCTCTGTCTTGTTTTTGCATAGCTCTGTAATGTCAGAATAGTCTTCCCTACAGAGTACTGGTTAATCAAGCCTGGACTATTTGCTTGTCAAATTGCCTTAAAAAAATAAGCTGAAAATAAATCTTTAAATGTAGTCTCTGTAAAAGTGCTGATCAGAACAGAAACAGAAATGTGGAAGCTAATATAACAAAACATTTTATGCACAAGTAAAAGAAACATACAAATGAGATGTCCCACATTCTCATTAGTACTTCCAACTGATAATATTGATTGAGGTCACAACCTTCATGAGTAATTATTAACTAGAGATTAACTACTAAAGAATTCAGTTGTGTTGGTTATCATGTCATGCTCCACTTTTAAAAAGTGCATCATGGGAAGGTATTTTGGGTGTATTTATTTATTTATTTTTATTCCTGTCAAACTGGTCAGTTTACGAAGATAATTAAGTAATATTTTTTTTTTTTTTTGCTGTATGTCTTTCTGTACCACACATAATCACACCAATCATAGAAGGTTACTGTAGGCTATATTAGTACTACATCAGTACTTAGTTACATTACGGTACATTAGTACTGTTATATTGCTAAAACTATCTGTTGTATAAGTCACACTGTCTATTTTGCACAAGTGCTTCGATTTTTATGGAAAATTATTGGGCTATTATGATCAGAAATGCTGGTCGATATTTTAATTAATAATTTACATCGTAGTTGTACTACAGTCCTACAATGAATTGCACTTTTGAAAATAATTAAGTAGATTACTTAGTTTAATTTACAGGTGAATGTTAAAGTACAAGCAAAATCATAGACTTAATTATAGACTTTAAAATATACTCATAAAATTACAACTACCTGAAAAGTCTTAATAACTGTAGTGTGAATAATTGTAATTTGTTACTTCCACCCCTGGTTCACACCTACAATAAATGACTTTAGCCAGTCAAACTAATAACATGCTTTTAACCTGGAAAAAGATATGATTGACATGCAACGCAACTAAGCAGCTTAGTACAAACTAAGTTTATTAAATCCACCTAGAGCGGCATAAAGAATTTTTAGTAAAGGTCCCTGCAGAAATACTTGTGTGCAACTACAGATGTTTATTTAAGATTCTAATTTGCTATAACAATAGTGCACTATGTTTGCAAACCATTTACAAGTCAACCAAAGCCATCTGTAAAGAAAATCGTAAATGGTAATGGAGGTTAAACAATTTGTTACCTTGGTTGGGGAATTATTTTTGGATTTTTAGGGTCCAAGGATCTAGGGTCTAGGGTTTTTAGGGTAGTTCAGTTGTTTGTGATTGGAGAGGAATCACATAGGGATCTTATGGTGATGTGTCCACAAACTTATCGCTATATAGTGTATTAGGCTGTAGGTCTATGAAAAAGCCTATGGCTCAGTGCACTACATTTCTTATATGCAGTCTTTATGCAAGGGCATGTTCCAATCACGAATCAGTC
This sequence comes from Sisor rabdophorus, assembly GCA_026260075.1. NCBI lineage: Eukaryota > Metazoa > Chordata > Actinopteri > Siluriformes > Sisoridae > Sisor > Sisor rabdophorus. The sequence continues at coordinate 4,515,907 of JAOTQW010000018.1, forward strand.
CAAGCACATATTAAATAGTGACATTAAGTGCTTGAGGTAACTAAAATGACTCACTTTGAGTCCCTGCAAGAATTTCCATATACCAAGGCGCTGATCCCCTTGAGACTTGTTGGAAAGGTCTGTTTATGTGGCTGTACTACAAAAGTCTTAGATTTTTGGACAAAGCTCAGGTGACCAATGCTCAGGAAAAACACACACTATAAAGACCTGAATAGTGTTTGATAGATGGGAATTGTGGGACTACTATGGAACAATAAATTACAGTGCAGTTTCTCAGTAGATAGTATGTGCGTGGTGTGTGTGAGAGGGAATTATAGAGTAAGAACAGGGACTTGGTTATGTCTTTTAACATAGTTTTTTAACGTTAATACCTTTCATGTTAATGCCAAAGGCAACCTTAAACTTTTGTAATACTTAATGCGAGGGGAGGTTACTTCTTGTCTTAACTGTAGTTGTCAACTCTGAAGCTTAGTGATTAATACCTTTGGGAATCAGTGCTTGTGGATATGCCCACAGAGGATTTCCTCTAATTATTCCTCTAAAAAATTTACATGAATCTTTTATGAATGCTTATTATCTTATTATTTAAAAGGTTCACAATAAGGCTTTTATCCAAAGAATAAAGAAATCTATAAAGATAAAGGAAAGCATTTGTTGTTTACTGGTGATAGTTTGTTTTAAAAAGTTCGGAGGTTACAGGGACGTTACACTGCCAGAGAAAATCTTTATGTGAAAATACCTATACCTTATTTCTGAAAAAAGATAATTTTTGTTTTTTTAATGTTACAAATTATAAATAAAAAAAATTATACAGATAATTTTACAGGCCTTTAATTATGATCTAGAAACACTATTGCTACAAGCAAAACTAACATCAATTATTATTATTTAATTAATACCCGCTGCCACCAAAGCCACAAAACAATCCTTGCATTCACAGCAGTGTTAATTTAGTTGACTAAATATTTTTAGGATAATTTTCATAAATGAAAATTTTGCACTGATAAAAACAAGAAGATAATTAAAAAAATTGAGTGATTATGATGAAAACTATTATTAAAATATATTGACATTTTCATTAACTTATAAGACGAGACAAAAATGTGAGTGACTTTTAGAAAAGGTCCAATCTATATGAATGTTTGGGCAGCGGTTTGGTAAATGCGAGTAAACGGGATGTGAGTCCACCAGATCATTTACAGATGTTGGTTGTCTGTGGGACTCAAACTTTAAAGAAATAGGGACAGTTAGGAGAAAAAAAAAGATATACGGGTCAATTTCATGTTTTATGAAAAAAGGAAACCGTGTGAAGTTTAATTAGCTGGTAGAAACACAACAAATCTCTGTATGCATACGTACATACAGTGGTTTATGTACGTATGCTCAGCTCTGACAGTTCACCTCATTTTGATCAGTCATCAAAATATTCATCAATTTGCTTTAACAGGCAATGCAAAGGCAATATATCAGTGAACTTAGCCACACATTTATCATAATCTTATGGATTTACGTGTGTTATTTCTAAATGCTAAGGATATTTTAAGTGTTTTAGTGTTTTAAGGCATCGTTCATCAATCATGTGTGTTTGTAAAAATGTAAGGATTTAAAATATAATTTTTCCATATGTTTAATAATATTTTCAGCACAGGAGGAGTGAAAGAAGTGGAAATTTTGAACAGAGAGACTAAGGAAAGAGTCAAAAAGAATTAAACCTGATTTGTTTCTACTTTACAGACTTTACAGATTAAACAACTCCCAGTCTATCACACTTCAGTGAAATCAAACTGCCCAAGCAACACTGATTGACATCAATTTCACATGCTGATGTGCAAATGGAATAGACAACAGGTGGAAATTATAGGCGATTAACAATCCACCACCAATAAAGTAGTAGCTATGCAAGTGGTGACCACATACCACTTTTCAGTACCTATGCTTTCTGACCAATGTCACTTTTGAATGCTGGTGATGCTTTCACTTTAGTGGCAGCATAAAATAGATTTGGTCAACTAAAACAACACAGATGACAATAATATGGTTTTAATTAAATTAGCATGTTAGTCAATACTATAATTGAAACTATAAATTAAAAGCTGATGATTCACTGTTCAACTTTAGATGGGTAACAAGGTACAGACCAGAAACTAGAAAGTACAGGAAAAAATTAAAGACACATCTCATTGGGCAATACACTAAACTGTGTATTAAACAGTCAAAACAGCTGCAATGAATCAGCATCATTATATAAATATTTCAATAAATATTGCATATCTTGCAAAATCGAACCCAGGACTTTCTTGTTGTGAGTCGACCTTGCTAACCACTACGCCACCATGCCACCATGCCACCATGAGTTTTTACATGTTAAACACTGGACTATAGCGGCCTCTGGGTGATGCACTAAATGAAAGAGAATGTTAAATAATTGGATCAAAAGAGCAGTGTCTTGACCCATGACTATGCCACCTCACAGTCATGCAGTTGCTCTTCTGTCCAGGCTCTAGACCAGATACCAAACAACTACCTGTGCTAGTGCAAAACCGAATCTACAGCCCTAAAATTCTTACTATCGTTAATTAAAGCTTGCGTGTGTGTCTCTAGTACTAAAATCTTCTCTGTTAGCAAGCAGGAGAAAAAGACATTAATCACTGTGAATGATGAAGGTTTTGATTTTATAGTGATCTTGTCTACGTCACACTAATTTTGTTTTAGGGTGACGTGTTTTAGCTGTTTCATCTCTCTAGCTAGCCTTTCTCCTCATACAGAAGCTATCAATTGGAAAGTGTGTTTTCTTCTAAAACACACATTTATCCATTGCATCATTTCCAAATGCTGATTGTACAGTGTGAAAGGGCAACTGAAAACTCAGGAGAAATTAGTAACCATTGGCAATGATATTCTTGTGAGGCAGTAAGAGGATTGTACTCTCCAACAATCCTCTGAGCACAGCCAATTTTGCCTTCTTTGACTCCTCTGTCATATTGGCAGAATCACCTGATTTTCTAAAGATTTTTTAAAGTGTGTTTTCCTTATCCTATCCAAAAAAGCTTGGATTTAGAAAAATTTAAGCATTTGAGTTATTCAGTTTACTGTAATTGGGTTGTGTTCTGTAGCAAATATATTTAATTAATACAGAACAGTATTTGTACACTGTTTTTTCTCCCTTTTTTATAAGAGGTAAATAGCACAGTTTTGGTCAAAGACCTTTATTAGACACACATTAATGCAACAGCTCAGTATTTACTCAAATTTTAACAATTCAAATTATTTACACCTGTTTTCCATTAAAATGAAATGTTACTGATTATAGTATATAACAATAAAGGTACAACCACATTTTCCACCATTTTTAATAATTTACAAAGGCTTGTCCTAGAAGCAATCATTATGCACCTGTGCAAATGATGCATTCACCTTATTAACTTTTTTTGCTCTGATGTTCTGCAACCCTAATTTTTAAAGCACATTGTTTCTTTACTATATAAGCTAATCTACATGGACAGTTTATAATGTAAACATGTTTACTGGTACGAGTGATGATAACTTTCATTTTAACTTCCCCTCTTTTTACTTTATTCTTTTCTTTATAAATTTATAAATAGATGTGGAGAAAGAGAGTGAGAGAAATAACCCGAGCCGGGAAACCCACTAAATCACAGCCTCTTTCTTGGATGAGGACATTTATTGTTGTAGTAAAATTTCACTGAGCACAAAGATTACAACTACAATTGCCTAATAAGATTGATAAAAAGTAAGTGGAAAGTTCTACAGATTAATTATCATCAGCTTTTATAATCAGAATTTTTCTCAGTGAGTAACACAATTCTGGACATTATCAGTCTTTTGGAGGATTTAAGGTCTTTTAAGTGTTGCAATTCAATTGCCTTTCTTACTTTCTCGATTTTGTCTTTATATCATCTTTTTCTTAACCTGATTTGACAGTTAATTTTAGGTTTTTACTTTGCTGAAAATCACAGTGAGAATCTTTTGAGAATCCAAGAATAAAAACGTTTAAAATTGTGATCTTTGAGATTAGGATACAATACAAGTCAGGATACAATACATATCTCTATACATGGATCACAATATTAATTATTCATTCAAAAAATCCCTTCTGTAAAGTAGAAACAGATCAGGTTTAACATTTCCACTCCTTTTACTCCTCTTGTGCTGTAGGTTTAGTTGACTAAAATACACTCAAAAAAATAAAAGGAACACTAAAATAACATCCTAGATCTGAATAAATAAAATATTCTTATTCAATACTTTGTTTTTTACATAGTTGAATGTGCTGACAACAAAATCACCCAAAAATGATCAAATATTTGTTAATTCTTTTATCTTCTATACCCGGTTATTCCCGAACTCTGGGTCACGGCGGACATAGGGCGAAAGGCAGGGGGTACACCCTGGACAGATCGCCAGTCCACAGCAAGGTCAGACACACACATTCACTTATATGGGAAATTTAGAATCACCAATCAACCTAATGCACATGTTTTTGGACTGTGGGAGGAAACCAGAGTACCTGGAGGAATTGCGAAGCGGGGAGAAAAAGCAAAATCAGACACAGAAAGACTGTGCGCCCAATAAAATAAATATTGCTGTACACTGCAATATCCCTTCATGGAACACCACTTTAACATCAAAGGATTCTAGGAGCTATGTTGTCGGGGACAACATGCCCTAGTAGGGTCTCCCAAGGCAAACAGGCGCAATGAGTGTTTTTTGAAAAAAGTCTGTGATTTTGCCCAATATGGCTCAACTGGGACCGCACCCTGGAGCTAGGCCTGGAATTGGGGCTTGCATGCAAGAGCCTGGTGGCCAGGTCTTACCCCATGGGGCCCAGCCAGGCTCAGCCCAAAAGTAACCTGGTTGTGCTAGAAATTCACATCATACCTCATATTTTATGTCAGCAGAAACTTGATTAATCATTCTCTAATATGGAGCACAAAGACACACAAGCACTTGTGTCCCGAATGTGCTATAAAGATCAGTGTGTCTATGCCCAAGGCATATGACTTCACATTACTGCTACAGCAAGGTGTAAACACCACAATGAGGGTGAGGTGACTTGTTTTTCAGGTTCACTCTCATTCTTTGTCATTAGTCTATCCAAAAAGATTTATTCATGTGATAACTGACAATGTGACTACTGACTATCCTTGTAGACTGTCCAGACACACAGATCAACTAAATTAACTCCAGAGGCCTTTTACTTTTACTGATTTATTTCATAATTAAAAATTATAGTTTTGCAATTTCCATTAAGTACTGGAAATTTCTAATTGTTGGGTAAATTAACAGGTAAGCAAAAAAATGTACACACAAAAGGGTCAGAATTTACTTTAACTCAGTTTTTCTTTTATCAACTGATGCACTGCACACTGTTAATAATTTATAATTCACTGTTTCACATAATTTGTAAATGTTAAATTTTAAGCTTTTATTGGTAAGGTCCTGGTCGAGTTCTTACAAAAGTGTCTGGTATTACTTATCAACACATCCAAATCTTATTTTTCTTCAGCTTTTTTACAATTAAAACAGGTTTTTGGAGTTTGGAGTTGTAAAAGTTGGTCATTATACTTAGAAATGTGTTTTCATCTGTCGTACAAACTGCAGATGCCGCCTTCAGATTGTAATCATGATTATCTTCAAGAGAGACTGTATGGTAAAACTTGCATTATGTTGCATAATGTTGTATTATTTTTTCTTTTCTTTTTCACCATACTTGTACCTGACTAATTTAAAGTGTAATAAAGTGTAGTCATTACTAAGCTACTCATAGCTCTTCAACAGCACTTGGCAGTCACACTTAATAAATGTTTGCAGTCATGATGTCATTTGCCTACACTGACAGGCATCTTGTTTTTATACAGGCTCCTGGCGCTGAAAGAACATAGAACAAATAACGCAACTACTGGTCGAGTATCAAAAAAAAGAGAGATTTTGATCTCTACTCAAAATCACAATGACTTCATGTTGTCCTAGCTTGTCTGTCAGGAGCAATATAAAGTTGTATTATAACCAGCAATTCTAGAGAGAAAGAGGGAATGGTTTACAAAGAGGCACATTTGATAGTATAATCTGATGTTTTTAGGACGTACTGATAAGCCGTCATATAGACTCTAAATCAAAAGATATCCTGCTGTGGATGTATTTTGTTGTATGTGCTAACCACATTGTATCTAGGCAGCAACTGGAAAAAGCAAGTTCGATAAATTTTGTCAGATTATAGCGTACAAGCATTAGTGTCTTGATATGTTGTCACGGTTAACAATAGGAGCAGCCTGGGGTGGCAGATACAAAAGATAAATTGAGTTTCTTACCTTTTGCCCTCAGACTTTATATCCGGTTTACAGAGCATAGACATAATATATCTTACTGACTCGTATGACTTTAAAAGCATTAAAACTAGAGAAAAAGTGAGAGGTTTCATTTCATTTCATCTTCTTTACTCGCTTATTCCCGATTTTGGGGTCATGGGGGTCTGCTGGAGCCTATCCCAGCGCACATAGGGTGGAAGGCAGG
>JAOTQW010000018.1:4526027-4542922 GCA_026260075.1 Sisor rabdophorus
TACCAATAAGCCACCATGCAGTCCCGAAATTGAGTAGGTATGTGCTATGAAAAGTGATGAAATGATGTTGTTATAAATAAACAAATTTATATTTAGTAATCAAACAAATAACTGTTTCTCCTGTTACTGTTACTGACAATAACATACTGAATAACTATAATTCAGCTCACTGAAGTGGTTTAATCTTAGTAGGCTTTCTCATTACCCAAAACACACAGCTAAGGCAAAAAAGAAGTGGCAATCAAGAATCATGCGTGGCCTCCTGACCATAATTCTAAAAGAAAATTTGTGGAAAGGGCTGAGAAATCGACTTGTCCAACGTCTGACATAGATAAAGTTTTAGGAGAGGTGTTCCTGCAATTAAAAATGGTCACCCTTTCCACAATTACTCAATATTTGTAGGAGGAAATGGATCTTATTTCTTTTTTTATAATGAGCTCCTAAGTTTTAGAGGTGTTAGATGCCAGGTAGTTGATGGTTCATCATAAAATGACTGGTAGTTAAAAAATTGTCACTATTTTTACATCAGTACTGCTATCTGCCAATTTCATTATTTTGCTTGTGCTGTGGGTCAGTGTGCATTGAGTGTGTATTTTGAGTAGACCAAAGGACACGTAGACCAGAGGATGCATCCTTGTGGCATTCTGGAGTAAAGGAGTAATAGTTCCCTTGTCCTGTGAACTGTTTGTGGTTTGTTAAGAATGTCAAATATTATCACTTACACAGATGGTGTTAAATGCTAAACTAAAGTCTGCAAACAGCATATTTACATTATGCATCATTGCATCAATTGACCTGTTTTTTCTGTATGTATTGGATAATAGACAGGTTGAATATATATTTTTACTTGCCTTTCCCAAACTGTGCCAAAACTGTTCACCTTATTTTGATTTATGGTGCCTAATTGGCTACAGAATGTGCAAAATAGTGCACTTTGTTTATGCTGTTTACTCTGGGACAGCTTTGCCAAACGAACAAAAATGGCTGCCAAGTGCCTGGGCATGTCTGAACAGGGAGTTTTGCTGTGGCCTTTCGATATTTCTGTAAAGGCTTGTGAAAGAGCCTGGGTGCAACTAATCATAGGCATTGTTCCCAGGTAATCACTCTGTCTTAAAGGCTTGTGGGTAAAAAAGTGATAGTGGCTTTGGAAACAATGATGTAAGGACGCAAAAAGAGAGAGGGAATCTATTGCTGCTGACTTGGGTTTGAGAGAGGGGAGATAAATAAGCCAATGGAGAGTTGATGACAGGAATAAAATGAGACTGGCCCCTTTAGGGATTGTACAGTAATTTGTATGCCAGAGAGCATGCTTAAGAAGGTGCTCTGTTAAAATTTCTTAAATGTGCATATTTTTTCCTCTCATTTTGAGTTCCCTAGTCATGGACCCCTTGTTACCTCTAAGCAGGCACGTAGCCACCCACCTGCCCGCTTATGCAGCCACCCTCTTCAAGCTTTTTAGCACAGCCTGCTGGCATACTTCCAGGAGCCTGGCCTGGGTCTACACACACACACACAAGCACACACATATACTCTAAAAACCTTGGAGAAGTGCAGGGTTGTCAGCTAGTAAAAAAGGTGAACAAACAAAATGCAGTAATCATTTCTGAATTATGTATTTTGAGTAATGTATTACATAAAGAAGCTTAATGCTACATAAAATACTTGTATATGTTTGTTTGCATGTAGCTGCATAATACAAAAATAATTCATTGTTAAAAGTTTGTAGCATAAATATTTACCTTTTTTATCATTTAGAGCATAACAGTCTTTATGTAAACTAACTCACTTAAATTTTTGTATAACTAAACAGTTGTTAAAAAAGTTTTGTATATACCAGGAACAACACCTTTGTCTTGTTCATGGGATGTGAACATAACCCTCCAGTCTGTAACCCCCTAGTACTCCCTCAATTAGACGTCACTGCTTTACATTGGCTGGGTTCATTGATCCATTTATATACAAGTGGCATTAATTATACAACTAATCTTAAATTTGGACGAAAAGGAAAATGAGGATTAATAGTTTGGAAAAGCCAAGTTGGTTTCTCTCCTCTAATCTTTTGTTTACTGACTAACTTGTTGGCAGGGATTCTTTTCCAATTTTCTTTGCATAAAGCTTATGGCAGCTTTTATGAAATGGCAACACATGCCTGCTACTTTTTCATGGAGTTTTCACTGAAATAAACTAAAAAGGATTTTTTTTTCCCTGAAATTTGCAAATGCCTTTTTTTGGGAAGAGGGGGCTTATGTAAGGTGTTGGTATGTATATGAATATTTACCATCTCAAATTCTAGTCTTTGATGCTCCATAATAGGTGACAATCCTTAACAGATGTCAATGTCATCTCTCTGACTGTATGATCCCTTTTCCATCAAACACTTGAATCTTCCACTGAGCCCACCTACCAGGTCAACCCTTTATTTGGGTTTTCCTGCAACATCATGAGTGAAAAACCACTTGAAGCAGAGCGCTGCCAGTCTCTGAGCTTCCCAGACAGTCTCCCGCCTCACTACAGCATGGCGAGATGATGGCACCATGCCTAAGGCAACAGTGGCATGTTGTATGGGAACTGTCTCTTCCTTACTCTCACCATGTGGGCAATGTCTGCACTAACTTCTTTAATGGTCTTAAAGGAATTCCTCTCTTAATACCTTTTGCGTAATACATAAATTGTAAAAATAGTGCTAAACTTGTTAAAACTTGACTTTTTCTCTGTTTCTTTTATTGCTTACTTTATGTTCTTAAGATTAATTTCCATTTAATCATTCATTTTCTAGCCCGCATTTTCACTAATTGGGGTTATGTTGGTCTGCTGGAGCCTATCCAACAGCAAAGGCAGGATGGTACACTCGGAAGAGGTCGCCAGTCCATCACGGGGCCATACACACACTTACTCACACTCCTATTGGCAATTTAGAATCACCAATCAACCCAATGTACATGTTTTGCCACTGTGGAAAAAGACTAGTAAACCCAGGTAAGCACAGGGAAAACATGCTAACTCACTTTACATTGCTGAAAAATTCTTTTTGCATTGCTATTACTGGGCATTATATTCTATCAAATAGATACATAGATAAATTGTTTACACTAAAAGAATTTTCCATCTGGGAAGCAGGAATTCTTTCCATGAGCAAGTTGTGTTTGAACAACTAGAGGACTTGGGAGCAGGCAGATTAATCAACAAACCAACTTAGTTAAGTAGTTACTAAACTACCATTAGCTCATTAAAACACATTTTATATATCCCCTTAACACTGCAACATTAGCAATAGATATTTTAAGCTGTATAGGTTTGATGTTGAGTTTCCATTTGTCATTGCACCTAAACAAATCACATTTTGGGAGATTCAACACTTAACATACTTAGAGTGTACTTGGTTTAAGTAGGCCACAGTTACAACATTATTGTTAACATTAACATATTAATGTTTCCATGCGGACCATTTTTCAGACCATTAAACTACCTTCAACTACGTTTGGTAGTGTGTGATGTTCTGTGTATTTTTATAGTTAATTCATTTTCAACACATACAGTGGGGGAAAGTATGATTTTCATGATAGATATGTCAGCTATGAGAGACAAAATTAAAAAAAATCCAAATTGTGCCAAATTGTCTGATTTTATAAGAATTTGCAAATTATTTTGTGGAAAATAAGTATTTGGTCACCTGCAAACAAGCAAGATATCTAGCTCTTACAGACCTTGGTGTAAAGAAATGAACTGTGGCAGCAATCATTAGAAAATGGAAGACATACAAGACCACTTTAATCTCCCTCGATCTGGAACTCCAAACAAAATCCCCATGGGGTCAAAATTATTACAAGAACAGTGAGCAAAGAATCCCAGAACCACACAGGAGGACCTAGTGAATGACCTGCAGGGAGCTGGGACTAAAGTAACAAAGACTACCATCAGTAACACACTACACCACCAGGGACTAAAATCCTGCAGTGCCTGACGTGTCCTGGCCTGTCTGATGTTTGCTAGAGAGCATTTGGATGATCCAGAGGAGGATTGGGAGAATGTTATATGGTTTATATAAAACTGAATTAGAATCTTTTGGTAAAAAATCTACTCGTCGTGTTTCGAGAAGACAGAATGCCGAGTTGTATACAAAGAACACCATAATGACTGTGACGCATGGGGGTGTAAGCATTATGCTTTGGGGCTGTTCTCCTGCGAAGGGACCAGAATGACTAATCCAATGTAGAAAAGAATGGATGCGGCCATGTTTTGTCAGATTTTGAGTGAAAAACTTCCATCAGCAGAGGCATTGAAGATGAAACATGGCTTTGTCTTTCAGCATGACAATTGGTGGCTGACTAAATACTTTTTTGCCCCACTGTAAATGCAGAATGCATGTTTGTGACAAAACAACTACAACAGTTTGTTTTCAGAAGTTTAAATGCAGAAGGCATAATTTACATTATTGTTTATGTATGCAGACTACACTACACTCCTAATTTTAAACACATGTTCTACAGTATATTCAAATTAAAAGCAAGATTTTGTCTTAATTGAAATATTATACTTAAAATATATGTTTGAATATATGTTTAAAATATTTGTGTGTGTATACATTTTCAGATTTCTGGCCTGGACCTAAAGCATATTATTTAAAAAATGATTTTTTTTTGTTTGTTTGTTTTTAAATGTAAAAGTAATTTAAACCCAAAGAAATAACAGCACTTTCAGGATTTCAGGATAGCTAGCGGCAAACAATTTTGACGTCTCACAAACAGTGCTTTTCCCTACAGAATTGAATAGCGATTCTAATTTTGCTCACAAAATTTCCCAGAGATGCTCTAAAGTCGTCAGGCAAAATTATCTGTTTTGACACTTCTACTAGTTCTTAGTTTGACTGTTGTCATATGAGAAGTCTCGCTGCTGGTAAACAGTGTTGGTTTGTTACTCTAAAAGTGTAATTAGTTATAGTTGCTAGTTCATATTTAATAACAACGTCAGTAAGCTTTGAGTACTAAGTAAGTAATCGAATTGTACAGTGTAAATTTTTTTTCGACAGGAGCCCTGCCCTAACACCATAACTCTGATCAAAATACCTGGTTGACTGATGTACTACATTGCATCTGTGACATTGTGTCACTATGAAACTCAAGTCAAAAAGCACCTAAATGCATCATCTGACAGAAACAGACGTGGTAGCTTTAAAAATATGTCTCGTTTTGCTGCTTTAATTATTTATTTCGTTAGAGGAAAAAGAAGACTTCCTGTTTAATAGGCATATCACCTTTCTGACTTGAACAAATGTGTTCTTGTCTATTGAGTGCAGTTTACCTGCTCCAGAGTCATGAGGGCTTGTTATTCCCGTCTGATTTGTCAGCTCAGTGATCACAGTTCAGAAAGAGGACAGTGTTAGATGTCACAGATATCTGAGTGTCCCAGCTGAGAAAATACAGAAGTTATTATGCAATAGCACTGCAGTACGAGAATGTGCTTTTCTTAATAATCTTCATCATGTTTTTTTTTCTCTTATTGAGATAAGTACATTCATGCCATCTTGAGTTTCATCTGTCTGTTGCCAAGGGCTGTGGGTCTGCCTCTACTTTCCTAAATATATGGGTTGTAAAACTGGGTTTTACCAGGAACTAGTTTTATATGTGAATATGACTGTATTGCTAAGTGAAGTAAGACATTGTATATTTTTAGAAAGCTACAGGTATGTTTCTTTACAGGTAAGTAAAGAATGTGGTGCTAATAGTGCAGGTGATTTTTATGACTCAAATACGTGTGACCTACTTACCAGTGTTTTGTACATGACAACTGATTAACCCATGTAATTATGACTACTATCAATTTTCTTTATGTGAAGGGCTGGACAGAATAAAAATATCATTGGGTGTTATGCAAATGAACATGTAGAAGGGCCAAAAGTATACAGTGTAATAACTACTGTCGTTTTATAGACATAAAAGTTAGGGTGTGCAAATAAACCTGAGCCATCACAAATACACTAAAGGGCTAAACATTTTTGTGTTTCTAATATGTTTCTTTTTTTAACATCCTATTTTGGATTTAGTTTGACTTTTACCTTCGCTATAAATAAATCTGGAAAGATTTTCGACAAGAGCTGAAACTTGGCTGTTTGAATTTCCCTATTTATCCACAAAATTAAGTGAAATCATGCCAGAATTGGTTGAAAAGATCTGGGAGGCTGCCAGTGTTTCAGTTTATCCCAAACATAGGATAAAGTGGGGTTGACGTCAGTTGCATTCATGGACAGGGTGATATGGGGTTTGGAAGATGCTCTGCTGCAAATAATAGTACTAAAATAATATAACATTTGGGGAGAGAAATTTAAAGAATTATTTTCGACATGCAAAAAGTAATCAAGGGCAGCATAGTGGTTATCACGGTCGCCATACAGCACAAAGGTTCTGGGGTTAGATTCTCGGGCTTATTCTGTGTGGAGTTTGCATGTTCTCTCCTTGCTTGCGTGGGTTTTCTGCCCCATGCAAGCAAGGAGAGGGTACTCTGGTTTCCTCCCACAGTACAAAAACATGTACATTAGGTTGATTGTTTTAGGTTGTCCTGTCCAGGGTGTACCTGGGATAGGCTCCAGCAGACCCCTGTGCCCCCAATAAGGGAATAAGTGGGTATAGAAGATGAATGAATAAAAAAGGAATCAACACATGACATTCCTGTAACTCTGTTAAAAGTCCTGTAGATGCTTCTGTCAAGTGTAAGCAGATTAAGATGGCTATTCTAGAACATTTGTATCTGTGTCTATGCATGGTACTTTTGGAACAATGATATAGGTCGTTGTCCTGCTGAAGGCAGACAGAAGAATGGTTAGAATGATCGCTGTCAAACCACAAACCACCTCCACAAAGCTCCAAGAACCTCTTGCTGCTAATAATCACTCTATAGTTCAGCGAAGATCTCAATGGAAGAGTGATGCAAAAAAGTCATTTTGCATACTTTTAACAAAAAGAGTTGTTGTCTTGGAAACCAAGATTTAGTTATTGTGCCCCAACCAGAGGCTCTTTACATGGTGGAAAAAAAGGTTTCAGGAGAATAACCTTCTTACATCATACTGTGAGGCTGTGTGGTTAGCACAGGTACTGGAAACCAGTATTAGCAAAATCTCAAGAACAATCCAAAAAGGAGTCCTAGTGGGTTGTTTTAGCATGATAATGACCCAAAGCGTTATTTTAAATTCACCAAGGAATTTATGCACAGACACAGATACAGTGTTCTAGAATGACTATCCCAGGCCCCAGACATCTATGGATCTATGGATTACTTTAAAAAGATTGAAAATGACTGAACTGGAAACTTTAAAACTGACTAAAATGAGAATTTTTTTTAAAGACGAATGATTTACAGGCTGTTATCTTACAAAAATATTATTTTATAGAAGTTCCCAAATTTTTGCACCTGTCTGTTTTGTTATAATTCATTTCATTCTCATTTGCATTAGGTTAATTAGTGATTCTTAATTGCACATAGGAGTGAGTGTGAGTGCGTGTGGTTGTGTGTGGCCCTGCGATGGACTGGCAACCTGTGCAGGGTGTAATCTTGCTAAACTTTTATTTCTCCTATACCTGCTTATTTTTCATCTCCTAAGGCTCCTAATGGAGCCTTTTCCAGCACACATAGGGTGAGAGATAGGGGTACACCCTGGACAGTTTGCCAATCCATTGCAGGGCCACACATCAATTGACAATTACACACACTCACATTTACTCCTATGGGCAATTTAGAATTACCAGTCGACCTAATGTACATGTTTTTGAACTGTGGAAGGAAACCGGAGTGCTCGAAGTAAACCCAAGCAAAAACAGGGAGAACAAGCTTCGCAGGAAGACCGGGACCTTCTTTTTGTGAGGTGAACTGCTATCCACTAACCCACTGTGCTGCTCTTATGATGTTAATTTAAACACTTTGATTCATGACAGTTTTATGTCCTTTTAAACATTAAACTATGACCATGTTCCTAATTAAAACAAATTCTTGAAATCCACAGTTTTTGTTTAATGAGTTTTTTAAATTTACACTTTCGTTTTAAATTAAAGAAAAAAGTTCTAACATCATTAATCTTGGTTTCTTTTTTTTAAATCACAGAATCTGCTGATTAATATAGCTAAGGAGTGTGACCAAGTGGCTGCTGGCAACACCGCAGCCAGCACTGCTCAATCTCACTGTATAGTTTGACAGTGGAGACCCATTGACTGATTGGACCTGGCTCTGGTTCTAAACATGTGCAAATGTAACAATTTAATTATTTGCACCACAAATCTGTCCTTGGCTGTGCATCTTTTTCAGTTTTTAGCAGTCACTCTGTATAGCTAAAGGTTTCTTTAATTTTTTAAAGAAACCTATGGCTTGGAAAGGCTTGTTTTTTATTGTAATACACACCTCATAAATGTATACTGGTTATTTTACTTTGGTGGAAAATGAACCTACTGTTCTCTATACAAATTGTTAAACAAATAGCTAAAAGAACAACATCTGCTTTGCCAGGCAGGAATAAAACACACACACACACACACACTAACACACACACACACTAACACACTTTAAGGTCCAGTTGTTGGACTAATTCTAAAACCAAGTTAGTTGGCATCTTTCCACCAGTTGGTTTATGTCTTTCACCAGAAATGCGTGATGTGTGTCTCTAGCGCTGGGACTGGGTAACTCTGCTTTGTATCACTCATAGTGTTAGAAATTATGGAATTAAAACTTATAGCAATACTCCAAACAGATATTAAATGTCTAGTGCAGAATTAAATGGACTCCTTCAGCTTTGAATTTTTGCAATATATATATATATTCTTTTTTTAAGGTTTTTTTATGGGGCTTTTTTAATACTTTTTTGGAGGGCCTTAATGTTTTTTAATGCAAAAGTATCCGGAGTCTTAACTGTCTGCTGAAGCCTATTCCAGCACACACAGAGCAAAAGGCAGGGAGGTAAACCTGGACAGGTCGCCAGTCCATCGCAGGGCCACATACACACACTCCTATGAGCAATTTAGAGTCAACAATCAACCTAATGCACATTCTTTTGGGCTAAAACCGGAGTACCTGGAGGAAACGCACCTAGCACAGGTAGATGCTTCCTTTATGTAGAAGAAAAAAAGGAAACATGTTTTCAGCTGTAAAAACCAATGCTTACAATGATAAGATACTGCTAGAAATTCAGCGTATAGATGCAGCATAGCTTCACATGTTCTGTAAAATTTGCTATCAAGTCCAGAATCTCTGTTGTCTGTCTGGCTATTCCAGTTTACAGTGCATCTTTCCTTCACTGATGAATTAATTATTTGATTGCATATAAAGCTTGGATGTATTTAATGACATGAGTGTGAAGCCAGGCATGTTCTGCAACCCATAGCAACATTTATTGGCGAGCAGCACACTTTTTATTTTGGTTTATTTTGTGCAAAGTAAATTTGATCATTTTCAAATAATATTAAATCATATTCTACGTAATACATATTTCTATACTATTTCTTAACATACCAGAAAATGTTTTAGGTAAATTTTACTAGGAACTAGCAATATGCATAAAAAGATCTGGAACTGGAATCGGAAACAAACAACTAAACGACGCTGCGGTAAAAGCTTGGCAAATAGTCATGATAAAAAAAAGTTTGGTGACGTCAGTGGGTCAACAGCTTGAAGCAATTATTCCAAGCAAAAGATATGCAAGCAAATATCAAGCCTTATTTTTTTAATTCACTTTTCCAATACTTTTACTCAGGAAATTTGGTGGTCTGCTGTTAATAATGCTATGTTCCAAATTGTTGAATATACTGAAATGTAAATAACAATATAAAAAAGAGTTTCATGTCAAAAGTTAATTTAAACATATGTCTTTGGTGTATAGAAAAGACTAAGTATTGTTGTAGACTAAGTGGACTTGTTGTTTAAATGCTATCGGAGGGGATTGTATATACATCAATCATTCTGATTGATGTAAAGTTTGACAAACAGTCTGGACTAAGCAGCGTGCAAGGAAAATATCTAGAAACGCTGACAAACTGGTTAATTTAAATTAAAAGGTCATAGTTAATAGCGCAAAGTTAGAATCGCCAGTGTAATGTAATTGTTATTCCTTCAAGAAAAGATGATCCTTGAGTTAATTGGAGCATAGTGTTCCAACTCTTCTTCTCCAGCACCCTTGTGCCAGTGCTCTCTGGTAGATTGTGCACCTTTTACACCTAGCAGCTGCTTTTGCAAGAGCTGACAGAATGTCTTAAACATTCTTACAACCGCTCTGAAACCAAACCAAATAATATTGCACTCCTGTTCATTCGCCAATATAGTTATTTTGCATTAACTGTAACCAAATGCAGCTTCTGTTTCCAGTGAATGTCTAAGAAGAAACAATGTCCCATCCCTAATATAGTATGGATAAGACTATATTACAGGAAAGAACCCTTAAGAATCATGCATTTATTAGACTGATGTAAATGCCAGAATAAAACTTGTACACAAGGCAGAACACACTGCCACTTTCTAATGTCACTCTCTTTGACTTAACCACAGCTTAAATATTATTTAATTCACTGATGTGATCAGTATTTTTTTCCTCTCTATTTTGGTTGAAATTTACTGTATTTACTGTTACTATAAAATAATTAATTTAAAAATCTGAGGCATGAACCAAATCACATGAAATGACAATCAAGCTTTGAATGTTCTTCCTGCAATTGTGTGGGTTTACTCAGGGTTTACTTCAGGTTTCCTCCTGCAGTCCAAAAACATGTACATTAGGTTGATGGGTGATTTTAAATAGTCCATAGAACTTAGTGTGAATGTGTGTGGTTGTTCGTATGTGTAGCCCTGCGATGCAAGGGTGTACCCTATGTGCAATGGGGTAAGCTCAAGCAGACCTCTGTGACTCCAGGGAGACTAGAAAAAAAGCAGGTATAGAAGATAATTAAATTAATACAGGTTAAGCTACTGTGCGAAGGACAAAGTGAAATAGGATTGGTTAGATAAGTTATAGAGAAAATTTGTGGCACCAGATTCTGAAAGCACAGTTTCATATAGTTTTACCCTAATTTTTATCTAATAGTGTTTAGGTCTCTGTGAAAAGCTGGTTGGATTATGTAGGTAGGCCTAATCTCATAGCCAGTAAGGTATAAAACATGACACTACTGTGGCCTGGATATAAAGTTATAAGAGTATGTTCTGCTGCTTTTATTTTATTTAAATCTATTAATGAATTAATTTACATTACATTTACATTTATTTTAATACATTTATTATCACTTTATACTAAATAAAGTAGGTGCTATATAGTATGCTAGAAAAAAAAATCTATTCACAGCTCTATGGATTTAACAGGGTGTTGCATAGGGTATGTTCATATAATAAAGTCTAAACCCCTATGTTGCATGAAGTGAGCTATGTTCTCTGCAAGGTGAAAAGTTGTACGTGCAACAGAAAGTCATTTGTTTATAACTTTATGATAAAGAAAGTAGATGCTACATAGTATGCTAAAAAAATAATCTATTTACAGCTCTATGGATTTAACAGGGTGTTGCGTAGGGTATGTTTATATAATAAAGCCTAAACCCCTATGTTGCATAAAGTGAGCTATTTTCTTTGCAAGGTGAAAAAGTGTACGTGCAACAGGAAGTTAGAGACGAGGGCGGTCCTTGAAACCTGAAGCTGCTCTACCTGCTGGTGCCTGTCCTGAGTGAGAAATAGGAAAGATCAGCGGGCAGGAATTCTGTCTTGACAAAGACCTGTCAGCACTTCAAGGTTTCTATGGTAACCTAGGAATGTTTTCTTTAATAATAGGTACCTGGGTGGCTGAATGTTCATTTATTCTTACTAATCCTTTTAGACATCTGTCAAGAAACATTTGCCACACATTTGTTTGCTACTCCACATTTCCAACTTACTTACAGACACCGGAAAGATCACATTTACCTTACTAACACAAAAAAGCGTGTAGGTGGGTGGAGGGAATGTCCAGAAAACAACATTTTATGTTGATACATTCAATGTATTTTTTCTGACAAAACACTTGACACACACCTTTTAAAATACTAAAATGTGGATATGCAGTAAAACAAAATACAGTGGCAAAGAAAAGGATGTCAACCTATTTAATTAACACACAGCAATTCTAATCTTTGTGTCTTTATTAAACTGACCAATTATACACTCGTAATGCTAAAGGAAAAAAGGGAATAAATAAGTAAGCCATTAATAAAAAACATATATCCAATATCTTCCTTTTGCAAACTTAAGGTATGCATCAGTATTATCCAGGAGAGCAAAGGCTTTCTACATGGTGTTTTGACTAACTTTGATTCTAAATAGTGTTGGAATTTGAATTATTTAGGACTGCACAGTGGCATAGTGGTTATCACAGTCGCCTCACATTCACAAGGTTTTAAGTTTGAATCCAAGGCACAGGGACTTTCTGTGCGGAGTTTGCATGTTCTCTCTTCTCTTCAAGCCTACTTCAATCTGTTACTTGTGGTTTCTTTTTTACCTCATTGCGAACTTGGTTGCACTTTAGGAGCCTAATTGGTTAGGAAGAATAAACACAGTACTAAATTGTCTCCATTCATAGACAATTTGTATGTTGTCTGATGGATGTCTAAAAACTGCCAGCCCATTTGAAGTGGTTCATATTAGTTAATGCATTTTTTGAATAGCAGTCTTTGTTTAAATAAAATTTAGCATATAATGTAGCTCTATAACAAACCTTTTATTTCATCAATTGTACTTTGGCTGGTCAATAATTTTCATTGAATTGGTTAATCTGTGGGTCCTCCACCATGAAAGCTTAATAGGTGCATTCAAAAAAGACACAAAGTCTTTATGAGTTCTCCCAGGTTTGGGGTCTTTCTGTGTGGAGTTTGCATGGTCTTCCCCCGGTTTCCTCCCACAGTCCAAAAACATGTGCATTAGGTTGATTGGTGATGCCAACTTGCCCAAAGGAGTAAATGTGATTGCGTGTGGTTGCGGGCGTGTGGCCCTGCGATGGATTGGCGACCTGTCCAGGGTGTAACCCCTGCCTTTCGCCCTATGTGCGCTGGTATAGGCTCCAGCAGACCCCCGAGACCCCAGATTCGGGAATACGCGGGTATAGAAGATGAATGAATTAATGTATGGGTTTTATTAGTTTATCAAATACTGTTGTGATTTAGATTATTTGATATATTAGAATATTAAATTATATAATTGTACATTACTTTTGCCATTGTCACTGTATTTTGGCTATTGTCACTGTATTTTGGCTTTTGTGTGTGTATAAGTGTGTGTGTGTGTGTGTGTCTGTGTGTGGGGGGGGGCATGTATGCATTACTATCTTTCGGAAGAGATAGCATCAGAGGATGGGGAAGGCTAAGCAGTTTTGCCCCAGTGATGCAGGGTGATTACACTAGGATGGGGAGCTAAGAGCTCACGAGGGTACTATAAGACCGATAACACAAATATTTACTTTACTATTTTTTAAAAATAGGAAAAAATATAATATAATTCAATTCAATTGTGAACAATTGAAACATCAAACTCTAAAATTCTATAATTTCTGCAAATTTAAGCTATTTTCTAAAGCTCAGACAGTGATGTGCAAAACCACACCTAATGTTATATGTGTAGAAATAAGAAAAAAAGGAATGGTTTAGATTGGAAAATACCTCAAAGTATTACAAAAAAACTTTTCTTTTTAGAAAAATTAACCTTTTTTTAAACCTTTTTTTAAACCTACCTTAATGCCACAATGTAAAGTATTTTTGTTTAGTTGGTTAGGCTGTAGAATTTGAGGAAAACAGCAACACTGGGCATGGTAGTCATACTGTATAAAGATATATTTGCATGTCATGTCAGGATACACATTTTATATGTTGGATATTTCAGGGTTTTTTTTGATAGATTTATTTAAATTTAATCAGCTCTATCATCTATGTTTTACATTGAATTTACTGGTCTCTTGTGACATTCTTTCATTTTGTGCAAAAAACAAAAATAAAACCCTGTAAGGTTATTTCCTGCTGTTTAGAGCTGTAAATGATATCTGTACCTCTTCTTTAATGCTTTTGTTTTGGCATGGGAACGACAGCCCATCCCAGGGTGCTCAGTGCACTGAAAGCCCTGCTCGCACTGCCTCCATGACCTGTGTCTTTGTCCTCCTGTGGAGGGTAGGGAGCTTTAACAGCCTCATGGCATACTGCAGGACATTCACTGGTGAACAGCCTACTCCTGAAGAAACATATAACCATGGGAATCCTGCCTGTACAATGAAGTGCCATAGCCAAGGCACTGCAAAATTACTACTTATTCACGTAAAAAAAATACAAAATAAAATAAGCTTTATTCTACCAGGTGTTACAAACAATATTCAGATTAGATTGTCATTTCTATTAGGGCAAGCTTGTTTTGATGAAGCTGGGCCTCTATTTTGGATGGCATCACAGTAAATTAAACAGAGTCTGTAGTGCTGTAGAAGCACAGTACACATAGCAAAGCTCAGGAAAAAAAGTAGTAATATTCATTCACTGATGTTACATAAAATAAGGTTGATCAGCAAAGTATATAGCTGGGAGGTATAAAAGCGAAATTAGACACCGCATGGTAATCTGACCTGTTTTTAAAGGACTGTTGTTTTTAACAACAAAAATTTAAATGACAAAAAGCAATATTTTATAGTGGTGTGGCAGACAATATTTGAATTAAAACATACCTTATAGAGTTTTTAAAATTGTTGATTTGTGCCTATAATACAAGCTATATAACACAAACTCTAATTACATATTTTTAATTTGAGAATTTAAATTCTCACATTATAAGAAATTCTCAAGTGAAACTTAAGATTTACTGTAAACTTACGTCATCCGGTCTACAATTACGGCCTTATCTGGAGCAAATTATATTGATCTCTTTTATACAGTTGGGCAATCTGAGGTTAAGGTCCAACTTACATATTTTTTTACTGTAACTGCATTTTTAGCATTATGTTGAGATTATATATCATTGTAAGACTAGGATTTCTTCAGAACTTTCCTCTGTGCTGCGGATGTGGTTGGGTAATTCTAGTCCCATCTTTAGCTCAATGATATTACATAAAATAAGGTTGATCAGCAGTGCCCAATCTAGCTACAAAGAGCTTTTGTTTATTAACATGGGTAATGGCGATTTCATGTAAAATAGGTGAGCCTTTTTGGCCCTGTTATACTGGTCTTGCTGCTTTGACTACTTTCGAGCCACTGCCTTGTGTCCTGATCTCTAAATCTGCCAATAGCCCAGAGCACACGCATCCAAGGCCAGCCAAATCCCAATCCCACAATTTGTTTAATTATGGGAACTAAGCTCAACTTTCTTTTGGGGAATCCATAATTTCTAGTTAAATAGAAATCTATCGGGTGATTTTTGGCCAAGCAGCATATATGCTAAATCCAGCGGGCAAAAGGACAGGAGGAAAAAGAGAGTCTTCAGCTAAGGAGAATTAAAAGGAGTGGCTGACTCCAGAAGAAAGGCATAATGCCAAAATTGGTGCCGCAAGGGAGCTGTGAACAGCCAGGGACCAGACATTGCCATACTAGTAAGACTAAGCGCACACATGCTTGCACAGTCCACTTTAACGTTTACACATGGCACAAGCCAAGAGTTTTTTTCTTTCAAGAATGCCAATTAGACCCATTTTAAAAATGTGCTTAGGGGAGATAAAATCCAGCTGTTACTTGTTCATTTCCTTTTTGTTTCCATGACAGCATGAAAGAAATTAGTGATAGCATTTAAAATGAGATATAAAATAAGCTATTTATAATGAAGACTGTAAAGCTACAAATGTTATGCTCTATATAGGTAGGTAAAATCACTATATATTTTACTCCACAAAGACATTTAAATAAAATAAACCCATCAACTCTTTGTTATAAAGTTTTTTACCATATATCAAGCATCTGAAAGGCTTGTAATTTTTACATTTAAAAACAGATGATCAAAAGGTATGTTTTTTTTAAATCAACTGATTCACAACTAGCGATTGTATTTTAGCAACTTGTTATTACAAGAAACTAAAAAAGCTTATTAATCTATAAAACTAGACACAAGTTATGAACTCTGTGTTGGGAATGTATTGATTTATAAGTGATTTTGACAGTTTGACAAATAGTGGTAAATTGTCTACAGCTGACTTTACAAAAAAGAAAACCTATAATTAAATTTTTTATAAATTAATTTGTAACAGTACAAATCTATTACTTCTGATCCCAAAATCAGTGTATATATGAATAATTAATGGGAACTTGTTGCTGTAATTTATCCCTGCATTCAGTGTACGTGACACCACCAGTCTCTCACACATTCAGTCCGCTTTCACTTCCTTGACCTAAGCATGATGTCATGACGGGTGCAGTTTTCTCAGTCTAACAGAAGTAGTTACTAACTGGACATTGTTCCTTCTAAAAATGTGATGTTGTAAATTACCCAGTCTTACTGCCAGAGGCAAATCAAGATGAAGTGAGAACCAGAGGCAAAATTAATAGATGGAGATTTTTCTAGGTTTTTCCTAGGTTTTTCTAGGAGTTTTTCCTTGCTACTTTGCCCTCAGCTTGCTCATCATGGACAAACTGATTTCTATCTCATTTACATTTAATAGTTATCTTTGATTGTGTAAAGTTGCTTTGAAACAATGACCATTGTAACAAATAAAATTTAACTGAAATATGTGTGTGTGTGTGTAGCCCTGTTATGAACTGGCAACAAGTCTCCTTTCTGCCTTTGGCCCTGTAATAGGCTGCAGCAGGCCCTGTGACCTTAAATTGGGAAATAAGCAGGCTAAAAAATTATAAACACTATTAAAAATTTTTTTTTCATCTTCTATACCTGCTTATTCCTGAATCTGAGGTCACGGGGGTCTGCTGGAGCCTATCCCAGCGCACATAGGGCGGAAGGCAGGG
>JAOTQW010000018.1:4635050-4645858 GCA_026260075.1 Sisor rabdophorus
CCATTAATGTCAGAACAGCAGAGTCACTGGCTGTCTTCAAAAGACGCTTAAAGACATACCTCTTCCTTAAACACCTGACACATAATAAAAAAGAAAATTAAAAAAGATATCATTCTGCTCTATAATTGTATTTATAATTGCTTTAGTTGTTACTGACTGTTATTGTTTGCTCTTCAATCTTATTTGAATGTAAATGTAATAGAATGCCACCTGTGCAGCAAATCTAGTCTTGAAATCTCCTTATTACAAAATTTCCCATAGTCAATTGTCAGCTGTATCATAAGAACATAGAAGTGCCTGAAAACGACAGCATCTTAAGCCACAAAGTGGTAAGCCACATAAAGTAACAGAGTGAGGTCAACGAATGCTTAGGCGTATAGTGAAATAGGTTGTCAACTTTTCTGCAGACCTTCAAACTTTATGTGGCATTCAGATTAGCTCAGAAACAGTGCCCAAAGAACTTCATGGAATGGGTTTCCATGACCAAACAGCTGCATCCAAGCCATACTTCACCAGATGCAATGCAAATCACCGGATGCAGTGGTGTAAAGCCACTGGACTCTAGAGCAGTGGAGATGTGTTCTCTAAATTGACGAATCACGCTTCTCCAACTGGCAATCTTATGTGCAAGTCTGGGTTTGGCAGTTGCCAGGAGAAGGGTACTTGTATGACTGCATTGTGGCAAGTTTAAAGTTTGGTGGAGGGGGGATTAAGGTGTGTTTTTTATGGGGGTGAGGTTGTCCAACACATGTGACCTCTCCAATGCGCTTGGTCAAGAATTGATAAAATCACACTATTAAACCTTGTGGACAGCCTTCCCAGAAAAGTTAAAGAGTTGAAGCTGTTATATCTGCAAAAGGTGGACATTTTACTATATGTTGTACAGTGTATAATTATGCATGTAACAAAAACATTTAAAATGTATTTATTCATTTAAACATGCTGCTCTATCAGTTTCAGTTTCGTTTTATTTGCTTTTTACAGTGGTTATTATCTCAAAGCTGCTTTGCATATTCAAAGATAATAATGAAACTAGGTTGGCGTGGTGGCGTAGTGGTAAGCACGGTCGTCTCACAACAATAAGGTCCTGGGTTCGATTTCTGGGCACAGGGTCTTTATGTGTGGAGTTTGCATGTTCTTCTATGCTTGCGTGTGTTTCCTCCAGGAGTTTCCTCCTGGTACTCCGGACTAAAGTTTCCTCCCACAGTCCAAAAACATGTACATAATGTTGATTGGTGACTTTTAATTGCTCATAGGAGTAAATGTGAATGTGAGTGTGTGTTGTTGTTCGTCTATGTGTACCCTTGCCTCTTGCCCTATGTGCACTGAATAGGCTTCAAAAGACCCCTGTGACCCCAAGTTAGGGAATAAGTGGGTATAGAAGATGAATAATTAAATAATGATACTGCAGCGTGAAAGAGTAGAAGTTAGTTAGTCCCTGAAGTGCAAGCCAGGCAACGGTGGCAAGAAAAATCTCCCTAAGAGAGTAATAGGAAGAAACCTTGAGAGAAACCAGATTTAACCTGTGTGTATGGTAGCTGTAGAATCTTCATTGGGATGTGGAGACATCTAAGATTATAATGGCAATGCAATGTTTTAGCACAGGCATCTCGGCGGTGGCATGTGTATCTCGACTGAAAGTGAGGAAAAAGAGAGAGGGAGGGAGAGAGGAAAAAAAGGGAAAACAGTTATGTATTGTCACAGTCACAGGGTTTTCTGGTAAAATGTATTAAGAGTAGGGTGCAGGCAGGGACTCCGGCAAGACTAACTATAACAGCATAACCAAAAGGACACAAATGTAATAACACATCCTGTTATTGTAAGTCTACACATGACTATGAATGAGAAATATAAAAGTTTTCTTAGTCATTATAACATTAGTTTGGAGCACCACAGGTAAGCGTATCCTTTTTCTGGCCACAGGACACGGATTCACAGCTATCAAACGGAAAAGACTGTAATTTTCTTAGTTTTTAGTAGTAAAGCCAGAGTTTTTAAATAAATAAATATAAGCAATATATGTAATATATAAGTAAATGTTTTTAATTTTGTAATATTAATTAGTTACAATTATTTCATGTTACCCACATACAGGAGATAAATCTTTGCCTCATCCTGGAGTTGCACCCTTGACCTATGTAGCCCAACAAGTCATCACGCAACAGAACTCTCAACAAACTGAAAGATGGGGAACGGATGGCCTAGTGTTTAAAGTGTTGAACTGATAGCAGAAAAACTGGGGGTTCAATTCCCAAGATCACCAAGCCACTCATGTGGGCTTCTTAGCAAGGCCCTTAACCCCCAATTCCTCAGTTGTGAGTCGCTTTGAATAAGGGCGTCTGCCGAATGCTATAAATGTAAGTGTAAATATATGAGAAACTCAGGGTCCACATACACAAATAAATTTTGTGATTGGCCATTTAAGGTGCCTGGTTTAGTTTGTGAATGATAGCCAACTACTGAACAGCAAAGTCACTAAACATACGCCTGAAAGCAGATTTAGACATACTTTTTAAACAGTCCTGCTTTTCTCTGTGCATCTGTCAACAAGATTACCAACAATGTAATAAACTATCATGATTTGAAGTACAGGGCTCTTCAAGCATACATTATTAAATGATACAACATACTGACATTTTAAAGGCAAAAAAATTATTGCAACAACTTAACAACTTTTTCATTACAAGTTTGCATGTCCTCACTTTTACTATTCATCTTTCATCAGAAGCTTTTACAGCCAAATTGGCCCACAGATGAATGGTGCTTATATAAGCTTGAAGGGTTTTGGGATGCAATCAAGTGGCTTAATACATCCACCGTCATCACTGTGCCCTCTCCTATACCTTTAATGGACCGTCGAGTCTAATTTCCCCCACAGAAAGCTGCAGTTTGGAGCAGGGATGCTAAAGACTGTTGGCCATTTGTCTATAAAGAAAACCAGCTCTTCCGTCCACAATGAGATGTTTAACAAAAAATCACATCCATATATCTATCTATCATTATAATGTTATTATTGGATCAATTTAAGCGGTTCTGTTTACACATACAATACAATTTTAAAAGTAGAAGTAGCTACAATATTGCATTGCAGAATATTATAATAAAGTGAACTTTTATAATGTGTTTGACTGATAAAGTATATTTGAGTAGTGGCTTATTGTATGCATAAGCTTCAAGATTTTAAAAAGACTGGTATATAAGTAGTAAAAAATAAACAAGCTTAAAGCCAAAAAACTAATCATGTGATAAATAAAATCATGTGAATAATAAAAATTAAATATTAAATAAACAAACAAATAGATTTATTTTTTTAGCAATTATACTGAAGCCTATTATTTTATTAATGCGGCAGGTGCATTACACAAAAAAAATATGCACCCATTTTTTTCAAATGAGTCACAAAAATATTGTTACTGTTTTATCACTATGTGCACTCATTTATATGATGCAGCCATTCAATTTATTATTACATGTGATCCTGTTTTTGGTCCTGTTTGTTATGTTTAAAATAAAATTAGATTTAGTATTTAAGATAGAAATATTTCCATATCCCCTTTCATATTGAATGTTGTGTTTCTTTTTATATTTTATATTGTAAGTAAATGTGTGTAATGTGTGTGCTTTTTGTGTTCTTTGGAAAAAATCTGCTGATGATCTATAAGGGCATGAACGAGCATGTTTCTAGCAGACTTGAAGGGCACCTAGTAGGTTTGGAATGAAAAAAGTTGCATCAGAGATTAGGGAAATCTGGGATGGTGGTATTGATTATTTTTCAGTCAGACACTGCTGTCTAGGAACAAAACCAGAAGCTTACATGTTTAAAGAAAAGAGCTAGTGAACAAGTTAAATAATCACTGAATTGTTGGAAGGCCACTGCATTTTAGTAAATGTGTGCCTGTAATAGAGCCATTTGAGATGTTTTCATATTCATGTGGAAAAAGAGGCTGGAAGGGAGGAACGAGTCATTTTCTTTAAGTCAACACTTATGTTTGAAAATAGGGCCGAGAACATGGTTTCCACTGAGAGATTTCTTCACTTTCTAATCAAAAGGTCATTTGTGTGGTGTAGCCTGTGGCTTGTTGAAAAAGGACCCTTTTAGCAAATTCCTTCATTTTTGGCTTTAAGAATAAAAATTTTACATTTTATAAAATACAAAAAATGTTATTTGTATACCTTAAATCTAATCTATACCAAGAATAACCAAGTTGGTGATATTTATATGTAATAAATAATTACCATACTAATATAACACGATTTGTCTGGTACATCAATCCTTAAATTTGTATCTTAAGATTTGTGATGCAGGCAAATAGTTTATTAGCAGTAATTATAAATATAACTGGTTATTTTACATTTATGTCATTTGCATTAGTGTAACTGTAATTTGCATTTTAGGAGAGCAATCACACAAAACAAAATGATAAAAAAGATCAGTTGTTAACATATGCATGTGTTTTGTAGGTCTCCTCTAATAAAATACAGCTAGTGCCAGGAGCTTTGGTAGACAGCATAAATTCAGTCTGTCATTTAAATCTGTTCAAAAAAAGTAAAGTAAAGAAAGCACAAAAGTTTTCTTTGACACTTCAATTAAAAATAAATGATGGGATGTCATTTTTTTTCCATGGCCTTTAAATTGTGTTAAAGCTGGAGAGAAACATAAACCTCCATTAGAGTTTTGCACATTGAGCTCTGAAATGACGAAGGCTGAATTAAAGCAGAAGTGTTATATTCCAAAGCTCTGCGTTACCATTTTCTTATTGGGGGTGAGGGAACGAGCATTTTCAGACCCCTCAATTGGGGCAATAAATCTGGTCCCGTGCTAATTTTAGGCAAAATCTAATCTCAGACAATGTTACAGGCCCTGGGAGACCTGTTAGGCAGACCCAGTCTGGCATTGCCACAGTGAAAACACAGACTGTGAAATGACAGCTTTTTTAAAGCTTTTTAAAGACCTTTTTTCAAGGTTTTAACACCTTAACCCACAAAATGGCCTTTGTATTTAAAGTCATGCTTACTGAAGGGTTTTAATAGCTCTAATTTTGATACTGTACCCCTCTCTCTGTTTCTCTCTTTTACTTCCTCTGTTTCTCCTTCCACTTGTCTGCTGTCTTCAGCTTATACCCACAGACAGGGTAAGTTGCATGGCCAACTGGTGTGCATTGCTGATGACGTGAATGTGATGAAGCCTATACAGTGAGGATTTAACGGATGTTTGCTTTCTGGAGTTCTTGGCAGGCCCCATCTATTGCCCCATCCATCTAGAGCTCCCACTGGCAGCACACTGGGTTTGATATTGTTTTATTTAAAATGCAGCAGGAGTGGCTCTTTGCAAGCCTACAGGGACATGTCAATTCTTCGAATTTATAATAATCAATTATAGAAGCGGGTTAAAGAAATCACAGCATTGTCTATTGCATTAATGTATCATATGAAAACAGTTCTGTAGATTCAGCTCCTTAAGTTGACTAGGTATGTGCATAAAACATTTATGGGAAAACATTTGTGGACATCTTACCAACACAAAGAAGTTTGAAGCAAGTTTCCGAAAAGCACATAATTATAGAATGTCCCTGTGCATTTTTGTTCTTGATTCTAAGAACACAGTTCCAGCATGTCCTAGTGCTCCATGTGGAAAAGGTTTGCTAAGGTTGTCTAAAGCTCTAGCCCATCTTTGGGATAAACTGAAACAGTGAATGCAACCCAGAACTTGTGGCTGAAAGAAAAATTAAAACATAATGTTATTAAAAGGTAAAAAGCAAGTGTAGAAAGTTAAAATAAAAGTAAAGATTGAACTAAATCTTAATTAGAGTTTTTAAAAACATACTGTAGTGATGGTAGAGTGTCTGGTAACTATGGATGTAAGTAGTATATTTATTTTTTGTGAGTATATATTTTATGATACAGCTTTTAATGCAATGAAAGACAAATCAAATAATGATTTTGTACTTTTTAGTATTTAACGTTCATTGCAAGTCTAGCGTTCATTGAAGCCAGAGCTCTGTAATAGTGCAATACTGCCACCTTGTTTGTGCTTTATGCCTGACAGAGAAAAAAACACTTGTCACAAGCTGTAGGAAAGAAGACATGCATAAACATGCAGTCTCTGTCTAATGATGTCACACTTGTGATGATACAAACAGGGAAATAAGAAGTGAACAACGCCTTGCTTTTTCCAGGCTCTGCAGTTTTGTTGGTTAAGATACAATAATACAAGCCTATGCTGTCTTACTTTTCACTTAAACCATATAGGCATCTTCACAGTTCTATACAGTTCTACACTGTATATCAGCCAAAAAACAGATGCCTTGTGCCTGACACACCAGTGACGTTTGAAATATATAATGTCAATTAAGTGGAATGTCTGATTTATTAAAACAATTTTAGTTAAAATACTTAACTAAATACTTAACTACATCTGTGGCTGTTTTTGGATAATCTTACAATGTCTGTTCTAAAGTGCTCCTGTCTGTTATTTCTTTGTAAGTAGGAGGGGAGAAAACTATTCAAGAAAATATAGGTTGTACTCATAGTGAGGGTCCATGTAAAATAACAGCAATGGTTAGTTATTCCGGAATCTGATAAGCTAGCCGCAGACGCAGCATGTGGTTCTAATGCCTCTGAAAATAAACGTAGGTTATTTGGGCCCTCCTGTGAATGAATGGGGCCACGGTGTAGGCTAAACCAGGCCACCAAGCCAGGATTAAGGACACAGCCCAATGTCATCAGCTCAGGCGCCAGAGAGTTCAAGTGAGCCAGTGTGTGTGAAGGAGCTACCTGCTGCCTCACTTTTACACGATCTGCCATTAAAACAAGCATTTTTGAGCCACAATATTATTCATGGCAACTGCAGGAAGATTTATGATGACAGCTTTTTTTTATGAGGCCCAAGAGAAGAAGTCATATTTGTTGTCTCTCATAATTAAATAAACACAATGAAATGTGTAAAATAGAAAAAAAAATTATTTTTTTATGTAGGTGATGACAAGTTAAGTTATTATCAACAGACAGGGTGTGGTACTTCCTCTGTTGGATATTTTAAATCTTTTACACCTCTGTCTTAAGTCTCACAGTCTGAAACCATGTATGTCAAGCGTGTCTTAACAGCTCATGTGTCTAGGTTCAGCTTTCTTCCTCATCCACAATACAGTTTATATTAGAAAACCAGTAGCAAAGGCTGTAGATCGGCATGCTTATTCTTACAAGCCTGAACTCTGCTTTTACATACTGCCATGAGGCGTTGTATTTGGGGAAAGTACTGGGAATGATGTCACTGCACTAATGGTTCTAAAAATAGGAACTCTATCTGGTCTAGAACGCCAATCTGGTCATTCACACACCCTTGCAGCTTGCAGTTTCTGCTACTGGGTTTGAGTATGAGTCACAAATCAACTCTTTACAATGTCTGAATATTGACTTTATTATCATACTCTAAAAATATGTTTTTTGTAACTGAAAGAAACAGGACTTTATTATTGACTTAAATAGTTGTGGTAAACTAAAAACTATAACATTTCCTGAATTTAAATGCCTTATTCCTTACAGACATATAAATGGACATTTGTTTTAGACATAATAACATACATATTTGTTCATTAAAAACTTCTATTACAGATTTCTCACTCTTGCTTTACAATAATCACCAAACTTTGTGTTGTGGGTTGTGTTTGTGCGTTTAATCATTCAGCCACAATTTTATTTTATTAGTGCGTTCAAGCCCTAATGATGGTAAACTTTGTTTTTTTAAATCTTTCTGTGTGCATGGGACATTGTTATTCCAGAATGTTTTTTGATCTGTTTGCCTCTTCATTTCACTTTTTTTCACAAATTTTATGCTACAAATATCTGCTTTTAACTTTCTAAATTAATACTTTGAATAATATATTTTTTAACATGTGTACATCTCAAAATTGATGTGTCTGTTAACCCCAGGAAGTAGAAACATTTTTAAAGATTTGATTCCAATTCTGATTATTATAACTGAGCGTGGCAAAAACATAATGACATTCATTTATTCATTTATCTTATTCATTCATCCTCTATACTGCTTATTTCCTAACTCGGGGTAACAGGGATCTGCTGGAGCCTATCCCAGTGCACACAGGGTAAAAGGCAGGGGTACGCCCTGGACAGGTCAGGAGTCCATCACAAGGCCACACATAGATGAACAACCAAAAACATGGGCAATTTAGAATCACCAATAAACCTATTGTACATGTTTTTGTGGCAACTGTGCTTATCACTACGTCACTGTGCCGCCCTATTACTGAAATCGTTTTTTTATTGTACAAGAATTCAGTTTAATTATCTTTAATTATCTTTATATCTTTCTTTATCTTTCTGTGGATCAGCCTTCAAACAATAAGCCTCAACAGCAGCTTCCTTTAAGATGGACATTCAGACAACACCACAGATACTATGCTTTATAATGGAATAAAATAAATTGTCTGGCCAGAGGAGAACTGATCTCAAGACTTCATTTGGCTTCTTCCAAGGTGTTATCTTAATTCTGTCACAAACATATTCTTCTGCCAAAAGATGACTGAATGTATCAGCTCATCAAGAGCACAAGCAAGCCTAAAGGGAAAATGTGGAAATGCTTTAGTGCTACAGGGTTGCACAAGAACCTGCAGGGTCAAAAGTAAGCCACAGGAAGGAAAACAGGCTGTGCCATGCAGGATTGTTTATCTGCTCATTCTTAGCAGCGGTGGTGAAGAAGAGTAACAATTTATGAGCATCCAGTCAGTTTAGTTAATTACAGGCCTAGATTTCTCAAATCTGTTAACTTTAAGATTCCTACTTATATGTGTTTCATTTTTAGGTATACATGTTTGTATTATTATGTGTTTTAAATGTGGTGGAGTGCCCCATCTCATATTTTTTCATCAGATGTAACTAATACTACTGTGACTGAATAATCACACATAACCACAATTTTTTACAATCTAATAGAAATCATTATGCAAAGAGTAAATGTGATGTGATAAATGAAGAAATGAAGTTAGTGGGTTCAAGTGAGAAGGATATAGAGAATAGGGCTAGATAGAGACAGGCGATTCGCTGTGGCGACCCCTAGATGGGAGCAACCGAAAGGAAAAGAAGAAGATTATGCAAAGAGTAGCTGATTTAGTAATAAAAAGTAAAAGGAAATAAATAACAATAAATTATTTTAGCGTTTGTAAACGCCAAGATAGTGTCGTACTAGTGTCGTACTAGCCCGTGCAGCCGAAGCCATAAGGTTGTAGTGGTGTCCTCCACCCTGCCCTGAGTGGTCGAGGCTGGATAATTGGTTTAAGGGAGCTGGTCGTGACATTAAGCCACAGCCATATCCTTTTTTCGTGGAGGTTTTAACAAAATCGTAAAACATGGCGTTTATGCGACATCCCATAGACTTATAATGTCAGCTCTCACCTTCCTTGAAGGGGGAGTGAGATGGTATGACGACAACCCCAGGTGGAGCGAGCTGTTCCGGTGCAACTGTGCCCACAGCTGAGCCTACCGGTCTGAGACTCTCTTCCAAAGCATGCAAATTATCTTCCACCTTACTTGCTTTGGCTGAAGCAGACAGAGACTATTAGCCACATGCATCAGTGCTGCTCCTGCCATCCGGCAGACCATGTCTACTTCAGCTTCCTGCGAAGTCTGCTGCCACTGGTGACTCGCAGAAAGGTGGCAACACCTGTCTGTCATTAAACTGCTGAGAACCCTCGTATAGCTTCAGTGACAAACACACTGACTGCCTTGCTTAGGTAGGGCTTCAGGTCAACTTTCCAGGCATTGCCTTTTGCGGTACAGGCTCTCCAGGTGTGCTTAGACTGCACTTAGAGCTTCAGATACTCTGACTTCCTTTTTGTCTTCTGAAAGGCGAAGGGAACACCATATCCAAGCAAAGAATCTTCCACTTGTAAGTGTAATTCAAGTCACCCTTATTTATATGGTGCTTTTTTAATAATTAAAATTGTTTCAAAAGCAGCTTTACAAAATCATATTAAAAAGAAACAATAATAAACATTTACATAAACACACAATTAAAATTCATTCATTCATCTATACCTGCTTATTCCCTAATTAGTGGTCACGGGGTCTGCTAGAGCCCATCCAAGCGCATATAGGGCGAGAAGCATGGGTACACCCTGTACAGGTCACCAGTCCATTGCAGGGCCACACATAGACAAACAACCACTCACACATATTCACTCTTATGGGCAATATAGAGTCACCAATCAACCTAATGTACATGTTTCTGGACTGTGAAAGGAAAACACAGTACCTGGAGAAAACCCATGCAAGCGCGAGGAGAACATGCAAATTATATTGTATTTGTCCGGGAGAACAGATCTCTCTTAAGGCCCACTAAACTCAACATATTTGGGTTTTCTCCCTAGGTTTATTTAAGAAGCTGCAATATAGAAGGATCCAAGTATTGTTCTGTTTTTTTTTTAAGTCATGTTCTCAGAAAGGAGAATAAAGCTAAAATAAGTGGCTTTAGCAAATGTAAACATTTAGGTGGGGTGAGGGGTTTTAGAAAGTCTGTCAGAAGTAAACATAGGCAGAGGCTCTGCAACCTGTAAAAGAGTGCATAAAAAGATTTTGGAATACTTAAAAAACATTTCTTCTCCAATCTCATCATCTATAACACCACATGCATAATATCATCAAAAGATGATGATCCTTAGACAACACTGCATCCCTTATCAATGTGACTCTATCTTCTTCTTCACCTTTCGACTGCTCCCATTTAGGGGTTGCCACAGCAAATCACCTGTCTCCACCTAGCCCTATTCTTTATATCCTTCTCACTCACACCCACT
>JAOTQW010000018.1:4703840-4718882 GCA_026260075.1 Sisor rabdophorus
GACAGGTGATTCGCTGTGGCGACCCCTAAATGGGAGCAGCCGAAAGAAGAAGAAGAATATTTATGTACATGCTTGGTGGCGTAGTGGTTAGCACATTTGCCTCACAGCAAGAACGTCCCTGGTTAGATTCCCGGGCAATGGACTTTCTGTGTGGGATTCGCATGTTTTCCCTGCTTGCGTGAGTTCAATCCGGTTAGCGCCCCACAGTCCAAAAACATGTACATTATGTTGTTTGGCGACTCTAAATTGGCCATAGGAGTGAGTATGTGTGGTTGTTTGTCTATGTGTGGCCCTGTAATGAAATGACAACCTGTCCATGTTGTTTCTGTCCCTACGTGCACTGATATAGGCTACAGAAGACCTGATCGCCCCGATTTAGGAAATAAGCAGGTATAGATGATGAATTAATGAATATATAGATATTATAGAGACGCAATGTGCATCATCACTGAGAATAGCCTCTCCTTGGATTGCACAATCCCTTACAAACTAGGCTGAATATGTGTAAATAATCTTTTTGTACATCACTATTCTAATGTTTTAAAACACTTTTATCAGGACTTCGAAAAGCAATTCTTGATAATATAACATTTAAATTCTAAATAATTCTGCACTGTTAAAACACAATTTAAATCAGTCCATCTATCTTAGAGTAGCTTCAAAACAAAAAGTGAAGTTCACTGGAGCATTTACCTACTTTTTACATGATTATCTGTAAAATCCAAACTTCTCAAAATTGATTGAATATTAAATAGTCACATATATGCTGTTGCACATATATACTTTAATCTGTATAATTTAAGTATAACTAAAATTGTAATAAAAGCAACATGAAAACTTATGCAGGTCACATGACTAATTTGCTTAGAGTAGCTATATTTTAAGCTTTCTTTCCTCAGCTAATATGTATCTACAACCTAAAGAGTAATTTATGTGCAATCACAATTACATGCTTTGTCTTTTTCTACTAAATTAGAGATTTAAAAATTTTACTCAGATTCAGTGTTTCTCCATCCACAGTCATTACCACACCTCAATGAATACTATAGGATATGAGAGTTTAGAATACTATACCTGGGACTGCCCAAAGGATCCCAACAGCATGGCCATATGTGTCAGCACCCTAAGCAGGATAAATGGAACAGGAGACATGTTCTTCGTGTCCTGCATATCTGGCTGATCTCTGCGATTTGGATCACCCAGGAGGTGCCCTGTTTGTGTTTGGTCCCCTCTGCAATTAGAAACAATAATCGAACTTGTAAACCTCGCACATGGTACAGAAAAAAAAATTCATATAAGTATAAGTGTGTATATACATACATTCATACATACATACGCACACACGCACACACACACACACACACACACACACATATATATATATATATATATATATATATATATGTATATATCTGTGAATGCTAAAGATTTCACAGAGATACTAATTTCCATTCCTAGAAAATGTGCAATGTATTGCTGTCAGTGATATTGGGCACCTTTTCAAAAGTATTATTAAAAAAAGTTACATAGTCACATAACTGAAACGTACCCCACCTTGCCTTGCAAGCTTGTCTAAGATTGTTTTGCATGATTTTTTTTGCGTAAATCTTACTGTTTCTATTATGCCGTGGGCAAAATGAGATAATAAGTAAATAAGTTTAGTTATTAATAGTAAATAAAAAATTGTTACTTTATACAATATATTTATTTTTACTATACAGTCCGGCAAAAAAGTGTTTAGTCAGCCACTAATTGTGCAAGTTCTTCCACTTAAAAAGATGGGAGAGGTCTATGGTAAAAAATAAGTATTTGGTCACCTACAAACAAGCAAGATTTCTGGCTTTAACAAACCTGTAACTTTTTCTGTAACAGGCTCCTCTGTCCTCCACTCACCTGTATTCATGCCACCTGTTTGAACTCGTATCAGTATAATCAGTATAAAAGAAACCTGTCCACAAACTCAAACAGTCACTTGACCCCCTGCTTAAGACAGTACATGTCCAAGGTCGTCTGAAGTTTGCTAGAGAGCATTTGGATGATCCATAAGACATGGTCAAATAAAACCAAAACAGAAAGTTTTGGTAAAATAGTAAAAAATCTGAGTTGCATTCAAACACCTAACCTATTCAAACATACCTACTGTGAAGCATAGGAATGGAAACATCATGCTTTTGGGCTGTTTCTGCAAAGGGACCAGGATCATCACAAATGATCCATGTGAAGGAAATAGTGGATACCCAACAATGGTATATAACAAAGTATTTCTTTTTTGCAAATAAATTCTTTAAAATTCAGACAATAAGATTTTCTGTGAGAGAACTTTCACAATTGGTGGCTGACTAAATATCGCTTTGCCCCACTGTATATACTAAAACCATTTACTGCATTTCCGATGCACAGAAAGCCCTAATAAATTACTTGATGAGTAATACTTACTGTATTGGAATTGGCTGGAAGCCTTCAACAGCCCTGTGCTCAGCGCCACCTATCTCTGCGTTGCAGTCTACACAGCGACTCTTCTCCATTGG
This sequence comes from Sisor rabdophorus, assembly GCA_026260075.1. Taxonomy (NCBI): domain Eukaryota; kingdom Metazoa; phylum Chordata; class Actinopteri; order Siluriformes; family Sisoridae; genus Sisor; species Sisor rabdophorus. Next base: position 4,706,369 of record JAOTQW010000018.1, read on the forward strand.
TTTGCCACACTAAATAGGTATAAATAGAAAAAAAATAGGTCACTAATAAGTAAATAAATACTAATAATCCAGGAAAATATTTGTTAAACTGACTCACCTCGCCAACAGTGCATGGGTGACCATTCGGACAAACTGAAAAAAAGGACATTTAAGTATTTACTAAAATACATCAAATGCAGTAAAATCACAGACAGTTAGAACAATGTTTTATTGCTAAAAGCCCACAAATTTGTACTTACAATACCATTGCAGCTGCCCCATGACCTGCTGAGCAACAGCAAGCATGTCATCTGGCATGGTGGGTAAAAAGGCTTTCTGTAACATAAATAAATGTATTTAGAAAAAATGTCATAACACAACCTCGCACATAAAAAGAAAATCCATCAGCCAAACCTGCATGTTGGAGGGATAGAATGCAAGCTGTAAGAGGGGATGCAACAAGGGTTGGTTTGCACAGAGCAGCACTGTTGCCAGGTGAACAGTCAGATCCAGGATCACAAACTCATTAGCCAATAAACTGGGATGTAAACGCAGTACAGGTAGCTGGTTATGCACTAGAGCCTGAGCAAAGTTCCTTGATTCTGGCACAACAAAGACTTTAGAGTTCTTGGTGAAGTCATCAAGTGCTGCTAATTGCTGAGGAAATAAATGAAATTTTATCTGATTATCAGTTTCGCTGTACATTATAAGTATGTGACTCTTCACAAGTCACATCTGTGATTATTAACCAGATATGGGTTTTTTTTAATTTCAGATTTAATACCTGTATATATGTAATAATATTATCTAAATGTTTTTTATTATGTTGCACGAGAATTCTTTTATGCAGAAGCTTATTAGCGAGATCAGGCAAGAATAGCCAAGAATCAAACCATATGTTAAGAGAGCTCACTTAGCACAGGCTCAACATCATGCTGAAAAAGATTGGGCCCTTCAGTGCTAATAAACAACATCTACAATGCTAAAATATACAGAACTAGTCTACAACTGTGTCTGAAGAAAAGAAAAAGAAAAAGCGTTGAAGTGGAATCTATGTTTAAATAAATATAATACTTACATGATTTTGGTCATATAGAACATAAAGCAGTGTATGTGTAGGGAAGATGAACATCCTCACCTCAGATGTGGGGTGGATGTTGGGATTGTTAGCTCTGTACAAAGTGGTGACCTCCCTAAATAGAGCTAATAAAATGTACACATTCTTCTTCTCTGATGAACAACGGCAAATCTGTACAAACCCCAAGCCAACTTATTAATGAATACTATTTCTGCAGATATGTGTAAATAAAAATAGCAAATCACATGTTAAAACACCGGAATACCTTGCAAGCTTTTTCGATTCTTTCCATTTTTCCTTCCAACATGGCCTTGGCAACAGCATCCCGAATAGCCTTGTACTCCACACCATACACCAAATACTGGTCAATCTGGCCAGTGCAGTTTTTCTATAATAAAACAATTGTAAACATTAAAAGGAAATTCTGAAGTGCTGAAATATATAAAAAAACATTTTAAATCTGTTCAATGTACATTTTAATACATACCATGTGGAGAACTGCTTTAGGAAACAGCCAGCTAAGCTGATCTTCCTGTAAAAGCTTTTGGCTGTATTCTACTCCATTGAGACTACATAGTTTTCTGATAAGGTAGACTCTGTACCAGTCATTCTTACTGTACTTGCACAGATTTTTTACTGAATCCAAGAATTCAGTCGCCTCAGTTAAGCTTTTATTTTCAGCATCTATATGAAAACAAACAATATACAAAAGTCAGGGATCATCTCAGAAATAGTACAATTGCATACCTGGCATCTTATTCTTTTATTAGGCTTTGCTATTCGTTTAATTGCCTATATAGTTCGATTCTTTTTTTGCAGCAGCGAGGAAACATTCTTTTGATCCTCTGCTGATTTTGTATGTTCACCCAATGACAAAGAAATTATTATAAAATATATGGTTATTCTAACCCTGAGAGACAGAATAAAAACAAAAACATCCATAATTTAAATTCATTTGCCCCTCTATTAATAAGAAAGATTTTTGGCTCCCAAATATCTTTTATACAGGTTACATGCTGAAATTAAAAGCACACTCTTAAAGGAAGCTTGTTATCTGTACAAAAGACATCTGACCAGAGAATCAATTAATCAGATTCTCAGAACTTAATTTAATCCTATAGAAAATCTGTGCTACAGGGTAAAGTTGCCAAATGAGAGCTTCAAAACCATATTGACTTATGGGACAAAACTCAATCTGTGATGTGTGCAAAGCCGGTAAACAAAAAACCTGCCCTCCAGGCCTTGCCAACCATTTTTCATGGTTCTTAATGGAAAGAATATATTTTAAAAGAACAATAAACGCAAACACAAAGAAATAGGACCTGGAGCTTAAAGATTTTTAAAAATGGCAATTCCTTTTTGTGAACATTAAACACATTTACAGAGCCCAACATGTCAAACATTTTTGCATAATCGCTACGTAATCCCATTTCTTAAAGGCAAACATTCATCACACTTTCAATTTTACAATGGGCAGCATAGTGGTCCTGCAATCAGGTTATTTATGGGTAGATTTTGGATCTGATGTCCTAGAATTAAGTTAATGCAATGTATTCAATGACTCTAATGAATATACCAATAAATCTTATAATTATTATAGCAAATAATTACTTGTAGTTAAGCTTCTGCTGATTAATAGATTTGCCGCCATATCTAGACATAGACGAGTTCTTGCAACCTGCTGCAGGTGTTCTATTGTCACAGTTTTAGTAGCCACGGCTCCGGAATGCAAGTATTCCACCAGAAAATTCTTCTCCTCCAGCAGATAGACCTGCTGTTTAGCCACAGAATGCCACTGGATCCGCTCAAACATAGAATCCTAAGATATAAAATAACTAACTAACAATATAGGAAATGCAAAACTAGGGCCAAAGAGAGAGAACAAAAGATATCTGTAAATCTATTAAGTTACTAAAATGGCACACCTCAAGGCAGTTTATGTAAAGACAATAAAGCTCAATTTTATCAGCTTTCTCTAGGATGTTACTTTGCTCCACTTCTGTAAGGTGTTTTTGAAGGTAGTCTTTTACATCAGGAAAGCTAATGGGTAGCAAAAAAAATACATCAAAAAACTAAACTGAAATATTATTTGAAAATTTAATCATTTGACTATTTTCAAGAAAAATTTTAAACTAAAACATCCCATCCCTTTAATGACTCTTCTCTTACCTGTACTTGAGCAGCAGTTTGAGAACAACAGACCGTACAACTGGATTTTTGTCCACAGAGTCATTAAAAGGGGACAGAGCTTTGGTCAAAAACTGTCTCTCACAGCCTTAGAAATAAAAGAAAACATTTCAGTAAACATTCTGGCTAAAGTGAACACACCTCTTTCAATACCTTGTACTTGACATCTAGTAAAAAAGCATCCATGCTGCTCTTTCAATGGTTTTTGTTGTTGCTACACTTTGATTTGTGATTTATTGTAACAGTGTTAAGCCTCTGCTAAAGGTGACTATTTTTATAATCTAATTTATATATCTGAATAATTGGTAGTTAGCACCATGCTGAGGGGTCCATAAGTGGTCAAGCGTATAACTTATAAAATATAAGTTATTTTATACAGGTCTAACATTTTGACCCAATTATATATTACAGATACACCATGCCAATACACTAGCCTAGACCAAATCTCATTATTAATATTTAATAAACCAATATTAATATAGACATAATCCCACCTCGGATAGTAGGTACAGACGCTGCCTCCACCATAAGGAAGGAGAGCAGGTGAAGGATGATAGTTTTACTGGGTGGTAAATTGTCTCTGAAGCAAATGGTGGAGACAAAGTCTATAAAGAAGGCATTGCATTGCTTTCTGAAGTGGCTATTTTGTTTGATCAGGGTCCTAAATATTAAAAACATAAAATTTGCTTAGTTACACTTGGACTTTAAAAAACCCTTGTAAAATTGACCTACAACATTTTATTACATCAAGTTAAGCCTACCGAATTGTATCAGATGGCTGTAGATCAAAGTCATCATCGACTCCTTGTATGCAGAGTGGACAATACATCTGTCCTGGGACCAGCCACTGCTTGATGCAGGCCAGACAGTAGACATGATCACAAGGAAGACTCAGAGGATCATGAGGGTCTCCCATGCACACTGGACATGGCTGAAAACCAAACCTGGATATACAGCAGCAAACAAAATCATCTACTAGTGATTTTACTCGATCTTTTAGCATGAGTAAAATATTATATAAACAAGACATTTGTACCTAAAAATCTGATCATTTGCCCCATCCTTGCAAGTTTTGAGAATGGCAATAACTGCCTCAAATGGTTGTTTCATTTTAAGGTCAGAGTTCTTGTCTAATACCTTGAATAAAAGAAAAGAAAAAAACACAGTTAAACTGCTCCAGCAGAAATTTGAGTTTGTCTATAAAGGTGTTAAAATGGTCTTACTTGAGCCAACTTTCGTGTGTGCTCAAGGACCAATGGCTTCAGCTTCTTCTCCACATTCTCAATATCTAAAAGTATGTGCTCAACAAATAGCGAAAGGGCATGGATACGTCTCCATCCATGTCTAAAAATGTTAACAATTAGTTTAAATTAAACATGCTACAGTGCTTAATTTTAAAGTACATTATTATTACTACATTATTCAAGAAGTAGTTACTTACTGGACACGTGGAATATTAGCTTTGCTTATTGCTCCATAGTGTTGGATGCTTGCCTCTGAGCAGACTAACTCAATTGGAATTTGTAACTTTTTCACCTGTCGAAGCCAGGTTACACAATTTGTACAATCATCCAAGCCTTGGGGCTCCAAATACTCAACACAGGCCATGGCAGCAAACACATCCAGCACCTGAGATTGATAAAGATTGAATGCTGCAAATTAGTCATCTTTAGAATCTAGAGTATATCATGTGAAAATGATCAAAAAGTCCTAAAAGACAATGACAGCTTACCATTTCCTTGCTGTCTCTGGACTGTGTGTTGTTCAAAAGCACTTGAGCAATCTGGGGCTCAATGATTATCATTCTTGAGAAGTTCTGCAGGCGGTGTTTAAACTCATGGTAGGCAGCATGGATCCGGGGCAAAGGGGTCACATCATTTTGCACTGCCTCGTGATGGCTTCTCAATTCATTTACGCAGCAGGACAAAGCCTTCACTAGGAGCTGATGGGTAGCAATTAATTATAGCTAAATCTGATTTAAATATATATGTTAAAACCTTGTTTTGATACTAACCTTTAGTTCAACCTCGGTTGTTATTGTTGTTGTCAAAGAGATGAAATCCTGAAGATATCTGTGAAAAAACTCCTGCTGCATTTCTTGGTCAGCTTTGGCAATATGTCTACCCAGTGGAGTCCTCCAATAGAATTCCTCAAACTGCTTTAGAGTGTGGCCTTTAAAAAAATACATTAAAAAAGGATATTAGAATTTCAATATGCAATGTATACAAACACATAAATGGTCAGGAACTAACATCACTCTTTAATGCTGTTTTGCTCTAAATTGTGCTACTTAAAAATTTTTAAATGTGTTTGTATTCTCTATTTGCACTTTCTTTAGTGTTGTATATTTGCACTGTCCAGAGTGTTGTTTTTATTGGCTATTTGCACTGTCTGGGGTGTTGTCGTTTTTTGTACTGTCAGTAGTGTTGTTTGTCTAGTTGCAGTCAGAAGTATTGTTTGTATGGTCTGTATGTGCTGTCTGTATTGTTGTTTGTATTGACTATTTTCACTGTTTGGTATGTTGTTTCTGTTGTGTATTTGTACTGTTCGTAGTGTTGTTTGTATTGTATATTTTAAGTGTCTGTAGTGTTGTTTTTATTGTCTATTTACGCTGTCTGTAGTTTTGTTTTACTGCCGATTTCCGCTGTTAACACTGTTCCAGTGTTAGTTGTATTGTCCAATTGTGCTGTCTGTAGTGGTGTTGTTTGTATTATCCATTTGCACTGTCTGTAGTTTTGTTTTAATTGTGTATTTGCACTGTCTGTGGTGCTTTTTCTATTGTCTATTTCTACTGTCTGTAGTATTGTTTGCACTGTCCTTATTGTTGTTAGTATTTTCTATTTTCACTGTCATTTGTGTTATTTGTATTGTCTATTTTCACTGTCTGGAGTGTTGCTTTTATTGTCTATTTGCAGTGTATATAGTTTTGTTTTTACGGTCTATTTGTGCTGTTTGTAGTGTTGTTTGTATCGTGTATTTGCACTGTCTTGAGAGTAGTTTTTTTGTTTTGTCTGTAGTGTTGTTTTTAATTGTATCTTTGCAGTGTTTATTTTTATTTTCTTATTAAAATGTTTGTAGTTTTTTACTGTCAGTAGTATTGTTTGTACTGTCTATTTGCACTGTTTACTGTGTAGTTTTTAATCAGTATTTGCACTGCCTGGATTGTTGTTTGTATTGTGTATTTGCACTGTCTGGAGTTTTGTTTTGGTTTTTGTTGTATATTTGTACTGTCTGTGAAGTTGTCCTTATTGTCTGTTTGCACTGTCTGGAGTGTTGTTTTTTTGTCTATTTGAACTGTTTTGTTTGTTTCCCTTTCAGTCAACATTGCGGGAAATCCACCACCTTTACTTTTAAAGATTATTGGCTAACGCCAGTCTATTTGCGTATAAAAATAAGCAATAGGCTACATGTCACGATCTAGCGAATGTATATTAAGCGACATGGGGTGGCAATATTTAGAATCTAATCTTTTACAGAAAAGACCTAACTATTTTAAAATCAACAATAGTTTTTGTGCTTCCTGCATAGAACTACTAGACTGCCGCACACTATGTTACGTTTTTTAGAGTGGTACACTCTTTTTTCCCTGATGTCCACAAGCAGCTAGTAAAGGTGTGGGCGGTACCCCAATCTGCACAAGTTCATTCGGCCGCACACTCAGTTTTTCCCCATGTTGACGAGGCAGGGCTCCATATACTCCTGATAAAGATGGCTGTGGCCATCCACCTGTGCCTGTCCTCATTAAAGGCTCTTAGTGCCAGCAGCCTGCAAAGCCACAGCACACCTTGTCGATAAAATATACACTGATAATGGGAAGAGGGCTTCAGCTCTCCATGCCATAGCGGTGCTCCAGGTGTCGCAGGCCATGCTACTTAAAGCCTTTGAAGTTTGCACGGCCCTACCAGACACCATTAAAGAGTTACACACAGCCAGAGATCTAGCTTTCATGGCTACAAAAAGACCGGCACCGGTCCATGGCTTTCTTGGTGGTCCTCCAGAGACACCACTACTTCAGGTTAAAAGAGCTGAAAGCACTACATGCAAGCACGCTTATCACAAGCAAGCACAAACTCCATCGATGATGCATCTGTAACTGCTTTAAAATGGCAGGTCATTGTGCAAAAGTATCCCAAAGCTAGTCTTGACCCTGAGAGCTGCTTTGTGTCAGGCATACTCAGTTTTCTTCAGTAAAGGCTGATCCCTGCCCTCCACTCTCAAGGTGTACGTAGTAGCAATCTCTGCTTTTCGAAGGCTTGGAGGCTTTAAACCCCTTATCATCTCTTGGTACAGACTGCAGGATCAGGCTCGCTGCAGGCTGTTGAAAGATTTACTGAGATTTTACATACTGGGGGTGGTCTCACTGATGGCCTATGTACTTTAGTATTGCTGTGATTTCATTACTCTACTGTTGGCATAATCTCCTGAAACCTAAAGTATTTGTGCCTGATGCTGGAGTCACCACTGTGCTGTTGACTCTTCACCCTAATGCCCCATCTTCATATAGGCTATTAGATTTCTGCTTTTTAGGAACGACTGTGTTATTTGCAATAAGTGCTCAGCATATTGTGTGTTCCTGCCCTATTTAGCCTTGCTTAGTGCTTTTTTTTATTGCAACATCCTCTGTCTTTAGCGGCCAGTTGCCAGCTCAGTTCTTGAGACATTCATTTCTCTGCCCGTGTAGAGTATGGATGTTTCAGTGCTCATCCTGCAAGCCTCAGCTGCAAGCCTGGCTCGCTAGAGGAATTGAGTTTTGGGTTATACACAGTGGGTTTTTCTCCTGTTGCAAATGTCTGCTCACATGGCCTGATTGATAGAAGGGGAAAACCTCCTGTTACATCTGCACCTCGGCTCAATAAGAGCCGACAAGACATTGTAATCACACTCATTCACCTACCAAACATGTTTTTGGACTGCAGGGAAAAAAACAAAGTACTGAAGAAAACCAACGCACGAACAAGCAAACTCCACAAAGAAAGGCCTGTTCCCAGGAATCGAACTCGAAACCCTCTTGGTGAAAGGCAACAGTGCTAACCACCAAGCTAACAACCAAGCCCCTCTTGCACTGTTTGTATTAGGTTGTTTACTATGCACTTTATGTTGCTAAGGAAATTTATTCTTACATGTTCTGTGTTACATGTGTGTAGTTCTGTTGTTTTATGTGGCACTTAAAATTTTTTTTCGCCACATGATTAGGAATAATCTATTTTATTTATCTAGTTTGTGTCCAGACTAATAATAACAGATTTAGATTGTAGGTTTTCTCTTACCTTCTCTTTGTGATGCATGTACCCAGAGTTCCTCTAAATGATCTTTGATTATCCAGCTGAATGGCATTGAGCAGCCTACATTCCTTTGAACCACAATACAATTTTGGACAATAAATGTCTTTGTCACTGTCACTGAGCTGGAAAACAAAAACAGAAAACTATATTATTAAAAAAAATCTATTAATGCAAAAGCTAATGAATACAGTAATGTATATATGCAGTACTTACGTGTAATCCAATCTTATATATGGAACATTTAATAACCTGACATTTTCAAAGATGTCCAGCCACAATTTTTTCACTGATGCACCTATATTTTCATCAAGCAAGAGGTCGAGATTATGCTCACGATCAATAACCGAAACCAGCTGTGCCAGAAAAGGAATAACAGCAGCTTGAACCCGTTTCCATAAGGTATTCCTAAAAATGTAAGATATATTAATTCAGTGACAGTGAAAAATATCACAAATAAATGATCACAACTGAAGCCATCAACAACTCCAAAATTTAATTTAACTTTAATCAAAATAATGCAACTGTTTATATTAAAATCCCAATAAAAAAACCTTTGGATTTAGGAAATTGATTTAAATTATTTAAAAATCTAAGAAACTCAAAATTTTACTTACAGTAGAACACAGAAAAAATATTAAATGTTTTCATTCAGATAAGCAACAAATAAAAAATACAAATATGTTAGTTATAAATTTGACATGACTCAAACATGTTTTTTAATAGCAACAAAATGAAAAATTAAGTGTCACTAGAATGAAACATCTGGAGAAACATTTTGCAACTAATAAAGTATTACAAAAATGTAAAAGTTAACTTGTTTGCTCAGTCAAAATTTTGCATATGTAGTTTTTTATACTTGTTATACTAAAAATCTCTCATGCACAAACAACTTGCAAACTGATTCATGTCCATCGGAAAATAAATAGCAAAACTATTTTTGTTGTCCTGTTTCATTTTAAGAAAATAAAAAGAAAGAGGAAATATTAGGGCCATCCAATCCATATCAAGGAGTTTATATGACATCCCAAGTTGATTTTAGTATATTAGTGGCTCAGTTTGATACAGTGTTGGAGATATAGCTGCCATTTTTTATATATATACACACATTATTTTGCAAATTGTGTTTAATGATCATGAAGGTCATTTTTTAATTGTCAGTTTAAATACATGGATGGGAATGTGTGTCAGGGCTCTTTTAATCACTCCAATCAATCTCAGACCATTTGCCATTTCACAGGGGTCTGCCGGAGCCTATCCCAGAGCAAAAAGGTGCGAGAGGCAGGGGTACACCCGGAACAGGTCGCCAGTCAATCGCAAGGCCACACAAACTCACATTCACTCCTACAGGCAATTTAAAATCACCCATCAACCTTATGCACATATTTTTGGACTGTGGAAACCTGTAGGAAACCTACGCAAGCGTGGAGAAAACATGCAAACTCAGCACAGAAAGACTCGGGAATCAAACCCACAACCTTTTTGCTGTAAGGTGCACATTCTAACCACTGCGCCACCGGGTCCCCACAAGTAAGTCCATTAAAGGGAAAACTACTTAAGAATAGATGTTTCATTTTCCAGCAATATAGGGAAGAAGAAGGATCCCTCTGCTTCCGAAAAGCGAGAAATAGTTCAATGCCTCCGAGAAGGTATGACAACTTTAGATATTTTAAAACAACTTCACCATGATCAGCGTACAATAAAAAGACTTGTAGCCGATTCAGAACACACACGGTTCGAGCAGATAAAGGCACAATGAGAAAGATTTCTGCCAGACAAATGTGTCAGCCTAGGAGGGCAGCTGCTAAAATGTCACTGCAAAACAGCAAACATGTATTCAAAGCTGCTGGTGTCTCTGGAGTGCCAAGAACATCAAGGTGTAGGATCCGCAAGAGAGTTGCAGTTATGCAAAAACCTGTCATTCAGCCTACCTTATGAATGTAAGAATTGTGAAGCTCTTATCCAATAAGGGCTCCTATGTCAAAATGTAATTTGGCCTGTTAAGATTTTTGGATTAAAAGAGCTTTTGATTTCAGCAAATATAACCTGCAAATGCTTGCAGTTTAACTGATGACCATTTTTAGTTGTTCACAACAATGAAATGTTTTGAAACTCTATTGTGCGTAATAATGTGGAAAAGTGCATTTTAAGATTTTGATGAAAAAAAAAGTTATGATTTGGAGGTTTGTTCGAAAGCAGATGAGTTATACTCTAATGCTTGATGACTTGAAAATTATGAGAACTATTATTTTTTTTATGTAAAGGAGAGAAAAAGCACAAGTCTGAGATTATCCTGACACTAAACTGCGCATCTGTCCAACACTGATTATTCAGTTACTCTATTTACTTATTACTGTGGTCAGTTTTAAAACCGTGACACAGAAAAAAATAAGTTTCAAAATGTTTTACTTAAAAATTGTTGTAATTGATAGAATACAACATTCTATAGTATTTTTGCTGACCTTAAGGAAAAATTTTACTTGAACAATTAAGATATACTTTAAATGCAATTACAGATCTTTTTTGTTATTTTTGTCCTACCTGAATGTCCCACCCTCTTGTAAGGAGTCAATATTCGATGCTTCTTTAAAAACCCAATTCTTTGCTGAGTGGGAGTGCTCATCATGAGTCATTAAGAGAGAATAAAGATGATGCTTCATGGTTCTCAAAAATGTTGCTGTTGATTAGGAAAGCAAAACATTAAGTGATACGATAAATGTTTTTGAAAAAATATCTAGAGATGTGTTTTCACACCTTGCAGTTCCTCGCTATCAGACAGGAGAGTTAGCAGAATTTCTACTCTTCTGGTGCTGCGACAGCCCGGATTCCCCTGATCTCGCAGCATGCTAACTGCACTCTGAACACAGCTACGCACAAGGGCTGTGGTATCTATAACATTTTCCCAGCTCTTCAAAGACAACGAGATAAAAAGGAGTTTGATTAACTCTTCATGAGTTTATCAATTAAATTTGCATAATGAATATTTTAATGTTAGGTCTTACTATGTTGACATTCTGCTCCATTTTTTCAGTTTCTTCTTTTTCTTCTCTATACATATCCTCTGTTTCTATATCTGTGAGAGATAATAAATAATTTGTGTTATTAATCAAACACACAAAGTGTAGCTGCAATGAAAACAAAAAAGTATATATTGGAAAAGTTTTACCCTCAGGTGGATTTTTTTCCTCAAACAGCTGGCTGATGGTAAAACACTGCAAGGCTTTAATATCAGAGATTATATCTTTTGATTTTCTAAGATCATCAATGTGGACTGACCTCCAGGGACCTTAACAGAAAAGTATATGAGAATTTTAAATTTGTCTCTAAAACACCTTAAAAGATTTAAAAAAAGACAAGTGTGTTCTTTGAACTTTGTGCATAAGAAGGTTAACATATAGATAAGATGGTCAAATGTATATAAAAAACTATATAATAGCTCTTGTATGCTCTGTCTTACCTCCATGAAATCCAACATAAGATGTTCCGCCTTCTACTCTTGGTAGTTTGGTTATAAAGTAAACAAACACCCCACTGTCGTGCTTCTTCTGAAATTTGTTAATTTCACCGATAGAGGAATACCTAAATAAACAAAGGTAATGGCTTCATGTAAATAATCCAAGTCATACATTGGCAAAGTGAAACGTAAATAAGATAAAAGACATACTTTGCTGAAGCGATAAGGTTGGAACTTTGAACTGCGTCATCAAATTCAGTCTGAATAATTAGCATCTTGTTCCCAGAAGTACAGTTTAAAAAGTTTCTAAAGGATGGCAGAAAAGGCCCTGAGTCTGTTGGGTGAAGGAAACAATACCAAACTTTTGAAATGTGTAATACGCTGCTTTTTATGCCAACCTGATTTTCTTGAGGAAAGAATGCTCTGTATCAAACTGTTGCAATGCAAGAAGCTCGATGTTTGGAACCACCTCTTGTAGCTGCCCAATGTCTGATGCTGTCAAAAGTCTGGAAAAGGTGGTTACCTACAGGATTTAAA